>JAJJHY010009184.1:0-81162 GCA_021224005.1 Drosophila setifemur
TTGCTGGAAAATGGAGTTGATGTAAAATTAGTCATCAATGTCAAGAATTGGAAAAAGGTATCCGAAACACTTTTTAAAGAGAAAATAAAACTTGATCGCAGCACCATACGCAACAAGTAAGAACGTTACGGTCGAGTTTCCCGACTGTTACAGACCCTGTACCAATTTGGTTATAAGCTAAATAAATCAACAACGATAAAAAGAATATTTACACCGTGTCGGGTATGGGACTCGAACCTAATACCTTCGTGCTTTCAGCCAAAGGTCCTAACCATTGGACCACCACATACTTTTCGAATCAGTAGCTAATACAGTATAAATATATTGAGGGCGCACATTCATACATACACTTCCGCCACCGAACGCAAGCGATTTACCGTTTGTTTGAGCAAATAAACAGATTGCTTGTGGTTAGCGCCTGTAAATTTTAGGTATTGTGCGCTTTCTAATTATCCAATCTTGATGAAATTTTCAGGATCGGTAGAAATTTATGCTCCAATTGCATGTGTATTTTTTAGCTTGAAAATTGTGCAGTGCAGTGCAAACATTAAAATACAAATTGCGGGGGCGGTGTGCGTGGCACCGGAAAAAAATAAACTTCATCTGAGTCCGTATTACGAGAATTTACACTGGTAATTTGGTTCCTTTAGCTAGTACGGTTTCTGAGATCTGTTCGTTCATCCGGACGAACAGACGGACATGGCTATATCAACTCAGCTCGTCAAGCTGATCAAGAATACATATAGTTTGTAGGGGTCTGCCACGCCTCCTTCTGCTAACTGTCAGGAATATGGACACACTAGAAAATAAAACACATTACGGTTATTTTCACAAATGTGCCCAGCCAAAAAACGGATTCCAATACCAAGTATAAACAAAAAATGGAAGCTAGATTCGGGTTCCGAGGCTTAAAATACCCTTGCAGACCAGTTACCTTCAAGCCGATCCATAGTTTGTATGGCGTTATAGAATATAGTGGTCAGGTTTTTGGTTTTTTATTTTCTAAATTGGCTTTAACGTCTAAGAAAAGTACATTGTACATTGTTCAAAAGAGAATTAATTATATTGATTGACACCCTCTGGTATCAATGACCCAATTTTTATTTTGATAAAACTTTCAGGATAAGTTAACATAGTTTTCAAAAAGTGGTTAAAAAACAATCAATCAATTTTCCTAAAAAAAATTGGAATTTACGACCTTTTTTCACAATCGTTCCTATGACAGCTATGTGATGTAGTGTTCCGATTCCGGCTTATATACTACCTGCAGCAGAAAGAAGCACGATACCTTTAAAACCAAGAGACTAGTTTGCGTGGAAACAGAAAAACAGACAGGCGGACATGGCTAGATCGACTCGGATGGTGATGCTGATAAGGAATACATATACTTTATGGGGTCGGAGATGTCTCCTTCACTGCGTTGCAAATTTCTAGTCAAAATTATAATACCCTCTGCAAGGGTATAAAAACCACACCGCAAACTATAGAGGATGCCCAGTCTACAAGGACCTAAAGGGCCGCTCGACCACGCAGCATCGTTAACGGCTTCTTCCAAGCTATTAGGTCATCTTCCGCTACCGCAAGTACAGTACAAGCAGTTTCATCTGCAAACGCTTTGATATCTAGCTTAGAAAAAAAAATCTAACCATACTTTGACAGCACCAGCACCAATAATCCAAAACCACCCAGAACAGCTTCTCTTGATATGCTCACATCTATCAAAATGAACTGGCTTCAATACAAAAATTTTATGTTCACACATCGATCTAAGTCCAGCAATCAACAACGAGGATGGCATTGACAGAGCATAGCCAATTCTTCCGTCGCAACTAAATCAACAGCGCAAGCCAAATGTGCTTAAAAGCACCAGAACAGAACAAATACACAGATTCAACAGCTCCTATTAAAAAAAAGACAGTTAAGACGAAAATTTGAAAAGAGGTCTCCAGAAAACTCTTAAAAGTAATCAACTGAGAAGAGAAACACGACAAACAACAATACAGCGCTCTCCAAGTGCGATAACACTATTTTGAAAATCACATAGCCTATGCGCAGCTACTGAAATATGGATCGAAGCGACTCCGAAAAAGCGAATGTTTTTACTACACATCTTAAAATTGTGTTTCAACCAAATCTTTCATCCAACTCATTTCAACTTTCAGCATCCCTTAAACTTAGACACTACGCACCATACGCCTCTTGAATTAATACCAAAAATTTATAAATCATCAATATGCTACCCTAGCCAGGAAAAGACAAAACAGAAGCATCGATTTGTGTTCCGCGAACAACACGGAACCATGGACCATACTAAGAAACAATACCTTAATATTTACCAAGTTATCCTCGGGCCCATTCTCTACTTACTATTACTTATTTACTTTCAACAGCGCACAAATTCCTCAAGAAAACGTCATGTCATGGTGTACCATGACAGACGACTAACCTGGCGCTCTCATATCGAAGCCAAGACTCAATTAAAAGTTAAAACCAGAAATCTCCACTGGCTTATCAATATCCGCAATTTCTAACCAATCTGGACCTATGCATTCGAACTTTGGGAAAACGCACGCTGAAGTCCTCCCACCCTGCAAAGTTTAAACCTAAATCTATTTACCAAATACAAATTTCTTCGGGCTAGATGCCATAAACATCTTTTGACTACAGATCGCATATACCTAACGATTGAAAAGTATCAATTTAGCAAATTCCCCAATATTTTAAGTACCACTAAGCTCGCAGCTTTACGTGCTCACGAGCCCTGACCTAACCCAAATTTGCTTATACACAGATCCCAAATTCTCCAAAATACATTAGAAAAACGAAATGACAATAATGCAAAATATTTTACATGAATTTATTTAATCTAAAAATATTTAATAAACAAGTAGGAACATTACAGTCGAGTTTCCCCGCTGTTAAATATCCTGTACCAATTTTTTTATATGCCAAATTCAAAAACGAAAAACAAATTTGTGCTTCAATTGCGTTTTTAATAGACTCTAGATTGAAAATTTTTAGCTTCAAATTGATGGGCGGTGGGCATGACACCGACAAAAAAATAAACTTTGTCAGCGTCAGTATTAGGCGAATCTGCACTGGTAATATGGTTACTCTTGCTCTTACAGTTTCTGAGATCCGTTCGTTCATCCAGACGGACATGGCTACATCAACTAATCTCGTCATGCTGATCAATAATATATATAATAAACCCTTTGGGTACAGGATCCAAAAATAAGAAATAAAGGCTAGTTTCGGAGCCCAGAGCTGCAGAGGGTATTCTAATTTTCACCAGAAGTTTGCAACGCAGTGAAGGAGACATATCGGACGTTATAAAGTTTATTTATTTTAGATCAGCAGCATCAACTGCTTAGTTCATCTATCTGTTGCTACGCAAACTAGTCTCAGTTTTAAAACACAGAGCCTTTCATCTGTCGCATGTAGTGTATGAACACTCGGAATTGGAACAGTAAATCACATAGCTGTCATATAACCGATTGAGGAAAAGAATCATAAATTAGCGATTTTTTAAAATCACTTTCAACCAGGCTTAAACGGAAATAGGAAAATTAAAAAAAAACAAGAAAGGAAGGCTAGCTTCGGTACCCGAAGCTTAGAATACCCTTGCAGGCTAGTTGCTTTTAAACCGTTCAATCGTTTGTATGGCAGCTATAGGATATAGTGATCCGATTTTTGGGTTTTTAAATTTCTAAAAAGGCTTTACTGTCTATGAAAACAGTTTTTATCAAGAATGAATTAATTGTCTTGAAAAACACCAGAGTTATGCTTAATGACCCATTTTTTCCCATAGTTCCTATGGCAGCTATATGATATAGTAGTCCGATTTTAATGAAACTTTTAGGATATGTTAAAATTGCTATTAAATAGAGTTTTCCAAGAAATAAATAAATTATCTTAAAAAATGGGGAAATTTTGGCACTTTTTCCCAATCGTTCCTATGGCAGCTATGTGATGTAGTGTTCCGATTCCGGCCGTTCCGACTTATATACTAACTGCAACAGATTGAAGGGTCGGTGCCAAGTTTCAGCCTGATAGCTTTAAAACTGAGGGACTAGTTTACATAGCAACCGACAGACAGACAGACGGACATGGCTAGATCGACTCGGCTGGTGATGCTGATCAAGAATATATATACTTTATAGGGTCGGAAATGTCTCCTTCACTGCGTTGCAAACTTCTGGTCAAAATTATAATACCCTCTGCAAGGGTATAAAAACAAAGTTATACATTTTCTCCTTCGGGGTAATTATAATGAAGATATTTTTCCCTTTTTGGGAAATACACTATATGGATTTAAATTGGTTTGGAGAGATTATAAACATATCGGACAACTATTTGCATAGGTTTGAGCAATTTATCTGCAAGAGTATACTAATTTAAAGGTCTTTAGCGCCGCCATTTGTTCCTACGATAAAATTTGTTTTCACATTGACATACCGATATTATGAAAACAATTTCTGGTAAAACTTTATTGAAATACAAATGTTTAAAGTTTTAGATCCTTTAATATTTGTTCTTTATTAAACACAAACATTAATTTTTTTCTGACGAGTGCGACATTGTGATCAATATAAATGGTCTATTTGACCTCCTTAACTTGCAATCCTGGAGGCAAGGATTGCTTAATTTTGTCGGCCTTTTCCTTATCTTGCACAACAAGAGTGTAAAGAAACCGTGAACAACGGATCTTAAATTTGGTGTTTGTGGGATTCTTCTTGATTTTCACAGCTCGTGCATCAGAACGGCGTGCTTTGTTAAGAAAGTCTTTGACTTCTTTAATTTCGCGTGGCATCTATACAAAAAATTAAGTTATACTTAATAACAAGGACTCAGATGAATACCAAAACTTACATTGATTTAGCTGTAAAACAATACAACCGCGAAACCTGCGTACTATTCGCTTAGAAACAGGAAGAGAAAGGAAACTTTATAGTTTCCGGTTGTCAAAGAAAATGATCCGTGGGTTGCATACAAAATTTATCGATAGCTGTTTTCAGTGAGCAAAGATAGCGCCACGGCTAATCGCGGTCGCTGCAGCAGAATCAAAATCTAAGTGTGAATTTGTTTTTCATTTTTCACTGTCAAATATCCATTGTCACGAATTTCCAATGACGAAAATTACAAAAATTTGGTTTATTGAAGTTTTAAGAGGAAACAAATTTTAACAGTCCTCCGATATTCTTTAAAATAGTCGCATTAATTTCTTAAAAAAAAAATTGTTACCTTTCCGCAATAGGAGTAACGCATAGCAAATACTAATTTGCAATAGTATACTAAATAGCGCAGAATTGTCAATTCAGTTTTATACTAAAAAAAAGATATACAATGGTAATCATTAAAAAAAAATATTCTTTTCGACGTCTCTTATTTAACATATTTAAATCAACTAATCTCACAATTGCTCAAGTTTTATTAAGTGGCAAGCTATGGGATAATGAATTCCGTGTGTCTCTGTTAATTAACAGTATTAGGTCATCCAAGAAGCATACAATTATATATATATATTTATTTATCGCTTTAGCTATGGATAACATTTTAACCGGCACATATGAGTTTTATGAAACTCTAAACGCATCAACAATCAAAGGAGCCACGTTTGGAGGGACGCTGGATTCTCCTTCCTTAGTATGTCCAGTATGACCTTGATGCCGTCATATGGCGCACTAAAGGAGGCTAATTTCAAAACCCTAAACGCTGAGTAAGAGACTGCTTCAGGCAGCATTCAGCACAACAACAAGACTTTACAGTGGTAGTCATTTTCGTGCGTCAGACTGGCCTTTCTGACTACCTTTTAAAAAATGATGTACCTCCGAGCCACCTTAGTTCAGTGGGAATCCACAGCGTCACCGTGGAACACGACAGGACGCCCCAGTTCAACGGCTGCCCATGGTAAAACAAATGGCGTGCATGCCATGTCGCAAGGGAACACTAAACCTCATGATCCATATTCACTTTCCAAGATCCTTCATAAACATTAGGGAAAATTTTAACCTGGAAAATGTATTTGAAGTGCGAAAAGGCAGTTTCCAGAACGCCCATGTAACTTATCGCATTCATGTCTAAAAATTTTAGTTCACATGTGCCGTAGTAGGAAATGGCGACACCATCACACCTTCCACTCTACTATGAAGGCGTCCATATTAGATATTAAAACAATTTCATAGGTATTTCAAGGGTATTCTAAGCTTCGGGTACCAAAGCTAGCCTTCCTTTCTTGATTTAATTTCAATCTTCGCAAATGTGGAGCTTTAATAGTCACTCGTTATAAGGTACTCCAGCTCGCTGTAACTCCAGCTTTTTATTTTATCTTGGCCGCTGAGCCGTGCGATTTAGAAGCTGCTTTCATAATAGTTTTTTTGTCGGTGTACAATTTTAAGCAATTGGAGTACGAATTTCTACCGACCCTGCAAAAGTAATCAAGTTTGTTTAATAATCGCGGAATACAAAAAAAGTAAGCAAAAAAACAACAAGCTTGCTTAAATAAATGGTTATGCGATCGGGAGTTCGACACCACGCGTTACCTTGTAAAACATTTACATATATATTTTATTTTTTTAGTTAATTGTTTTTTTAATATGGAGCTAATATGTTTGCCAAATAGAGCTGTATAAGTTAAGTTTTCTAAAGAGAGCCGATAAGAACTCACTACCTTCATATACAGAATTTCCTTTTTCCTTAAAAACGTGGTGGAGCAAGTGCTAGGATATCTGGCTCGTAGCCTTGAGGATCAGGCGCGATCCCAAACGGTGGTTAATTTTTTGTTGTTATGCCTTGCCATGTTTAATAATTTTAATTTATTGGTTATTATTATAATTAATTCTTATATGCTTTTAAACAAGTAAGAACGTTACAGTCGAGTTTCCCGACTGTTACAGACCCTGTACCAATTTGGTTGTAAGCTAAATAAATCACGAAAACGAAAAAAAATATTTACACCAAATCTAGTCTGGGATTCGAAACTAAGATCTTCGCGCTTTTTGAACCAGCAGCTAATACAGTATAAATATATTGAAGGCGCACATTCATACATATGGATATGAAGGTAGTGCGTCCTCAGCGGCACTTCCGAGAAATATCAACCAACGAAAGCAAGCGATTTACCGTTTCTTTGAGAAAATAAACAGATAGCTTGTGTTAAGCGCCTGAAAGCTTTGGATATTTATTGTGCGCTTTCTAATTAACCAATCTTGATGGAATTTTCAGGATCGGTAGAAATCTATGCTCCAATTCCATGAATATTTTTTTTTAAATTTTAGTTTGAAAATTGTGCAGTGCAAACAATAAAATACAAATTACGGGGGCGGTGGACGTGGCACCGGAACAAAAACTTCATCTGCGTAATGATTAGGAGAATCGGCCCTGGCAATATCGTTCTTCTAGCACTTACAGTTGCTGAGATCCGTTCGTTCATCCAGACGGACGGACGGACAGGCGGACAAGGCTATATCTACTCAGCTCGTCATGCTGATCAAGAATATATATACTTTGTGGGGTCTGCCACGCCTCCTTCTGCCTGTTAAACACATTTGCACAAACTTAATATACCCTTTACGTTTGGGTACAGGGTCTAAAAATTTGGTACAATGTACAGTCTGGAAACTCGAAACTGTACAGTCTGTTCTTACTCGTTTATGTTGAAACCCCGGTGGCAATATGAAGTTGTCTTTGCAATTTTTGGGGAGGTCATGTGGCCTGTTTATACAGTTATCCTGTCTGGATTGAATTGATTTGTTGGTTCACTTTAATGTTATTATTGTTATTAAAATTTATTCTCTAATTGCAAAAAATAACCCTGTAAACAAGTCCTAATATTTCTCTCTACGTTTGATAGTTAGTCTGGAATAAAGTTCAGTTCGCAAACTTATTCGAAGACACTTGCATTTATTCTCAATATTAAATATAAAGTGCACCCCGCCTCTTGATTTAAAGACTCAAAAAATTATAGAAAACGCTCTATAATAACTGTTGAGTCAATGAGCTTTTTCATTGGCTATAATTTCCGCAATAATCACAAGTAATTATATTAGTTTAATTTCAATTTATTTGGCCACGCAGGGCAATGTTTTTTAGTTTACAAATTTGGGGTTTATTGATCGAACGAAGGGCAAGCGGTCACGAATTAGACGCGCAGTCGTATCGAGATAAATTTTATATAGTTTACAAAGTTGGGGTTTATCGATCGAAAGAAGGGCAAGCGGTCACGAATTGGCCGTGCAGTCGTATCGAAATAATTAGACCCTGTACCCAAAGGGTAACAGGTATATTAAGGTTGTGCAAATGTATGTAACAGGCAGAAGGAGGCGTGGCAGACCCCACAAAGTATATATATTCTTGATCAGCATGACGAGCTGAATCGATATAGCCATGTCCGTCCGTCCGTCCGGATGAACACACGGATCTCAGCAACTGTAAGAGCTATAGGAACCGTATTACCAGTGTAGATTCTTCTAATACTGACGCAATTAGAGTTTATTTTTTTAAGTCGGCGCCACGCCCACCGCCCCCGCAATTTGTATTTGAATTTTTGCACTGCCCTGCACTGCACAATTTTCAAGTTAAAATTTTTTTAAAAATACACATGCAATTGGAGCATAGATTTCTACCGATCCTGAAAATTTCATCAAGATTGGTTAATTAGAATGCGCACAATAAATACCTAAAGTTTACAGGCGCTAAACACAAAAAATCTGTTTATTTGCGAAAACAAACGGTAAATCGCTTGCGTTCGGTGGTTGATTTTTCTCGGAAGTGCCGCTGCAGCTGCGCTGCCACTACCTTCATATACATATGTATGAATGTGCGCCTTCAATATATTTATACTGTATTAGCTGCCGTTTCAAAAAGTTTGGGTTTGTCGAATGGTTATGACGATCGATTTAAAACGCAAAAATCTTGGGTTCGAATCCCAGACCGGACTCGGTGTGAATATATATTTTTTTTTGGTTTTGATATATTTTGCCTATAACCAAATTTGTACAGGGTCTGTAACAGTCGGGAAACTCGACTGTAACGATCTTTCTTGTTTTTATATATCAAAAGTAGCAAGCGGACCCTAATTGGCCGTGCGATCGTTACAAAGACGAAAACCGAATTATTATCAAGAAAAATGATAGAGCTTAGGCAAAGGGCCGCGCAATGAGTTGAAGGTAATAAGAAATAGAAAGAACAGAAATAGAAGAAGGGAATTTAAAAGAGTCTTAAGACTCTTAAGAGTATTACTCTGGCCGCATAACCAAACAATTACAACAAACATTTTGGCGCCAAACGTGGGGCCAGTTTATTTTGTATAAAATAATAATAAATTATATAAATTCGCAAATTATCGGTCTTCGATTCTCTTCCGTCGTCTGCGCTGCATCGCTTACATCGTTATCTTCACATCGCCACGCCCTCGCTCTTTCGCATTATCGCAGCTTACACTGCTGCTGATCGTTGTCTTTACATTGTCTGCGCTCTCGGCTTGACCGCTCTCTCGTAAACGCTAAACATTTTGGCTGGATTATCGTCTTTATTTTCCGAGTTCGTTGAAGTTTTGAAATCCTTTCCCTTTCGCGGTTGTCTTTTGCTTTTACTTTAAATTTCCCAGCGACAGTTGAAGCTAGCTATCCCCCTTAAAAAATCCAAACGTCATCGATCCAACATAAAAAGAAACATCACCCACATTAAAACAAATATTAACTCAACAATTACCGAAATTTGACTTTCGAATGCCGAATTGTAGGGCCGAGTAGGAATTCTGGAAACATATTTTAAGGAAGCTACGTCGGTGAAATCTGGACTTGAAAATTTGGATCAGGCTGATGGCGGCCGTGAAGAGTTCGACTGAACTACGTTGCTACATTAATGTAAAGGTTGTCATAAACAATCTATTAGGTGACGATTTCCACAGTACCAGGATGGAATCAGCAACAAAGCCATCTATTCCCATATCGTCAAGATTGCCAAGCCATTCCCTGCCAACATTTAATGAAAAGTTCACAAAGTACAAGAACTTCATTAACCCTTTAATGAAATCATTGCTCGTGAGTCTAGCCTGATCAATCTCGAAAAGTGAAATCATTTATTGAACTGCCTAAAAGGTAACGCGTTGGAAACAATCAATCCCGAAAGCCTTACAAAGACTTAATGAAAGATTTAATAATTCAACTCTCATCTTTTCAGAAACCATTTCGGCTTTGTTCCAGCTAGGTCCAACCGAAAAGCTCAATGCTTTGCATCTGCATAGCTTAGGCGACAAGGCGTCTGTAATGTATGGCTCCTTGAAATCGCTGACATTGCACAGGTCATGTTGATTTATTTCGTAATCGACAAGTTTGATCAGCATACCCGTAACAAATGGTAAGTGTCACTGGACTTCAAAACCCTTTCTTTCTGGCAGCCATTGTAAATAGTTCCAATCTTCGTTCTCAATTTGCAATTATTACTGAAGCATGCTCATTATGTTCATCGACTGGTCACAGACTGTTCGCTTGCCCAACATTTAATTTTATGGCCACAACACTGCGATTTGATACAAATAAAAAGCTCAATATTTGCATCAACTGTCTTGCCACTGGTCATCGCGTGGCCCATCTAATGGCCGCTGCTGGACCTGTATTCAGACGCCACTCAAAGATCTGGGTCGAATGTGGTGTCCTATCCAACTCAGATGTCACAACGGAGGGAGCAGAACTTAAATTATATGCATACTCAATCGGGAAACAATTTACTTGCAACCGCTATGGTATTAATTCAAGATGCTTCGGGAGCGTATAAACTTGGCAAAGCTCTACTCGACTCATGTTCGCAGGCCAACTTTATTTTTCAAGATTTGGCAAACTTTGGCTACTTCGGCTAAAATATAATACGGGAATTCGCAGTAGTGGTCATTCTATAAGAAATATGAAGTCGCTGGCCAAAAGAACTACTTAACAAAGCATAACACTTCAATTTTGCGTCACTGACCAGATCTTTTATTAGCAAGACCCTGAAATTTATGTGCCTACTTGGAAATTGCCGGCACCCCTCTAGCACAAGAAACCTTTTTTAAATCTCACCGATTTATAGGAGCAGAAATATTTTATGATCTTTTTGTAGTTGGCTAAATCAAAATTGCACCAAACTTGCCGACTTTACAAAAGACATTATTTGGCTGGGTATTAGGTGGTCGTTGCCAAACTCAACACACATCTTTAGCCTGCTTTTCGACCTGCGAAGACTCTTTTGATCTAAACATAAATAAGTTCCTGAAAAGTAACTGGCGCAAATGTCAAGTCTTCATTTTACGTCGGCGATTTATTGTGTGGAGCTAAAGACATCAACACTCTCAAATGCGATCCGCTTGGACTTTTGGCACCTATCAAATTTGTTGCAAAAATATTGCTACAGGAATAATAGATCCTAAACCTTGACTGGGAGAAATCTGTACCTCGAAGCACTGGAAAGAGACAGCGCGTACACAATTCGTCTTTGCATTTTTTTATGAATGCTTCGCTTGGTAATGCATTTATAAGGCATCAGAAATACATCCCGAAACGTTTAGCTCCGAAGAACTCGAACATACTTCAAACTTCATGGTATGGAATCTACAGAAGCAACACGTTTCGGATTAAATCAAAACTTTAGCTCTTTTTTCTTGGAAGAAGATCAGACGTGGCTATGTATTTCACGATATAATATTTATTAAAGCTTGTATAGGTATTAATTTATTAAAGCGGTAATTCTGGCGCGCCGATAAAATCTGAATTCTCTCCTTTTTTCTCTTCTTTTGATGATCGCTTGTTAGTGGTCGCATAAAATTAAATTTCAGGGTTTTATATGTTTCCCGAAAACAATAACCCGGTAGTCTTTATAAAAATACTCGATAATCAAAACATTAAAGGCGTTATTACATTTTCCGATAACAATTATTCGATAGCCCAATAAAGCCAATTAAGCTAAGGCCTGTTTACACAAAGCTCGGCCATTCTGACAAATTACAACATCCCCGATCTGAATATAATTTTAATAGACAAATTTACAAATAGTTAATGGTATTAAAATACAAAAAACTAGTAATTTAAAAAAAGTTAGATATTGTTGGAGTTATTTTTTACACTCATCGCGCCAATCTTCCCATTTTTTTAATCGACATGCCTCCACTATGCCTTCATATGACAGTTGAGTAATTAGACCATTTTCCCTATCTTGCTAAACATATCGGTCATTGGGCAAAACTTTCTTTAAACAATTTGGACCTTTTTGATTAGGAATAAATTTCTTACTTGCGCCAATCTTAGTATCAATGTTTCTCGTGACAACAAAGTAACCTTTTTTAGAATTGCAAATTATTTCTATGAGTTTTATTAAAGTACTCTGCACTCTTCTTTTGGGCGTTTTCAATTTTGCCAGCAGCTATTTTTCGAATGGTCGATAAGTCACGATTTACTCCTGACTTAATTTTTTCATCTAGATACTCAGTTAATACATAGACATTACTGCCAACAATACTGAAGGCTGAATGCCACGTCAGAAAATTTTCCATACATATGTATATAATCATAGTTTTTAGTTTCTCCAAAGATATATATAATTATATTTAGTTATATAGTTAAGTTTAAGTTAAGTTTGAAGGCCTGTGGCCAAAAATTAAATAATTAAACCCGCGCGAGTTACCAATACTACCATCGGTCCCCACAAGCCTCTTCGCAGACGCCCAGGCAGTGGGGTCTCTTAAACAAAATAGGGCAACGATCGGTTCAAAATAGTTGTGCAGGAAATGCCCAAACAAAGCTGGAGCACTCAGATAAGCATTCTCAGAATTCGGAGCTCAGCTCATAAATGTATAAATGCTGACTCGACCCTTTATTGTAAGAAAACTGTAGCTGTGGATTGCATTCCACATAAGCTAAAGCTAAGCTAAGAACTTAATTGTATACAGTTTGGTTAAAACATTGAATAAAGAAAACTTGAACTAAACAGACGTCCATTGTATCATTAAATCCCAGTGATCACCAATGAAGACATCAGGACTGCACCTGCACCTGCCACAAATCGAATCCACCGTTTATCACCCACATGTAATTATTTTAATTGGACACCATCACTAAAACGCATCTTCGCCGTCTAGGCCCCGCAGAGTCCTACACTCGCGCTCAGGAACTTCACGTTAGGCAAAGAGATCAAAACCGCCTGATTGGAGAAGCTCTGTTAGGCAGAGAGAATCGAATCGAGATCGCGAGTGCAACGCATACGCGCGGAGGAATAGCCATCGGCCACCTTGAAATGGCGACAACGCCGGAAACCAGCAGAGTCACGTTGGATGCGAGTGATTCCGGAGGCTCGACAGACAGCAGTTGAGATCGCGAGAGTAACGCATGCGCATGGAATAGCCAGCGATCACGGGGTCAAGTGGAAAAACCAGAGAAGAGGCACGCCGGAGGCAAGTGTGCGCGGACGAGCGACTGAAAAAAAGCCCAGTTTAATAAATTGTGGAAATAAACCGCTTCCAAAAAGAATACACGAGCTCGGTATTTGAATTTTTCCCACAAGGTTTTTTCAGCAGTAAGTGGGGACAATTTTTGCCACCGTCCTAGAAGGAACCCGGCCCCGAACCTATATTTCCCTGCGCCAAAGTAACATATTTTCACAGGTTGAACTCACTCCTCGGTTATCCATGGGTGTGACACGTCCCTTCTGGAAACCAAAAATAGGGCGCATGGCCAGGTTTTGCTAAACCCAATAAACCTTGGATCGACGCAAGGCACCTCGTGATTTAATTCAGGTTGCCGAGCGGAGGCCATTGGTGGCGGGTGCGCGTCGCCCCAAGTGACCTTTTCATTTCAATGTCTCTTCCCAGTGTCCCAGTGATTACAAATTTCTAGTAATTGACCCTGGCCGGACTGCGACTCCACCCCGACTTAGAACGTCGTTACAAAATGCATTAATTGTAACGAAGTAAAACAAGAATCTCTATCACTCATTACCCTACGGGGTCTGCTATAAAACTTAAAATATTTAGCGAGGCATGCATACACCTCTTTAGTGCTGTAAATGAACGGACGAAATTAGTAATGCCCTCAATAACAACTAAAGTGTTTTTCTTCATTGAAATAATATAAGGAAAAGATCCAAATTGGTCAATATGTAATGTGTCAAATGGTACTGGATGTTATGGTATACTGTAATATCCTATTATTTGCCTAAGAGGGAATCGTAAACGTTATGCACTTTAAGCAATTTTTTTTATGAAAGATTCTACTTTAGCAGTCATATTTGGGATGATATAATAATACACAATAATGACACAATTTTTCATGTACAGTTCAAATAAGATTTGTCTCTATTTAGGAAGGAGCATACAATAGTGTCTATCTATTTGTTTATATACAATAGGATCTTCTAATGCAATTTTCTTAAAAGGGCCATTTTCTAACTTTCATTTCAATTAAATTATATTTTCGTCTCGATTTTGGGTTATTTAAAGCTGAAAATCTATATCGTCACTGTCAATGACTTCGTATGTGTCCGTTAGCTAGCAAATCTCTATATTCGCTTGGGGTATATTACGATTTACCTTTTTTCTATCTTGGTCAGAGAGCCTTCTTGGTGTGGAATAAACGGCTTTTGCAGACTTGATTTAAATCTTTATTTCATAATTATGAGCAACGGGTAAAAGGGTGGAACGAGATAATTCCAGGTAATTAATACTGATTAGCTCAATATTTGTTTTCAAAATAATATTCACCCAGTTTTGGGTCAATATTGTGCGACTCATTACCTTAAAAAGGCCATTCAAATTTAATATAAATCCTTCTATAAAGTTTACCAATGCAACTGGGTCCCAGCTCAAAATCGATTTACTAAAACTCGCTTGATCTGAAGAAGCACAATCTGAAGGATTATTATTAATGCTACATTTGTCTGGAAGCTCGATCCAAAATGTACAAAACTTGTTCTTCCAACTATTTAATATATCTTTGATTTTGTTTACAAAAACTAATCCAATATTGAAATTGGTCAAAAAGACTTTGTCCAACAACATATCTGTTGCAATGTAATTATCTGGAGTTAAAATAACACACTTTTCCTTATTTCAAAGAACACAATTTGCAATTAAATGTTTCCAAAAATTAACAGCTCAGATCCATTAGACTGCCAGTGTCAATCATAGCGGAAACAATTTTTAAATCAGATTTTGACGCTACACCAGTGTGTAAGCTGTGTCTCCTTCTAAAAATGGGTTGTCGTGGCTGCGCCGACCAGACTGGATGTTTTAACTGCTTGCTGTTAAAGCGTGCTGCTTGGAAGCATGAGCCCCTTTTTTCGCTTGGAAGCGCTGCATGATGAAAAGAATTGCCGAAAATTGTGCGATTGTAACAGCGCAATACAGCAGCGGGCTGCTGTATTTGCTCGCCGATAAGGTCAGAATTTGGCCCTCTTTTCTTTCTAGATCAGCATGACGAGCTGAGTCGATAGAGCCATGTCCGTCTGTCCGTCCGTCCGTCCGGATGAACACACGGATCTCAGCAACTGTAAGAGCTAAAAGAACCGTATTACCAGTGTAGATTCTTCTAATACTGAGTAAATTAGAGTTTATTTTTTTTAAGTCGGTGCCACGCCCACCGCCCCCGCAATTAGTATTTGAATTTTTGCACTGCCCTGCACTGCACAATTTTCAAGCTAAAATTTTTTTTTAAAAATACACATGCAATTGGAGCATAGATTTCTACCGATCCTGAAAACTTCATAAAGATTGGTTAATTAGAAAGCGCACAATAAATACCTAAAGTTTACAGGCGCTAAACACAAAAAATCTGTTTATTTGCGCCAACAAACGGTAAATCGCTTGCGTTCGGTGGTTGATTTTTCTCGGAAGTGCCGCTGTAGCTGTGCTGCCACTACCTTCCTATACATACATACGAATGTGTATGTATGTATGTATGTATGAATGTGCGTCTTCAATATATTTATACTGTATTAGCTGTCGGTTCAAAAAGTTTGGGTTTGTCGAATGGTTACGACGTTCGACTTAAAACGCGAGAATCTTGGGTTCGAATCCCAGACCGGACTCGGTGTGAATATATATATATATATATATATTTTTTTTTTGTACAGGGTCTGTAACAGTCGGGAAACTCGACTGTAACGTTCTTACTTGTTTTGTTAGTTTTCATGGTCCCTCGAGCATCTTTCTCCCCTTTCAGCACTGTCCAACTGGGTATGAACTGATCAAAGTCGGAGATAGATTAGACAATGCTAATTTTCCCGAGACTTAGCAGCTCTCGCTACTTTTACCTTGTAAATCATCGTTTGTGGCCAGCTACCCCCGTCACCTGCATATTCGCAATTGCCACGCTGGACCTAGGTCGTTTCTCGACTTGTTTCGCTTGCAGTTCTAGGTCATCAACGCATGAAATTTAGCTCATGGAACAGTACGTGCCTGCATACACTGTGTTCGCTATAGACCAGTCTTGCTGCAGCAAATTATGAGACCACTACCTACGGCAAGACTTGCCATCACAAACCGTTCAGCTGATGCGGTGTATCTTGGCAAACCTCTACCGAAAAGTTATATTGCTGTCTTTATATGTCTTACTATCAAGACTGTTCACATCAAAGTCACAGATTTAATTTTTAAAAGCGCTAAAAAGATTCGCAGGACGAAGAGTTTTTTCCACAAATATTTATTGCGACTATGCGACTAATATTGTGGGTGCTTGTAACAAACTATTGGAATTTAAATCATTCCTTTTCAACAAGAAGACTCAAATGGATATCAAATCAAATATATTTTATAACCCCTAGTGCATTGCACTTTGGAGTGATCTGGAAAGCGCCTGTCAAGATCGCTAAGGGAATCGCAACTTCTTAAATAACAGGTTTACCTACGAGGACCTTTGATAGCGGTGGTCGAAATAGAAGCCATGCTTAACTATCGTCCTCTTACCAACTCTATCGTCAGATCCAAATGACATGACCGCGTTAACTGTTGGTCATTTCCTCACTGGAGTTTCTCTGCGAGCTTTGCCAGAGCGCGTCATCTCGCATCCAACAGCTGATAACCGTATATGGATCCAGCGGCCTCTGGGCACCAAGTCGACAACCACAGCTTTGAACGGTGCGATGGTTCTAATTCACAAGGATAATCTACCCCCGATGTGGAATGATGTGCCGCCTAATACACAAACTCGCCCTTCCTGTATCTTGAAAGTGGATGCATTCAACGGGGCTGGGTTGTTGGGTAATTTTAATGTTTCTATTGTCACGAAAATATTTACTCTAATTGCAAAATATAACCCCGTAAACAAACCCTAATATTTGTGAATCTACGCTCGATTGTTCGTTTTTACGTTCGTCTGGAATAAAGTTTATTTCGCAAACTCATTCGAAGACACATAATCGCATTTATGTATGTATTTTCATTATTAAATGGTCTAGGTTTAAAGAGTTCAAATAATAATAGAAAACGCTCTATAATTACAACAAACAATATGCATTGATACGAGTTTCCGCTCTGGTTTTGGCGTTTCCATGTGCCTGGTTTTCAACCAGGCTACACAAATGTAAAGCATGTCTAACATCTCTTGGTTTTTTCATCGAGTGAAGTCACCAGTAAGGTCTCTAACGAACGATACACCAGGATTTTACTGTTCGATCGATTGTATGGCAGCTATAGGATATAGTGATCCGACTGTTGGTTTTTGATTTTTTAAAAGGGATTTAATGTCTATGAATTATCAAAAATGAATTAATTGTCTTGAAAAACACCAGAGTTATGCTCAATGACTTATTTCTCACATCGTTCATATGGCAGCTATAGGATATATTGGTTTGATTTTGATGAAACTTTCAGGATATGTCAAAATAGTCATTAATAGAAGTTTTCTAAGAAATAAATAAAATATCTTTAAAAATGGCGAGTTTATAGCACTTTTTCCCAATCGTTCCTATGGAAGCTATGTGATGTAGTGTTCCGGTTCCGGCCGTTCCGACTTATATACTACCAGCAACAGATTGAAGGGTCGGTGCAAAGTTTTAGCCCGATAGCTTTAAAACTGAGAGACTAGTTTACATAGCAACCGACAGACGGACACACAGACAGACAGACGGACATGGCTAGATCGACTCGGCTGGTGATGCTGATCAAGAATATATATACTTTATAGGGTCGGACACGTCTCCATCACTGCGTTACAAACTTCTGGTCAAAATTACTAAAATTATTGGTCAAAATTATTAACTAACTAAACAATATTAATATTTAAAATCAAAGATAAATACACCGAACACATCATAACAGTATCAGCACCAGAGCCAATACAGCTCTCTGACTCAATCATGGTCCAAGTCGAAAGACAAATAAATGCTGTGGAAATTTCAACGGTGACCCAAGTACGGTATACACGTTCATCAGCCGTATCGACTTCATCTTGGCGTTATATCAAACAATGGACGAGCGACAGAAAATCATTATCTTTGGGCATATTGATCGAAACATCAGTGGCGACGTCATCCGCACCCTCGGAGTAACCAACCTCGCTAGCTGGACGAAACTTAGGGTTCATCTCATCCTAAACTACAAGCCGCAAGTACCAAATCATCAACTATTGGAGGAGTTTCGGAATACCCAATACCGAGGCAACAATTCGCCAATTCCTAGAAGACGGAGAGAGAAAACGACAAAGTTGGAATTAGAAAATGAAATTTCCGAAACAACACTGTACGCTAGATTAATTCATTTAAGTATTGAAACATTTATTCAAAAATTGCCCAACCACATTTATATTAGTAATTATAACAATCCAAATTTGAGATCCTTAATAAACATATTACAAGAAAAGGGTCTTTATGAATTCCAGCCCTAAATAGAAATGGCGAGAAGTCACATAACAAGCAGGCAAGTAATCATAACGAATTAATTACACCCTTCCAACCCTCATACAACACAATTCACCAACCGAGCACATACTTACATACCACCTTATATACCCAGAACTAACCCTAAACCATTTTTTCAATATCGACCTATTCATTTTCAACCAGGACCTAGTAGATCTATGACACAACTACCTAGACCAAACCCACCATTTTACAGACACAATATACATGATCAGAACCGCTGTGGAGCTAACTATACAAGGGTACCAACTAACTTTTCCCCAAATGAAAATATGACCACCAATAACCCGGTAAAGAGACAGAGACCATCAGACAGCGGACAGTCCAGAATGAGTATAGAGGAAATGAGATATCAAGAGCAAGCGTCGGTTCAGTCTGAACACCCTTATAACTATTATTATCCGTATTATCCAGAATGCCCTCAGGTCGAATCTTATCAATATCAAACATGTAAAGTCCCCGAACCTGTCTATTACCCCCCTGAGCAAAATTTTGGCGAGTCAGGTAGAAGAGGAACAAACGGTGCTAAATGACAACGAACAATATATCATCAAACAAGCGGAGAATTATTAAACACAATAATAACGATTTGAATTGCGTTATTGACGCCGGCTCCACAGTAAATATGCTGACCCCAAATATATTCGAAACACCCATTAAACAAACTAATCATTTAATCTATACCAGTAATGGCCCACTAATTATAAATGAAATCATATACATATTTGCCACCTAATAACTATTTCCCCATTGCTCAAGAGTTTTTGATCCACCGATTTTCAGATCTATACGATATGTCGATCGGACGCCACCTGTTGTCTAAAGCCAATGCTATAATTGACTATCAGAATAGAATGGTTAACTTATTTAACAAAAAATACAAAACAATTGATACACATAAAACTACAGAATAAAGTCACATTCAGGCAAAGCCCTCTTTCCAACAAGACCCTATATTTTTAGAAAACCCAACAGTTCAAGAAAACTTATTTTGGCTAGACCATCTTAATACGGAAGCAAAGAGTAATTGAACCAAACTGTTACAAAAATAAAAGAATGTTCAATATAATGAAGGCGAAAAACTTACTTTTACCAATCAAGAAAAACATACTATTAACACCACACACAACATCCCCATTTATTCGAAATTGTATAGTTACCCACAGACTTATGAAAAGGAAGTAGAAAACCAAATCCAAGACATGTTAAACCAAGGAATCATACGAGAAAGAAATTCACCCTATTGTAGCCCCATTTGGGTTGTCCCTAAGAAATTGGATGCTTCCGGAAATAAGAAATATCGCATTGTAATAGACTACAAAAGTTAAATGAAATCACCGTAAATGACAGATACCCTATACCAAACTTGGACGAGATATTGAGCAAGTTAGGTAAATGTAATTATTTCACGACAATAGACCTTGCCAAAAGCTTTCAACAAATAGAGATGGACAAAGAGTCGATACCCAAGACCGCCTTTTCATCAAATATGGTCATTACGAATATATACGAATGCCGTTTGGACTTAAGAATGCCCCAGCCACATTCCAACGCTGTATACGATTTCGACATAAAAGACATAAAAGGAAAAGAAAATTATGTTGCAGAAGCCCAATTTGGAATAAAATAGAACTGACATCCACACAACTATAGTGCAGAAGAAGACAGTAGTAATTTAATAAGTTTATCAGAGAAACCAATCAATTGTCATAAACGACAAGTTATATTTCTCAAAGGTCCTGCTAACATACAACACGAAACTTATTTTAAAAAACAAATCACACACATCTCCTATGAAGACATGACTATAGAAACAGCTAAAGGTTACTTACTTGACCATTTTTGCTCCAAAAATTGCGTTCTATACATAGATATCGATGCGGATTTTTAAATAATACAGACCGCATATAAAGAAACCATGAATCCAAAATACACAAAGATTGTCCAAAACATCTTGTTAAAAAACTTGCCTACCTATGCAAAATTTAAAGAGTTAATTGCCCATGAGAAATTTTTGCATCCAGGAATCCAAAAACTACAAAAACTTTTCAGTTTTTCTAAATTCGCCACTCTGGAACATAAAAACAAAAGATTGGATGGAGTGTAAAAACGCTCTCATGCGCATATTTAATCAGTTAGGAAAACCCAAAGTGTTAAAGGCAGATAGAGATGGTGCATTCGCCAGTTTAGCTCTTAAACGATGGCTGGACAGCGAATAAATAGAATTACAACTCTTGTAGTATTGAGTTGTAATTCTATTTCTTCAGACAGGCGTGGCAGATGTGGAAAGACTTCACAAAAAATAAATGAAACAAGTAAGAACGTTACAGTCGAGTTTCCCGACTGTTACAGACCCTGTACAAATTTGGTTATAAGCAAAATAAATCAAACCAAAAAAAAACAAGTAAGAACGTTACAGTCGAGTTTCCCGACTGTTACAGACCCTTTACAAATTTGGTTATAAGCAAAAAAAATATAAAAAAATTAAAAAAATAAATATATATTCACACCGAGTGCGGTCTGGGATTCGAACCCAAGATCAGCGCGTTTTAAGTCGAACGTCATAACTATTCGACATTCATACATATGTAACATATATGAAGGTAGTGGCAGCGCAGCTGCAGCGGCACTTCCGAGAAAAATCAACCACCGAACGCAAGCGATTTACCGTTTGTTTGCGCAAATAAACAGATTTTTGTGTTTAGCGCCTGTAAACTTTAGGTATTTATTGGGCGCTTTCTAATTAACCAATCTTGATGAAATTTTCAGGATCGGTAGAAATCTATGCTCCAATTGCATGAGTATTTTTAAAAAAATTGTAGCTTGAAAATTGTGCAGTGCAGGGCAGTGCAAAAATTCAAATACAAATTGCGCGGGCGGTGGGCGTGGCGCCGACTTAAAAAAATAAACTCTAATTGCGTCAGGAGATTAGGAGAATCTACACTGGTAATACGGTTCCTCTAGCTCTTACAGTTGCTGAGATCCGTGTGTTCATCCGGACGGACGGACGGACAGACGGACAGACGGACATGGCTATATCGATTCAGCTCGTGATGCTGATCAAGAATATATATACTTTGTGGGGTCTGCCACGCCCCCTTCTGCCTGTTACATACATTTGCACAAACTTAATATACCCTTTACCCTTTGGGTACAGGGTCTAAAAACAAGAACGTTACAGTCGAGTTTCCCGACTGTTACAGACCCTTTACAAATTTGCTTATAAGCAAAATAAATCAAAACAAAAAAAAATGTTAACTCCGAGTCCGGTCTGGGATTCGATCTTCGCGCTTTCAGTCGAACGTCGTAACCATTCGACCACACAAAACTTTATAAATCAGCAGCTAATACAGTATACTTGTATATATATTGAAGGCACACATTCATACATATGTATATGAAGGTAGTGGCAGCTGCTGCGGCACAAAATTAAAATACAAATTGCGGGGGCGGTGGACGTGGCGCCGTCTAAAAAAATAAACTTCAGCTGCGTCAGTACTAGGAAAATCTACACTGGTAATACGGCTCTAGCTCTTACAGTTGCTGAGATCCGTGTGTTCATCCGGACGGACAGACGAACATAGCTATATCGACTCAGCTCGTCATGCTCATCAAGAATATATATACTTTGTGGGGCTGCCACGCCACCTTCTTCCTTTTACATACATTTGCACAAACTTAATAAACCCTTTACCCTTTGGGTACATGGTCTAAAAGGGGAATCACAAAAAAGTATCACTACTTTCGCTCTTTTTTATTCTTCATTTATTTTTGTTAAATGTGCCAAAAAAGGACTGTTCAATAGTAGTGGTTGGGGAATAATGTAAAAAAAAATTTTTAAACTTTTTATATTTTATTTTTACTTGTTTTTAAAAGCCTTTTAGTACTAATTATATAAAACTTTATAACAAATTTTAATGTATATATGATCTAAATTAAAAGACAAATATTATGTCATCACCAAAATTTTAAATTGGTTACATTTTTGACGGTTTAATTGTGTTGATCATCGACACAATGTTTTTATACCCTTGCAGAGGGTATTATAATTTTGACCAGAAGTTTGTAACGCAGTGAAGGAGACATTTCCGACCCTATAAAGTATATATATTCTTGATCAGCATCACCAGCCGAGTCGATATAGCCATGTCCGTCTGTCCGTCTGTCTGTCTGTCTGTCTGTCTGTCTGTCTGTCTGTCTGTCTGTCCGTCTGTCGGTTGCTATGTAAACTAGTCTCTCAGTTTTAAAGCTATCGGGCTGAAACTTTGCACCGACCCTTCAATCTGTTGCAGGTAGTATATAAGTCGGAACGGCCGGAATCGGAACATTACATCACATAGCTGCCATAGGAACGATTGAGAAAAAGTGCCATAAATGCGCCATTTTTTAAGATAACCAATTCATTATTTAGAAATCTATTATTAATGACTATTTTAACGTATCCTGAAAGTTTCATAAAAATCGGACCACTATATCCTATAGCTGCCATAGGAACGATGGGAGAAATGGGTCATTGAGCATAACTCTGGTGTTTTTCAAGACAATTAATTCATTCTTGAGAAATACAGTTTCCATAGACAGTAAAACTGATTTAGGAAATCAAAAACCAAAAATCGGATTACTATATCCTAATATAGCTGCCATACAAATGACCGCACAGTTTAAAGGCAACTGGTCTGCAAGGGTATTCTAAGCTTCGGGTACCGAAGCTAGCCTTCCTTTCTTGTTTATTAAACACATCTGTATATAATATCGCAGTTTGAGGTAACATTCACTGGCCAATCGGAAGGCAATTTAAATTGCGTTAGGAGCATTTAATTAATACATGCGTAAATTCAGAAATGCAAATGTGGAAATGTATGAATTTTTATGTAAATTAAATGTAAATTAAATGCACTGGAAATAAATGTGCCGAAAATTTAGAAAACGGCTTGGAATTGACGAATCACACAAATATAGACTCAGGAAATATGTACATATGTATGGATATTTAGGTGATCCGTCTCATAAATATTCGTACTTATCTTGAAAAAAGAAGATGGAGCTCGTAGAACCAAATGTCGAGGTGAATTGAGACTGGTGTGGATCCTTCTTGTGGGTAAGATTATCGGGGTTGATCCGGGTTTTGCTCTCTTAGGGGAAACAAGTAAGAACGTTACAGTCGAGTTTCCCGACTGTTACAGACCCTGTACAAATTTGGTTACAGGCAAAATAAATCAAAACCAAAAAAAAATATATATTCATACCGAGTCCGGTCTGGGATTCAAGCCCAAGATCTTCGCGTCTTAAGTCGAACGTCGTAACCATTCGACAAACCCATGCTTTTTGAACCGGCAGCTAATACAGTATACATATATTGAAGGCACCGTTTTACCGTTTGTTTTGAGCAAATAAGCAGATTATTTGTGGTTAGCGCCTGTAAACTTTAGGTATTTATTGTGCGCTTTCTAATTAACCAATCTTGACGAAATTTTCAGGATCGGTAGAAATCTATGCTCCAATTGCATGTGTATTTAAAAAAAATTTAGCTTGAAAATTGTGCAGGGCAGGGCAGTGCAAAAATAAAAAAAAAATTGCGGGTGCGTTGGGCGTGGCGCCGAAAAAAAAAAACTTCAATTGCGTCAGTATTAGGAGAATCTACACTGGTAATACGGTTCCGCTAGCTCTTATAGTTGCTGAGATCCGTGTGTTCATCCGGACGGACGGACGGTCAGACGGACGGGCGGACATGGCTATATCGACTCAGCTCGTCATGCTGATCAAGAATATACATACTTTGTGTACTTCTGCCACGCCTCCTTCTGCCTGTTACATACATTTGCACAAACTTAATATACCCTTTACCCTATTGGGTACAGGGTCTAAAAATCCGTATCATCAACAATTCCGACAACAACGAAGCCAAACTAGGCAAGATAGAAACCATACTTTATATCTACAACCACAAAACTAAACAGGACACTACTGGACAGACTCCTGCTCATATATTCCTTTACGCCGAACAACCGATCTTGGATACACAGCGAAATAAAGAAATACAACCCGAAATTACTTAATTACAAGTTAGAAAACATAGACAGCAGTAACATTTTACTAACCAAAACATCAACCTGGATTAACGCTAACCAAATATTTATCATATCTCACATCCCCACAAAGAACTGTTCATATAATTAACATAATACCATACCCAGATAGTAATGGCTACCAATTGGACCATATAGAAATGACACCTATTTTAAAAAGAAATGATTCAATATGTAATTTCGTCCCCATAAATGTTAAGCAAATTTTTAAATATCTCGAACCAAATAATATATTAACTTGATATATAAAAAGAAATAAAAACATCGATTAAAGGCAACAAAATAATAACAATAAAACAATGTAAAATTAAAATAGAAAAAATAGTGCTGAGTGAAAATAATTTAAATCCCGATATCGATCTGACTCCATTATATGCACCCTTGAAAGTAATTAAAATAAAACTAATAGAACATAAATACATTGTAAAACTAATATCAAATAATAATTACACAGTTTGTATAATCATAATAAGCATTATAACTTGCATTATTTGCGTATATCTCAAAATGAAAACAATAAAATCCGTCGAAGTGCAAGATGCAAACCCAATTGCACTACTCAAATTGTATCCATCAACCTCAGCAGAAGCATAAGCTTCCCTTTTAAGGGGAGGGAAGTAGCATATTATGCCCACCATAATATATTACACAATATTAAAATTGAACAACACATTGTATACTCGTACACAAGCTTGCGCGGCTTGCACGTGCAGAAATATGAAACGCGCGCATGACTGCTGACCAAAAATTTTTAATCTTTTACACAAAATATACAAACACTGTACAATCAGTCATAAGTGCTGATCAAAGCAAATTAAAATTAACTTTAAACTTGAAATAAACTTGCTAAACTTGAATACAGAGGACGCATACAAAAATTCTTCGTGTTTTATTTTCAACGTTGACTCAAGTAAATTTTAAAACATTTACGTAACTATATACTTGTATATATGTGGCTTCCATTGAGGCACTATTACTTGTTAGTGCTACGGTGCAGCTGATCCCTGCTCGGGCCCAAACTAACAAATGTTTTAGTTTTTTTAATAACAAAAACAAGAAAGGAAGGCTAGCTTCGGTACCCGAAGCTTAGAATACCCTTGCAGACCAGTTGCCTTAAAACTGTTTGATCGTTTGTATGTAAACTAGTCCCTCAGTTTTAAAGCCGTCGGGCTGAAACTTTGCACCAACCCTTCAATCTGTTGCAGGTAGTATATAAGTCGGAACGGCCGGAACCGGAACACTACATCACATAGCTGCCATTGGAACGATTGGGAAAATATGCCAAAATTTCTCCATTTTTAAAGATATTTTATTAATTTCTTGTAAACTCTATTTAATAGCAATTTTAACATATCCTGAAAGTTTCATCTAAATCGGACCACTATATCCTATAGCTGCCATAGGAACGATAGGAGAAAATGGGTCATTGAGCATAACTCTGGTGTTTTTCAAGACAATTAATTCATTCTTGAGAAAAACAGTTTTCATAGACATTAAAGCCTTTTTAGAAATTTAAAAACCAAATATCGGATCACTATATCCTATAGCTGCCATACAATCGATCGAACAGTTTAAAGGCAACTGGTCTGCAAGGGTATTCTAAGCTTCGGGTACCGAGCTAGCCTTCCTTTCTTGTTTGCGATTAGAGTGACAGCGGAGTGAGAGAATGAAAATGGGGTAGCGAGCGAACGACGGCTTCGCAGGAGCCAATCGGGTGTAGCTACGAACCACGTCAGGATACGTGTTGCGAAGCAACTAAAGAGAACAGAGGGGATAGAAAACCAGTTTTGGAGGATGTTGAACGCAAAGGCGGTGAGGAGGTATACCCAGCAGACTTTTGCCAGGTCCTAAAAATTTCCTCGATCGAGAATTGAGTCACGGCTTATCGCGGGTCTCCAATATAACTCAATCGTCATTAAGAATCACAAGCCGCTCAAACAAAGGTATTATCCCAAATACCCCACCATGCTAAAAATATGTGCCGGATGCTTTTTAGACCCTGTACCGAAAGGGTAAAGTTTGTGCAAATGTATGTAACAGGCAGAAGGAGGCATGGCAGACCCCACAAAGTATATATATTCTTGATCAGCATGACGAGCTGAGTGGATATAGCTATGTTCGTCTGTCCGTCCAGATGAACACACGGACCTCAGCAACTGTAAGAGCTAGAGCCGTATTACCAGTGTAGATTTTACGAATTTACGCATGTATTAATTAAATGCTCCTAACGCAATTTAAATTGCCTTCCGATTTGCCAGTGAATGTGACCTCAAACTGCGATATTATATACAGATGTGTTCAATAAAATAGTAGTGTCGATGATCAACACAATTAAACCGTCAAAAATGTAACCAATTTAAAATTTTGGTGATAACATAATATTTGTCTTTTAATTTAATATATAATTTCATATATACATTAAAATTTGTTATAAAGTTGTATATAATTAGTACTAAAAGGCTTTTAAAAACAAGTAAAAATAAAATATAAAAAGTTAAAAAAAATTTTTTTACACTATTCCCCAACCACTACTATTAGTATGAACAGTCCTTTTTTGGCACATTTAACAAAAATAAATGAAGAATAAAAAAGAGCGAAAGTAGTGATACTTTTTTGTGATTCCCCTTTTAGACCCTGTACCCAAAGGGTAAAGGGTTTATTAAGTTTGTGCAAATGTATGTAAAAGGAAGAAGGAGGCGTGGCAGCCCCACAAAGTATATATATTCTTGATGAGCATGACGAGCTGAGTCGATATAGCTATGTTCGTCTGTCCGTCCAGATGAACACACGGACCTCAGCAACTGTAAGAGCTAGAGCCGTATTACCAGTGTAGATTTTCCTAGTACTGACGCAGCTGAAGTTTATTTTTTTAGACGGCGCCACGTCCACCGCCCCCGCAATTTGTATTTTAATTTTTGCACTGCCCAGCACTGCACAATTTTCAAGCTACATTTTTTTTTTTTAAATACACATGCAATTGGAGCATAGACTTCTACCGATCCTGAAAATTTCATCAAGATTGGTTAATTAGAAAGCGCACAATAAATACCTAAAGTTTACAGGCGCTAAACACAAGTAATCTATTTGCGCAAACAAACGGTAAATCGCTTGCGTTCGGTGGTTGATTTTGTGCCGCTGCAGCTGCCACTGCCTTCATATACATGTGTATGAATGTGTGCCTTCAATATATATAAGTTAACATTACTGAAGGGTAACAAACAGTCGGTAGAAATTTGGGATGATTCTTGGATCACCCTAGTGTTTCTAGATGCCGACTCACCATGCCGCCTTCCGCGGCCATGCCTGAGTCCCGTTAGTTCTCGGTATGGTGAGTTATGCTCATTCTGCTTTGATCAGCATTCTCCTGTGCCACGCGGTCGGCCTGCCGACCAAGCTAGCGTTTTCGTACAGTTAAGTTCAGTTCTGTTTTACATTTACTTGAATAAAGAGCACATGGCTCGTAAACTTGACTCCGGCCATCGCCGTCAACTTATTTGCATTCGCCCACTGAGCTTAAGGCCAGGGGTATAGGGGAGCAGTCACCCTCTCAGCATAAACTGACACAGCAGCAGGCACCATACCGGTGCCACGTCATCAGCGGCCATCTAGGAGCAACATTATTGCCCGGCCGGCAATCCTTGAGTAACCACTTCATCAGCAGCCTACTAGCCGCTGCCACCCAGCAAGCACCTTGTCGGCGCCACGCCATCAGCAGCCATCCAGCGGCTGCCATACCTCCCTGCGAGCACCTTGCCGGTGCCACGCCATCAGCAGCCATCCAGCGGCTGCCATACCTCCCTGCGGGCACCCTACCGGTGCCACGTGCTAATCCGCCCGTTCGAGAGCAACGCCTCCACCGGGCCACCAACCTTATTATAATTAGCGCCCAACGATCAATAGAATTAGTGACCCTTAAAGATTTCAAGAATAACATGTTAGTGGGCTGATTAATAAATTTACGGCTTCAAAAAACATACGCAGAAATTGAATACATTAAAAGTGCGCCTTATAATTTGCACACGCTTCAAAAAAAACAATAATAAAATTTTCTGCAATTGTGACCGGCAGCCCAGACAAAATTTTTAAATGTGAAAATAAAATTGAATAGAACAAATATAATTATAAAATATATTAAAGTGTTATGCCAGCCGAACGGAGTATTCGGCCATATACTATATTACCATATATTATATACCATATATTGAACCTCGTATGAATTAGGTGGCATAAGTTCAAATTTTTAATGAGCTTTCCAGGTCCATATAGAGAAATTAAAAGGGAGGTTATAAGTGGTAGTGAAGAAGAAGAGATTCAAGGCTTTAGATCAAGACAGGTTCAAATTGAAGAGGAAGAAGACATAATGAACGCGAACGAATTGCAAAACATTATACAGGGCGCCTTGGCGCAACAGGAGATAAGACTCCGGGCAGAATTTGAAGCCCAAATCAACTTCGTTGATACATACAGTTACAAAGCATGCGCGTAGAGCCCCACAGGTGGAGGCATACCAAAGAGTCTCAGTGCAGCCAGGAGCACCCCCATGCGATATACCGCTCCATGTAATTAAGTCAGTGCCAGAGTTTAACGGTGAGCAAATCGAGTATGTGGCATGGAGACAATCTGCCACGGACGCATACGAACTTTTTAAACCTTACCAGGGCAGCTATGCCCATTATCAAGCCGTTACCATAATCAGGAATAAAATAAGGGGCCCAGCACGAGCGTTGCTGGTATCACACAACACTGTACTTAATTTCGATGCCATTTTGGCAAGATTAGACTGCTCCTACGCAGCTTGAGGCGGTTCGTCAAAGCGACCAGGTTGAGCGTAAGCTAACCCTCGTCACAAATAAAATTGTCATGTCCCACGACATGGAAAGAGCCACACTACTCAACACAGAGGTAAGGGCGGACGCCCTACACGTGTTTATCTCAGGCCTAAACAAGAAAGGAAGGCTAGCTTCGGTACCCGAAGCTTAGAATACCCTTGCAGACCAGTTGCCTTTAAACCGTTCGATCGTTTGTATGGCAGCTATATGATATAGTAATCCGATTTTTGGTTTTTAATTTTCTAAAACGGTATTAATGCCTATGAAAACTGTTTTTCTCAAGAATGAATTAATTATCTTGAAAAACACCAGAGTTATGCTCAATGACCCATTTTCTCACATCGTTCCTATGACAGCTATAGGATGTAGTAGTCCGATTTTAATGAAACTTTTAGGATAAGTTAAATTAGTCATTAAAACGAGTTTCCCAAAAAATAACTAAATTATCTTGAAAAATAGCGAATTTATGGCACTTTTCCCCAATCGTTCCTATGGCAGCTATGTGATGTAGTGTTCCGATTCCGGCCGTTCCGACTTATATACTACCTGCAACAGATTGAAGGGTCGGTGCAAAGTTTCAGTCCGATAGCTTTAAAACTGAGGGACTAGTTTACATAGCAACCGACAGACGGACAGACAGACAGACAGACGGACAGACAGACAGACAGACAGACAGACAGACGGACATGGCTAGATCGACTCGGCTGGTGATACTGATCAAGAATATATATACTTTATAGGGTCGGAAATGTCTCCTTCACTGCGTTACAAACTTCTGGTCAAAATTATAATACCCTCTGCAAGGGTATAAAAAAACCTGAGGGCTGTTGTATTTCCGGCGCAGCCAAAAGACTTTCCATCGGCATTGGCATTAGCTAGGGAAGCTGAAGCCAGCATCGAAAGAAGCCAGTTCGCGGCAACGTATGCTAAGGCAATGGAGCAGAAGACACAGAATTCTGACTCTCGTAAGGGTCAGTACCGCGCTCCCGACAAACAAGGGAACGAGAGGAATCCTCACTATTTTAAGAAAACAGATAGGAACCAACAAAATGATTTTGGGCGTAAGCCAGAGAATTGGGCCGACCATGGCCATCCACGTCAGGCAGCAGAGCCCTTGGACTGGAATCCATCGTCTTCCAAGTCCAAGCAACACCCACACGTTACACAGAACCAAAATGTAGCACATGCTCAAAATTCACAGGCAAAAAATTCAAAAAGACCAAACTCCTCAGATAGGATAACTGACCAAAGGCGCCAGCGGCTTAACAACATCGAGCAGACCGCCAGTGCCAAAGACCAAGAGTATGATAGCGCTGCGGTAGCCGCGCTGAGCGCAATCGAAGACGACAGCGACTCGGTCGACTCCCATGACCTGCTCAATTTTTTAGTGAGCGATCCCGGCTACCGTTCATCAAACGACGGCTGGCTGGGAGAAATTTAAAAATTCTTGTTGACACAGGGGCAGCGAAAGTTATATAAAGCCCGTAAAGGAGATTAAAACAAGTAAGAACGTTACAGTCGAGTTTCCCGACTGTTACAGACCCTGTACAAATTTGGTTTTAGGCAAAATAAAAAAAACCAAAAAAAAAACATATATAAATTATGGAAGAAGGTTTGTGGCCCGGTGGAGGCGTTGCTCTCGCACGGGCGGATTAGCACGTGGCACCGGCTAGGTGCTCGCAGGGAGGTATGCCAGCCGCTGGATGGCTGCTGATGGCGTGGCACCGGCAAGGTGCTCGCTTGGTGGCAGCGGCTAGTTGGCTGCTGATGAAGTGGTTACTCAAGGATTGCCGGCCGGGCAATAATGATGCTCCTAGATGGCCGCTGATGACGTGGCACCTGTATGATGCCCGCATGGAGTTATGGCAGCCGCTGGATGGCTGCTGATGGCATGGCACCTGTATGGTGCCTGTTGCTGTGTCAGTTTATGATGAGAGGGTGACTGCCCCCCTATACCCCTGGCCTTAAGCTCAGTGGGCGAATGCAAATAAGTTGACGGCGATGGCCGGAGTCAAGTTTACGAGCCATGTGCTCTTTATTCAAGTAAATGTAAAACAGAACTAAACTTAACTGTACGAAAACGCTAGCTTGGTCGGCAGGCCGACCGCGTGGCAGAGGAGAATGCTGATCAAAACAGAATGAGCATAACTCACCATACCGAGAACTTAACGGAACCCAGGCACGGCCGCCGACAGCATCTAGAAACACTAGGGTGATCAAGGATCATCCGAGATTTCTACCGACTGTTTGTTACCCTTCAGTAATGTTAACTACTCCCCCCTTAGGAATAAGACCGTCCTCGGTCGCCTTGAATGTTTCGGCAACCTGTCGCATTTCCCATGCATCTTGTCTTCTCCTTCACACGAGATGGAGCAGGATGAAACTGCTGATTAAAAAGCTTACTCCCACGCCGACAGCGATCCAGCCGACTTTACTTCATTTTTGAGGGTTTCGATTGTTTCCGGGTTTTGGTTGTTCATCCTCTGGAGCATTGGCATGCTTAGCACATGGCTATGCCCGATAATGGTTAGCAGGGGGGAGGCCGCCACACCCGCAGTCTTTCTTATGCTTTCACGCTGATTTAAGTATTTGGTGCCGTTTACAAAGGCTAGTCGCTCAAATGTTATTAGATGCGTGCCATTTGTTTCTATATTTGGGCCATCATCCGTGCTGACTATTGCCGGACACTCATTGATTATCATTATACCATCGTCTGCCAGCGTTATGGGGCTTAGGTGGCTGGCCTGCGTTACGCAATGCGCCGTGACCCCTGCGTGTAAGCCCCGGGCGCATGCGTCCTGGGTTGCCAGTTTGCAGAATGCTCCATACATTGTCGACATGCAATCAGTGATCGCAAAGACTTCCTGGTTGCACTCAGCTATCACGTTGCTCCGTAGTTGGAAAATGGTATGTTGGTGGGAAACGGGAAAGATGGTTTTATCTTAGGGTGTGCGATGAGTACGTGAATAATATTATCGAACTGAAGGACCTTAATATTAGACTTAGACTAGATTAGGCTAATAACAGGAATCTCTGTGGGGTGATCAACTAAAACGGACTTCAAATCTTCATGGTTAAACATAGCCGGGTTTATGATATTTGATTTTGCAAGTGTGACTGTAAGCATCAGATTCTGTATCTCTGTAATTAGCTTTCTATTTCTGGCTAAAAGAACTTCGTATAAATGTGGGGCGTCAACCAGGTCATTCTTTTTAGACCCTGTACCCAAAGGGTAAAGGGTATATTAAGTTTGTGCAAAAGTTTGTGCACAAAGTATATATATTCTTGATCAGCATGACGAGCTAAGTCGATATAGCCATGTCCGTCTGTCCGTCTGTCCGTCTGTCCGTCCGNGGACATTTTTAATATTTCAAGGTCAGCTGCATCAGGAGTGCCCGCTACCACTCTCAACGCCGTGCCTAAAAAGTCTAGGCTTCTGGCAATTCGGTGGTGAACCTTTAATACGGATAAAATGTTTCTAATATGATCAGTATCAACGTCTAACAATTTTCTCATGTGTGATTGTGGAAATAACGCGGACAATCTAGCTGTTTCGTCTAACATAATTGAGAACTCTGTCGAATGGCTTGAGTGCCTAAAGTCTGTCACTCTAGCGTTAACTACTGCTAACATTGTTAATATGATTCCCGCGATCCTGTGAGAAAAGGACAAATTAAATCTACTGGCTTTTCCTAAGTGTGTGTTTGTGTTGGGTGTGTTAGATGCGCGTAAATTAGAGGAAAGAGTTATTTAAGGTTGTCCTTGTGGACCACCCTCCTTCCAATGAGGACAGCTGTTCCCAGGTCCGCTTCAACGCGTTTTTCCGTGAATAACGGAGTTAACTTATTGCCTAGTCTTCTATTGTTTTTTAAGTAGATTTTTCTCCTACCTCAAATATTCTATTTTGTCTTGACGGGTTACATCTGTCAAGATTATCGTTTTGTGCTTTTGCAATACAATTTTTTATTGCTTGCTTAACTTCGTCGGAAGCGGAGTGAATCACGTCTATGGGTTTTTGGTTAATGACCGAATGTAATGTTTTATTGTATTCAACGGTCGCCCGCATAACTAGTTCCACTGTATCGTTAATTTGCTTATCTATTTTTATGCACCTCGCTATTTCTGTCAGGGTGCTGTGGAGGCGTTCAATTTGTCCGTTTGAACTACTGTGCAACGGAAGTGCCTTTACCAGATTTATGCCATACTGATTTTTGAGTAACGATGTGATCGTTTCAGAACTGAAAGACGCTTCGTTATCACAGTATATTGTCTTGGTATTTGGGAATAAGTTTATTAATTGGATTGTAGGAATTTTTACGTCCACTATTCGTCGCAATTTTGGAGAACTTGTCAACGCAGGTTAAAAATAATTTTTTGTCGGTGGAAAAAAGGTCAATATGCAGCATTTCGCCGACATATGACGGAATTGGGGTTACCCCAAGTTGTTGTTTCTTGGGGTGTCGGTCATACTTTGCTGTAGTGCATATTCTGCAATTCGTTACTATCTCGGTTGCTAATTTGGACATTTTCGGAAAATAATAGTCACGAAGGACTTGTTTGATATTTTCCTGAGCAGCTCTGTGTGCACGGTTGTGTTCTGTGGTAATTATTTCGATCTGTTCGCTTTTATCGGAAATGTCTGATACAAAGTTTTTGCAATGCCAAAATTTTGTCGCTGGAAAATTTGACACCAATGCATGTTGAATGCTGGCCAATGTTGGCAAGTTACAATGAATAGCGTTGACAACTTTTGGGTCGATGATTGGTTTTAATGTTTCTAGAAGGTCGGATTTTTCCGTGAAATGTATGATATGGCGGGATTTATTTCCGAAAAATATAAAGTATCTCTTCAGGAAATATTTTGCCTCTTCTAGGATTATCTGTTTTCTGAAACAATTTAAAGGTTTTTCGGTTGTTTCTATCGTATATGTGCTAGATTCTTCACTATGAATTGTTGCACAATCAGATTCGGGTTCGTGATGGAGGGCATTGATATTTTGTCGCGAAAGGGCGTCGGCGACATAATTCTCTTTGCCCGGAGTGTATATGACTTTTGCGCCGTAGTCATCTATAAATGCCTTCCATCGCTTTAATTTGTCATTTGGGTTCTTGTCCGAGACAGCGAACGTCAGCGGCTTATGGTCTGTGTAAATTCTTATGTCACGAGTGCCGTACAGATACTGCCTTAATTTTCCTAGAGCCCAGACTATGGCTAGCAACTCTCTTTCGTTAGTTGCGTAACGGGTCTCACAGTCTTTAAGAGTTCTGGATATCATCGCAATTGGCCTTTTGTCTTGCGACAGTACAGCCCCGATGCCGTAAGCTGACGCATCGGTGGTCAGATCAAACGGTTTCTTAAAGTCTGGGTATCTGAGAGTGACATCTTCTGATGCCAAAATGTTTCGAAGTCTATCGAAAGCGTCTCTTTGCTGATCGTCAAATTTTATTGGAATTTTCCTAGACATGTGTTTACTTACGGAACCGTTTTCTCCCTTGAGGAGGTTGGTGAGCGGCCTGGCTATTGTAGCGAAATCTCTTATGAAACATCTATAATAGCTGGCAAGTCCTAAGAAAGATCTTAGTGAGAATAAGTTTTTCGGTTCTTCGTATCCCTTAATGGCTGCTACCTTTTCAGGGTCAGTTGTAGCCCCGTTTCGGGTCACTACGAAGCCAAGGTTTTGGACACTTTCTTTAAAGAAATGGGTTTTTTCTTGTGAGACGGTCATGTTGGCTTGGCTTAATTTTTTCAGGACCCAGTCAATGTGCTTGACATGCTCTCTTTCGTTTTCCGAAAAGATAATGACATCGTCCACATAGACGTAACATGATTTCCCTATTTGCTCCCTCAAGACGTCATCTATTGCCCTTTGAAAAATGCTACCAGCATTTTTTAATCCAAAAGGCAAACGGCAGAATTCATATTTTCCTCCGTTGACTGAAAATGAGGTTTTTTCGCGATCTTGCTCCGCCAGAAAAATCTGGTGATAGCCGGATTTTAAGTCTAGGGTTGTAAAGTATTTGGCTTTGCCAAGGTTTGTCAGTATTAACTCGATACTTGGCAAGGGGTATTTATCCGGAATGGTTTTTTCGATCAGTTTCCTGAAGTCGATTACCAAACGCTTTTTCCCACTACCTGTCTCATCTAATCCTTTTTTTTCGACCACCCAAGTTGGATTGTTGTACGGTGATCTCGATGTGGTAATAATATTAGACTTCAGTAGGTTTTTTATTTCTTTATTAACAAACTCTGCGACACCCATTGGGTGTGGGTACGTTTTAGAGTACACTGGGTTGTTATCCTCAGTGCGAATAGTTGCCACAACATTTGTGTTGTACGGCAAGGTTTGAGTTGCGTCGGAGAAGACCTTAGATCTTTTTTTCATCATTTGGATGACCTCCTTTTTTACTGACTCTGGAACGATATGTCCTCTATGTTGGTAAAGTTAACATTGTCGCAATCATGGAACTGCAGGTACTCAGACACGGAACCATACAGAATTTTATTAGTTTGCATATTGATGGTTGCTCCCACCTGCGTTAGCAAGTCGAAGCCTATGATTCCGTCAAAGATTGATAGGGAATCTAATATAAAAAATGGGGAAATTGTTCCCAAGACGCTTATTAGGCACTTTTTGTTTATGTAGTTGGACCTGTGAATTGAATCCACGCGAAACGGCGAGGCGACTGGCGTTATGTTTTTAAGCTCCTTTACGGGCTTTATATAACTTTTCGCTGCCCCTGTGTCAACAAGAATTTTTAAACTTCTCCCAGCCAGCCGTCGTTTGATGAACGGTAGCCGGGATCGCTCACTAAAAAATTGAGCAGGTCATGGGAGTCGACCGAGTCGCTGTCGTCTTCGATTGCGCTCAGCGCGGCTGCCGCAACGCTATCATACTCTTGGTCTTTGGCACTGGTGGTCTGCTCGATCTTGTTAAGCCGCTGGCGCCTTTGGTCAGTTATCCTATCTGAGGAGTTTGGTCTTTTTGAATTTTTTGCCTGCGAATTTTGAGCCTTTGCTACATTTTTGTTCTGTGTAACGTGTGGGTGTTGCTTGGACTTGGAAGACGATGGATTCCAGTCCATGGGTTCTGCTGCCTGACGTGGATGGCCACGGTCGGCCCAATTCTCTGGTTTACGCCTAAGATCATTTTGTTGGTTCTTATCTGTTTTCCTAAAATAGTGAGGATTCTTCTCGTGTTCTTGTTTGTCGGGAGCGCTGTACTGACCCTTACGAGAGGCAGAATTCTGTGTCTTCTGCTCCATTGCCCTAGCATATGTTGCCGCGAACTGGCTTCTTTCGATGCTGGCTTCAGCTTCCCTAGCTAATGCCAATGCCGATGGAAGGTCTTTTGGCTGCGCCGGGAACACAACAGCCCTTAGGTTATTTTTTAGGCCTGAGATAAACACGTGTAGGGCGTCCGCCCTAACCTCTGTGTTAAGTTGTGTGGCTCTTTCCATGTCGTGGGACATGACAATTTTATTTGTGACTAGGGTTAGCTTCCGCTCAACCTCGTCATAGTATTGCATGAGGGTTTGGTCGCTTTGACGAACCGCCTCAAGCTGTTGTCGCAACAGCCGCAACGAAGTTTTGTCCGCGTAGGAGCAGTCTAATCTTGCCAGAATGGCATCAAAATTAAGTACAGTGTTGTGTGATACCAGCAACGCTCGTGCTGGGCCCCTTATTTTATTCCGGATTATGGTAACGGCTTGATAATGGGCACAGCTGCCCTGGTAAGGTTTAAAAAGTTCGTATGCGTCCGTGGCAGATTGTCTCCACGCTACATACTCGTCTTGCTCACCGTTAAACTCTGGCACTGACTTAATTACATGGAGCGGTATATCGCATGGGGGTGCTCCTGGCTGCACTGAGACTCTTTGGTATGCCTCCACCTGTGGGGGCTCTACGCGCATGTTTTGTAACTGTACATTAACGGAGTTGATTTGGGCTTCAAATTCTGCCCGGAGTCTAATCTCCTGTTGCGCCAAGGCGCCCTGTATAATGTTTTGCAATTCGTTCGCGTTCATTATGTCTTCTTCCTCTTCGATTTGAACCTGTCTTGGTCCAAAGCCTTGAATCTCTTCTTCTTCACTACCACTTATAACCTCCCTTTTAATTTCTCTATATGGACCTGGAAAGCTCATTAAAAATTTCAACTTATGCCACCTAATTCATACGAGGTTCAATATATGGTATATAATATATGGTAATATAGTATATGGCCGAATACTCCGTTCGGCTGGCATAACCCTTTAATATATTTTATAATTATATTTGTTCTATTCAATTTTATTTTCACAATTAGAAATTTTGTCTGGGCTGCCGGTCACAATTGCAGAAAATTTTATTATTATTTTTTTTTTTTTTGAAGCGTGTGCGAGTTTTATTTATTTTCACAAATTATAAGGCACACTTTTAATGTATTCAATTTCTGTGTTTGTTTTTTGAAGCCGTAAATTTATTAATCAGCCCACTTACATGTTTTCCTTGAAATCTTTAAGGGTCGCTAATTCTATTGTTCGTTGGGCGCCAATTATGGAAGAAGGTTTGTGGCCCGGTGGAGGCGTTGCTCTCGCACGGGCGGATTAGCACGTGGCACCGGTAGGGTGCCCGCAGGGAGGTATGGCAGCCGCTGGATGGCTGCTGATGGCGTGGCACCGGCAAGGTGCTCGCAGGGAGGTATGCCAGCCGCTGGATGGCTGCTGATGGCGTGGCACCGGCAAGGTGCTCGCTGGGTGGCAGCGGCTAGTTGGCTGCTGATGAAGTGGTTACTCAAGGATTGCCGGCCGGGCAATAATGTTGCTCCTAGATGGCCGCTGATGACGTGGCACCTGTATGATGCCCGCATGGAGTTATGGCAGCCGCTGGATGGCTGCTGATGGCATGGCACCTGTATGGTGCCTGCTGCTGTGTCAGTTTATGATGAGAGGGTGACTGCCCCCCTATACCCCTGGCCTTAAGCTCAGTGGGCGAATGCAAATAAGTTGACGGCGATGGCCGGAGTCAAGTTTACGAGCCATGTGCTCTTTATTCAAGTAAATGTAAAACAGAACTAAACTTAACTGTACGAAAACGCTAGCTTGGTCGGCAGGCCGACCGCGTGGCAGAGGAGAATGCTGATCAAAGCAGAATGAGCATAACTCACCATACCGAGAACTTAACGGGACCCAGGCACGGGTTGCCGACGGCAACTAGAAACACCAGGGTGATCCAAGAATCATCCGAGATTTGTACTGACTGTTTGTTACCCTTCAATAATGTTAACTTATACACACCGAGTCCGGTCTGGGATTCGAACCCAAGATCTTCGCGTTCTAAGTCGAACGTCGTAACCATTCGACAAACCCAAACTTTATAAATCGGCAGCTAATACAGTATAAATATATTGAAGACGCATATTCATACATATGTATATGAAGGTAGTGGCAGCGCAGCTGCAGCGGCACTTCCGAGAAAAATCAACCACCGAACGCAAGCGATTTATCGTTTGTTTGAGCAAATAAGCAGATTATTTGTGGTTAGCGCCTGTAAACTTTAGGTATTTATTGTGCGCTTTCTAATTAACCAATCTTGATGAAATTTTTAGGATCGGTAGAAAACTATGCTCCAATTGCATGTGTATTTTTAAAAAAAATTTAACTTGAAAATTGTGCAGTGCAGGGCAGTGCAAAAATTCAAATACAAATTGCGGGGGCGGTGGGCGTGGCGCCGACTTAAAAAAATAAACTCTAATTGCGTCAGTATTTGAAGAATCCACACTGGTAATACGGTTCCTCTAGCTCTTACAGTTGCTGAGATCCGTGTGTTCATCCGGACGGACGGACGGACATGGCTATATCGACTCAGCTCGTCATGCTGATCAAGAATATATATACTTTGTGGGGTCTGCCACGCCTCCTTCTGCCTGTTACATACATTTGCACAAACTTAAGATACCCTTTGGGTACAGGGTCTAAATAACGCCAGTAGCCTCGCCGTTTCGCGTGGATTCAATTCACGGGTCCAACTACGTAAACAAAAAGTGCCTAATAAATGTCTTGGAAACAATTTCCCCATTTTTTATATTAGATTCCCTATCAATCTTTGACGGAATCATAGGCTTCGACTTGCTAACGCAGGTGGGAGCAACCATCAATATGCAGTTCCATGATTGCGACAGTGTTAACATTACCAACATAGAGGACAAAGTCGTTCCAGAGTCAGTGAAAAAGGAGTTCATCAAAATGATGAAAAAAAGATCTAAGGTCTTCTCCGACGCAACTCAAACCTTGCCGTACAACACAAATGTTGTGGCAACTATTCGCACTGAGGATAACAACCCAGTGTACTCTAAAACGTACCCACACCCAATGGGTGTCGCAGAGTTTGTTAATAAAGAAATAAAAGACCTACTGAAGTCTAATATTATTACCCCGTCGAGATCACCGTACAACAATCCAACTAGGGTGGTCGATAAAAAAGGATTAGATGAGACAGGTAGTGGGAAAAAGCGTTTGGTAATCGACTACAGGAAACTGAACGAAAAAACCATTCCTGATAAATACCCCTTGCCAAGTATCGAGTTAATACTGACAAACCTTGGCAAAGCCAAATACTTTACAACCCTAGACTTAAAATCCGGCTATCAAAAGATTTTTCTGGCGGAGCAAGATCGCGAAGAAACCGCATTTTCAGTCAACGGAGGAAAGTATGAATTCTGCCGTTTGCTTTTTGGATTAAAAAATGATGGTAGCATTTTTCAAAGGGCAATAGATGACGTCTTGAGGGAGCAAATAGGGAAATCATGTTATGTCTATGTGCACGATGTCATTATCTTTTCGGTAAACGAAAGAGAGCATGTCAAGCACATTGACTGGGTCCTGAAAAAATTAAGCCAGGCCAACATGACCGTTTCACAAGAAAAAAACCCATTTCTTTAAAGAAAGTGTCCAATACCTTGGCTTCGTAGTGACCCGAAACGGGGCTACAACTGACCCTGAAAAGGTAGCAGCCATTAAGGAATACGAAGAACCGATCTTTCTTAGGACTTGCCAGCTATTATAGATGTTTCATAAAAGATTTCGCTACAATAGCCAGGCCGCTCGCCAACCTCCTCAAGGGAGAAAACGGTTCCGTAAGTAAACACATGTCTAGGAAATTCCAATAAAATTTGACGATCAGCAAAGAGACGCTTTCGATAGACATTTTGACATTTTGGCATCAGAAGATGTCACTCTCAGATACCCAGACTTTAAAAATCCGTTCGATCTGACAACCGATGCGTCAGCTTACGGCATCGGGGCTGTACTGTCGCAAGACAAACAAGTAAGAACGTTACAGTCGAGTTTCGAATTTCCGACTGTTACAGACCCTGTACAAATTTGGTTATAAGCAAAATAAATCTGAAAACAAGAAAGGAAGGCTAGCTTCGGTACCCGAAGCTTAGAATACCCTTGCAGACCAGTTGCCTTTAAACTGTTCGATCGATTGTATGGCAGCTAAAGGATATAGTGATCCGATCTTTTGCTTTTTAAATTTCTAAAAAGGCTTTAATGCCTATGAAAACTGTTTTTCTCAAGAATGAATTAATTGTCTTGAAAACACCAGAGTTATGCTCAGTGACCCATTTTTTCCTATCGTTCCTATGGCAGCTATAGGATATAGTAGTCCGATTTTGATGAAACTTCCAGGATATGTTAAAATTGTTATTAAATAGAGTTTACCAAGAAAAAAAAATATATATCTTTAAAAATGGCGAATTTATGACACTTTCCCAATCGTTCCTATGGCAGCTATGTGATGTAGTGTTCCGATTCCGGCCGTTCCGACTTATATACTACCTGCAACAGATTGAAGGGTTGGTGCAAAGTTTCAGCTCGATAGCTTTAAAACTGAGGGACTAGTTTACATAGCAACCGACAGACGGACAGACAGACGGACAGACGGACATGGACACGGACACATTCCGTGTCTGAGGACCTGCAGTTCCATGATTGCGACAGTGTTAACATTACCAACATAGAGGACAAAGTCGTTCCAGAGTCAGTGAAAAAGGAGTTCATCAAAATGATGAAAAAAAGATCTAAGGTCTTCTCCGACGCAACTCAAACCTTGCCGTACAACACAAATGTTGTGGCAACTATTCGCACTGAGGATAACAACCCAGTGTACTCTAAAACGTACCCACACCCAATGGGTGTCGCAGAGTTTGTTAATAAAGAAATAAAAGACCTACTGAAGTCTAATATTATTACCCCGTCGAGATCACCGTACAACAATCCAACTAGGGTGGTCGATAAAAAAGGATTAGATGAGACAGGTAGTGGGAAAAAGCGTTTGGTAATCGACTACAGGAAACTGAACGAAAAAACCATTCCTGATAAATACCCCTTGCCAAGTATCGAGTTAATACTGACAAACCTTGGCAAAGCCAAATACTTTACAACCCTAGACTTAAAATCCGGCTATCANGAAATCTATGCTCCAATTGCATGTGTATTTAAAAAAAATTTAGCTTGAAAATTGTGCAGGGCAGGGCAGTGCAAAAATAAAAAAAAAATTGCGGGTGCGTTGGGCGTGGCGCCGAAAAAAAAAAACTTCAATTGCGTCAGTATTAGGAGAATCTACACTGGTAATACGGTTCCGCTAGCTCTTATAGTTGCTGAGATCCGTGTGTTCATCCGGACGGACGGACGGTCAGACGGACGGGCGGACATGGCTATATCGACTCAGCTCGTCATGCTGATCAAGAATATACATACTTTGTGTACTTCTGCCACGCCTCCTTCTGCCTGTTACATACATTTGCACAAACTTAATATACCCTTTACCCTATTGGGTACAGGGTCTAAAAACCCAGAACGATGATATCCAGAACCCTTAAAGACTGCGAGACCCGTTACGCAACTAACGAAAAAGAGTTGCTCGCTATAGTCTCGTCTCTAGGAAAATTAAGAAATTAAAATAGATGACTACGGCGCAAAAGTCATATACACTCTGGGCAAAGAGAACAAGCAATAAAAATGAATATTGCAAAAGCACAGAAGGGTAATCTTGACAGATGTAACCCATCAAGACAAAATATAATATTTGAGGTAGGAGAAAAGGTCTACTTAAAGAACTTAAAGACTAGTCAATAAGCTAACTCCGTTATACACGGAAAAACGCGTAGAAGCGGACCTGGGAACAGCTGTCCTCATTGGAGGGAGGGTGGTCCACAAGACTTTAGGCATTCAAGCAATTCGACAGAGTTCTCAATTATGTTAGACGAAACAGCTAGATTGTCCGCGTTATTTCCACAATCACACATGAGAAAATTGTTAAACGTTGATACTGATCATATTTGAAACATTTTATCCGTATTAAAGGTACACCACCGAATTGCCAGAAGCCTAGACTTCTTAGGCACCGCGTTGAAAGTGGTAGCGGGCACTCCTGATGCAGCTGACCTTGAAATATTAAAAATGTCCGAGTCCCGATTAATTGAATCAAACAATAGACAAGTAGTCATTAATACCGAAACGCAAAGGCAGATCAACAAATTAACCTATGCTGTCAATCAAATCATTAAGGCAAAAAAGAATGACCTGGTTGACCCCCACATTTATACGAAGTTCTTTTGGCCAGAAATAGAATGCAAAATCAAATATCATTAATCCGGCTATTTTTAACCATGAAGATTTGAAGTCCGTTTTAGTTGATCACCCCACAGAAATTCCCGTTATTAGCCTAATGTATTCTAAGTCTAATATTAAAGTCCTTCAGTCCGATAATATTATTCACGTGCTCATCGCATACCCTAAGATAAAACTTACATGTAAAAAGGTTACCGTCTTTCCCGTTTCCCACCAACACACCATTCTCCAACTACGGAACAACGTGATAGCTGAGTGCATCCAGGAAGTCTTAGCGATCACTGATTGCATGTCGACAATGTATGGAGCATTCTGCAAACTGGCAACCCAGGGCACGTGCGCCCGGGGCTTACACGCAGGGGTCACGGCGCATTGCGAAACGCAGGCCAGTCACCTAAGCCCCACAACGCTGGTAGGCGATGGTATAATGATAATCAATGAGTGTCCGGCAATAGTCATCACGGATGATGGCCCAAATATAGAAACAAATAGCACGCATCTAATAACATTTGAGCGACTAGCCTTTGTAAACGGCACCAAATACTTAAATCAGCGTGAAAGCATAAGAAAGACTGCGGGTGTGGCGGCCTCCCCCCTGCTAACCATTATCGGGCATAGCCATGTGCTAAGCATGCCAATGCTCCAGAGGATGAACAACCAAAACCCGGAAACAATCGAAACCCTTAAATATGAAGTAAAGTCGGCTGGATCAACGGACATCTGGATCGCTGTCGGCGTGGGAGTAAGCTTTTTAATCAGCAGTTTCATCCTGCTACATCTCGTGTGGAGGAAAAGACGAGATGCATGGGAAATGCGACCGGTTGCCGAAACATTCAAGGCGACCGAGGACGGTCTTATTCCTAAGGGGGGAGTAGTTAACATTACTGAAGGGTAACAAACAGTCGTTAGAAATCTCGGATGATTCTTGGATCACCCTAGTGTTTCTAGATGCCGACTCACCATGCCGCCTTCCGCGGCCATGCCTGAGTCCCGTTAGTTCTCGGTATGGTGAGTTATGCTCATTCTGCTTTGATCAGCATTCTCCTGTGCCACGCGGTCGGCCTGCCGACCAAGCTAGCGTTTTCGTACAGTTAAGTTCAGTTCTGTTTTACATTTACTTGAATAAAGAGCACATGGCTCGTAAACTTGACTCCGGCCATCGCCGTCAACTTATTTGCATTCGCCCACTGAGCTTAAGGCCAGGGGTATAGGGGAGCAGTCACCCTCTCAGCATAAACTGACACAGCAGCAGGCACCATACCGGTGCCACGTCATCAGCGGCCATCTAGGAGCAACATTATTGCCCGGCCGGCAATCCTTGAGTAACCACTTCATCAGCAGCCTACTAGCCGCTGCCACCCAGCAAGCACCTTGTCGGTGCCACGCCATCAGCAGCCATCCAGCGGCTGCCATACCTCCCTGCGAGCACCTTGCCGGTGCCACGCCATCAGCAGCCATCCAGCGGCTGCCATACCTCCCTGCGGGCACCCTACCGGTGCCACGTGCTAATCCGCCCGTTCGAGAGCAACGCCTCCACCGGGCCACCAACCTTTTTCATAATTTATTATTATTATTATGTATTAGCTGCTGATTTATAAAGTTTTGTGTGGTCGAATGGTTACGACGTTTGATTGAAAGCGTGAAGATCTTGGGTTCGAATCCCAGACCGGACTTCGGTGTAAATATTATTAGACCCTGTACCCAGACTTAATCGAATATTTGAGACACATCGAGGAATATCCCACTAAAATATTTCAGAGTTCCATGATTTTCTCAGAAGCCAATTGATGTGCGGCTCCCATATATGGTATTATGCGCGTACGAATGTGTTTTTTCCTAGCAATTTAGACAGACGCGATAATAAACTTATTGGTATGTACGATGACGAAATGGTTTGACTTTTTCGGGCTTATTATAATAGTTTTTTTCTTTTTTTTTTTTTTGGGTAGTAGCCCAATCTGGTGATTCCATTAAAGAGTACAGATGGCCCCGATACAACAGTTTGGAAGTTCAAGTAACTCGGACACTCTCTCTTCCCCCATTCTTCTCCGTTCGAGCCTGGCTACGTTAGCCTTTAAATATTCATTGTAAAACAAACCACCAGAAATAAAGAACTTTTTTTGAAGTGGGACAAGTCCGGAGGAATTTTTTCCCCTAAGAGAGTCAAACCCGGATCAACCCCGATATTCTTACCCACAAGAAGGATCGACACCAGTCTCAATCCACCTCGACATTTGGTTCTACGAGCTCCATCTTCTTTTTTCAAGATAAGTACGAATATTTATGAGACGGATCACCTAAATATCCATACATATGTACATATTTCCTGAGTCTATATTTGTGTGATTCGTCAATTCCAAGCCTTTTCTAAATTTTCGGCACTTGCACTTATTCCCTGTGCATTTAATTTACATTTACACATATAAAAATTCATACATTTCCACATTTGCATTTCTGAATTTACGCATGTATTAATTAAATGCTCCTAACGCAATTTAAATTGCCTTCCGATTTTCCAGTGAATGTGACCTCAAACTGCGATATTATATACAGATGTGTTCAATAAAATAGTAGTGTCGATGATCAACACAATTAAACCGTCAAAAATGTAACCAATTTAAAATTTTGGTGATGACATAATATTTGTCTTTTAATTTAGATCATATATACATTAAAATTTGTTATAAAGTTTTATATAATTAGTACTAAAAGGCTTTTAAAAACAAGTAAAAATAAAATATAAAAAGTTAAAACAATTTTTTTTACACTATTCCCCAACCACTACTATTATTATGAACAGTCCTTTTTTGGCACATTTAACGAAAATAAATGAAGAATAAAAAAGAGCGAAAGTAGTGATACTTTTTTGTGATTCCCCTTTTAGACCCTGTACCCAAAGGGTAAAGGGTATATTAAGTTTGTGCAAATGTATGTAAAAGGCAGAAGGAGGCGTGGCAGCCCCACAAAGTATATATATTCTTGATGAGCATGAGGAGCTGAGTCGATATAGCTATGTCCGTCCGGATGAACACACGGATCTCAGCAACTGTAAGAGCCGTATTACCAGTGTAGATTTTCCTATTACTGACGCAGCTGAAGTTTATTTTTTTAGACGGCGCCACAACCACCGCCCCCGCAATTTGTATTTTAATTTTTGCACTGCCCTGCACTGCACAATTTTCAATCTAAAATTGCAATTGGAGCATGGATTTCTACCGATCCTGAAAATTTCATCAAGATTGGTTAATTAGAAAGCGCACAATAAATACCTAAAGTTTACATGCGCTAATCACAAAAAATCTGTTCATTTGCGCAAAGAAACGGTAAATCGCTTGCGTTCGGTGGTTGATTTTTCTCGGAAGTGCCGCTGCAGCTGCGCTGCCACTACCTTCATATACATATGTATGAATGTGCGCCTTCAGTACATTTATACTGTATTAGCTGCTGGTTCAAAAAGTGTGGCGTGGTCGAATGGTTACGACGTTCGACTGAAAGCGCGAAGATCGAGGCCCAGACCGGACTCGGAGTAAATATTTTTTGTTTGGTTTTGATTTATTTTGCTTATAACCAAATGTCTCCAGCTGAGTTTTTGTAATAAAGTCCTAAAATCCGCCAGGGGCTAAAATAATGGCAATTTTGTGGTCTTAATACTCGATAAGTTTCAACCTGTCAGCTCTCTGCACTACAACTAAAATATATATTTAATAATAATAATAATTACCAAATCCAAGTATATTTTATTAGATCGGGTAACTTCTTCTGTAGTGCTTATATTCTGCCCACTCCGATTATAAGACTTTACCAATAGTGTACGAATAGGAAAATTTGTGTCTCGCGTGTGCGCTTGGCATCGTAATCTACGGGGCTAATTATGCCAATCGGTGACAAAAAAAACTCAATTGTCCGTTCCAGCTCCAAGTACCTTCTTTCGACCTCGCCTGAAGTGTTAGTCTTCAGTTTCGTCTCCGAAAGGCATACCCGAAACAAAATCGGCTTCCCCGAGACCTGCTTAACCGACCGTTCGAGTCCTATCTGCTTTCAAATCCACTTCTGTCATTACTAGATCTGTCGCAAGAATGGCTCAAACGAAAATTGAAGCAGCTTTTCTTAAATTTATCGTGATCACGGATCTCAGCCATTTCGAGGCCCGGATAAATACTCCGGGTTCTGGCGCCCCCTTAAAGCAAACTTGCAAGGTGTGTCTGGTCTGGTGGGTGCTGGCTGCCTCCGAGCGACACTGAAGCTTTGCGAGAAAATAACCCTATCCGTCACTGTCCTCGCTTTCTCGAGTTGTCCATCCAAGACCGCTCTCATGTTATAAAAAAACAAGTACGAACGTTACAGTCGAGTTTCCCTGTACAAATTTGGTTATAGGCAAAATATATCAAAACCAAAAAAATATATATTCACACCGAGTCCGGTCTGGGATTCGAACCCAAGATCTTCGCGTTTTAAATCGAACGTCGTAATCATTCGACAAACCCAAACTTTTTGAATCGGCAGCTAAAACAGTATAAATGTATTGAAGGCGCACATTCATACATATGTATATGAAGGTAGTGGCAGCGCAGCTGCAGCGGCACTTCCGAGAAAAATCAACCACCGAACGCAAGCGATTTACCGTTTGTTTGCGCAAATAAACAGATTTTGTGTGTTTAGCGCCTGTAAACTTTAGGTATTTATTGTGCGCTTTCTAATTAACCAATCTTGATGAAATTTTCAGGATCGGTAGAAATCCATGCTCCAATTGCAATTTTAGATTGAAAATTGTGCAGTGCAGGGCAGTGCAAAAATAAAAATACAAATTTCGGGGGCGGTGGGCGTGACACCTAAAAAAAATAAAAAACTTCATCTGCGTAATAATTACGAGAATCTGCACTGTTAATAAGGTTCATCTAGCTCTTACAGTTTCTGAGATCCGTTTGTTTATCCAGACGGACAGACGGACGGACGGACGGACGGACAGACGGACGGACGGACGGACGGAAAGACGGACGGACAGACGGACGGACGGACGGACGAACGGACGGACGGACGGACGGACAGACGGACGGACGGACGGACAGACGGACGGACGGACGGACGGACGGACGGACGGACGGACGGACGGACGGACGGACAGACGGACGGACGGACGGACAGACGGACATGGCTATATCGACTCAGCTCCTCATTCTCATCAAGAATATATATACTTTGTGGGGTCTGCCACGCCTCCTTCTGCCTGTTACATACATTTGCACAAACTTTATATACCCTTTACCCTTTGGGTACAGGGTCTAAATATTGTGTTTGATCTGATTTGCCGGACAAGATCAAGTTCATTAATGCACCAACATTCACAACTGCATTACGTGCAAAGGCTTGTGGTCATTAATATGTGCCATTTGGTCCCACACCCACCCAGCGCCTGTTCCTTGGATGACAGACTTTCCGGTTAAAATGAATATAATTGTCTGAAAGTCAAGGAAAAAAGCGCTTCTCACCATACCCAAAAAATGTGAGGTAGGGCACTGCGTCACGCTCTCAGTGTGGCTATCGGGCTGACACCATGCAGCGCAATTGAGCGAGAGGGAGTTAAAAAAGATCTGAAAAAATATGCCGGGCAGCCAATTAGCAAGGAATGTTTAACATTTTCTGCCAGTGTAAAAGCCATCCTCGTCTGTCAATGCGATAACTCGAATTTTTCAATAGTTGAGGCACGCGCTCGTACATGATAAGATTAGTATGTAGTCCAGAAGACTGAAAAACAATAATTTTGAGTCGAACATCACCCCCAAATCAATAAATTCTAGTTTAAGCATAAGCATAAATGCATAAATGAGAATACGAGTATGTTGTTATAAGTGAATACTGATCCTGACGTGAAAACAATTATCTATATTAAGTGGCAGCTAATTTTGTCAAATGCTGTCACTGAGCGTTTTAAACGATTTTAAATTTTGAGATCATCAGCATATGGCAGAAAGTTAGAGAGCGTGAAGCATGTACTAACATCGTTTATAAATATGACGAGCAATAGCGGCCCTAGTATATTTCCTTATGGAAGTGCAGAGGTAGCAACAAAGGCTGTCAAATATTCGCCATTGATGGCGACTCGACGTTTTGCATCTAAGACAAGTCCAGAACTAATTCAGTACAGAAGAATTAACACCAATTTTGGAAAGTTTCTTGAGGAAAGTACCATGTCAAACTTTATAAAAAACTTTAGCAAAGTCTGTGTATATTACAGCTTCAATACAAAACAAGTAAGAACGTTACAGTCGAGTTTCCCGACTGTTACAGACCCTGTACAAAAAAAAATATATATATATATATATATATTCACACCGAGTCCGGTCTGGGATTCGAACCCAAGATTCTCGCGTTTTAAGTCGAGCTTCGTAACCATTCGACAAACCCAAACTTTTTGAAACGGCAGCTAATACAGTATAAATAAATTGAAGACGCTCATTCATACATACATACATACATACATACATACATACACATTCGTATGTATGTATATGAGGGTAGTGGCAGCGCAGCTCCAGTGGCACTTCCGAGAAAAATCAACCACCGAACGCAAGCGATTTACCGTTTGTTTGAGCAAATAAACAGATTTTTTGTGCTTAGCGCATGTAAACTTTAGGTATTTATTGTGCGTTTTCTAATTAACCAATCTTGATAAAATTTTCAGGATCGGTAGAAATCTATGCGCTTGCCAATTGCATGTGCATTTTTAAAAAAATTTTAGCTTGAAAATTGTGCAGTGCAGGGCAGTACAAATTTCGGGGGCGGTGGGCGTGCCACCGAGTTAAAAAAATAAACTCTAATTTACTCAGTATTAGAAGAATCTACACTGGTAATACGGTTCGTCTAGCTCTTACAGTTGCTGAGATCCGTGTACTCATCCGGACGGACAGACAGACATGGCTATATCGACTCAGCTCGTCATGCTGATCAAGAATATATATACTTTGTGGGGTCTGCCACGCCTCCTTCTGCCTGTTACATACATTTGCACAAACTTAATATACCCTTTATCCTTTGGGTACAGGGTCTAAATAGCTGAATATGGCCAAGTTAGACGTTGTTGACGTACCTTGTATAAATCCGAGTTGGTTTTGATCAATATTCGATTTTAATAGGAAAGGTCTACCACTTAAGAATGATTCTTTCAAAAATCGTAGATACATTGCTAAGTTTCGAAGTTGCTTCATAATTTGTAATATAATTTTTATGACCTGATATGGCATAAATGACGTTATCTTTATAAAGATGAAGATTGCTAGCATTTAAAAAGGGTGCTATTCCACCAAAGTTTCCGAATCCCCCCATTCACACCAAGTCTCGAAATTAGAGTTAAAAAAGCTGGCAAAGAGATTAGCACTCCCTGAAGTTGATGTTGAAGTTGAAGTCCCTTAGTTGATGGTATATTAGCTTTAGTTTTTTTGAGTTGATAAAACTCCAGAACGGGTTTGGTTTAAATTTGATTCCTGCCTCGATGTTAATAATGTATTAAGAGTATAGAAATTCATTTAAAAATTCGAATTCCCGTTTGTATTGCCATAACATTTTCCCATCTAACAGATTGTGGGTCATAGTATACTTTTTATGGAATTTGTTGCGAAGGTTTTTGAGTTTTTTTGTACATTTATGTACCAGGGCAATTTTTGCGAGTTGCTCGCGGACACTTATATACGGCTAAGAATTTATCACTGTACACCTCGACATCATAATGCGATAACACATAGAACAGCGAGGTTGCGAGGAGGTTAATTTGGAAAATCAACGGCAGTCACCACAGTAGCCTCGGGTCTGGGCGTGAATACAAATCTGGCTATTTTTATTGATAATGGGCAGAATGCAGCGTTGAAGACGTCAGAGAATAGAGGATCCGGCACTCCTAGTTTGAAGTTGACAAACCGTAATGTCGAAACCGCATCCGCATCGCGCTTCACCAGGTGAGAACATCAGTCAAAATATTGAGTTTAGCAGCCACAAATTTTAGCACCGCGTCTGGTTCTGTTTGCCGAGTAAATTTCCCAACAGGCAGAACAACATGCATGGATGCTTTTGGCTGCTTGGGTTGTTCTACTTGCAGCTTAGTTCATAATAAAATTTTTGAACTTTTTTAATTTTCTCATCCAATACATCTATTTGGCTATCAAAATCATTTACAAAGTGTATCTGCTTCTCTGTAGCTAGCTTGTCCTTACGTTTATAATAAAAGCAAAACCCGACATTTGTTTATGAAGCAGATTTAGCAATAAGTCTTCATTGTTGTGTACTTCGATTTTGCTTTTGGACATTTTATTTGCGTATCATCAGCAAAATAGTATTTTGGCCTTAGATGTCCAGCGGTGATCTGGGCTGCCGTACATTCCAGGGATTTTTTTTAGATTACATCTTCCGCGCCGACAAAATATACGTCGAAAGCTAAATCCATATAATTGGGTAGTTGTAATGTTTTTTTCGTAAGCCCTTTCGATATTTTCTTACCTTCCCACACTTCGTCTCCCAGGATTGAAGATAATAGGATGATAGAGCTCTTTTTATCTGCAGATTCGTAGCGACGTAACTGTTCACGCAAGTTCGCAAGATCATTGTGCGCGAACGATGTGGTTCTTCTACCCTTTTTTTTTTGCACTAGAAGCAAAAGCACACAGTCACAGTTTTAGTCAGCATGTGGATAACCTTTTTCGCTCTATGGGTGGGTTTTGCGGCTAGGACTGCGCCCATAATTATAAACAAGGCGGCTTTTGTTGCCATCACATCTACATATCTGGAAGTCTGCAGAATTTTTAGAGTAGATGTATTTCCTCATCCCTTTCCAAATAGATTCCCAAAGTCTATGCCGTGTCATAGTGAATCAAAAATCTTTACTAATTCAGAGCATACACCTTCCTGAAAATTTCATCAAGATTGGTTAATTAGAAAGCGCACAATAAATACCTAAAGTTTACAGGCGCTAAACACACAAAATCTGTTTATTTGCGCAAACAACCGGTAAATCGCTTGCGTTCGGTGGTTGATTTTTCTCGGAAGTGCCGCTGCAGCTGCGCTGCCACTACCTTCATATACATATGTATGAATGTGCGCCTTCAATATATTTATACTGTATTAGCTGCCGATTCAAAAAGTTTGGGTTTGTCGAATGATTACGACGTTCGATTTAAAACGCGAAGATCTTGGGTTCGAATCCCAGACCGGACTCGGTGTGAATATATATTTTTTTGGTTTTGATATATTTTGCCTATAACCAAATTTGTACAGGGTCTGTAACAGTCGGGAAACTCGACTGTAACGTTCTCACTTGTTTGGTTTTGAATAGGTTCACGATGAGTGTTAGCATTAGTAAGACAGTCGCCGAAAAAAAAAAAAAAAAATCCTTCGATTACGAGTTCAGCTTAGTTGCATTTAGTTGCCAATCTAATAGATTTATTCAATGTCTAGTGTAATCACAAATATGTGGTTCACAATGTTTATGAACAGTGCAAGATAATATAAGAGGCTTGCTGCGTAAGATCTTTGAGGCATCAAATATAATTTTTACTTTTATTGCGTGGTTTAAGGCTTAATCACATATTGGTGTAGTATGAGAAAATTAATGTGTTTTACATTTTTACAGTTTTACATTTTCAGTGATGAATTCCATTTATTTTGCCGAAGTCTATACGTTTTAGATTTAATTGTGTATACATTTAATGACATTAAAATTGCGAACCACCAGCGGTAACGTGGAGTTTAAGTGGCAATATTGATGTAATTTGATCAGTAATCAGTTATATCTGGGTTATATCTGGGATTCAAAGTTATCCGATGTTTTGCACTGCCATCCTCAATATGTGAAATAACATATATTATTTGTTAATTGATGAACCCACAGCGGGCGAATATAGAATTGTGAATACATTTGATTGGTGATTCCATATACACTAATGTACTCTGAGTTTTCAGAAGATAGCTCATATTTGGCTTAATCATGCCTTTGCTTTGCGGTCAGAGTTCTGATTGCGAGATGTTCCAATGTTGCAATATATAGCTCACCATGGGGATTTCTTGTAGAAGTTGGAATAGGATCTTGTATTTTTATACCCTTGCAGAGGATAATATAATTTTAACCAGAAGTTTGTAACGCAGAGAAGGAGACGTCTCCGACCGATAAAGTATATATATTCTTGATCAGCATCACCAGCCGAGTCAATCTAGCCATGGCCGCCTGTCTGTCCGTCTGTCGGTTGCTAAAAACTAGTCTCTCAGTTTTAAAGCTATCGGGCTGAAACTTTACACCGACCCTTCAATCTGTTGCAGGTATTATATAAGTCGGAACCGCCGGAATCGGAACACTACATCATAGCGACGATTGGGAAAAAGTGCCATTAATTCGTAATTTTTTAAGATAATAAAATTATTTTTTAGGAAACTCAATTTAATGATTATTTTAGCATATCCTGAAAGTATCATTAAAATCGGACCACTATATCCTATAGCTGATATAGGAACGATGGGATAAAATTGGTCATTGAGCATTACTCACGATTAATTCATTCTTGAGATATACAGTTTTCATAGACATTAAAGCCGTTTTAGAAAATAAAAACCAAAGATCGGATCACTATATCCTATAACTGCCATACAAACGATCAAACAGTTTTAAGGCAATTGGTCTCCAAGGATATTCTTCGGTACCCGAAGCTAGCCTTCCTTTCTTGTTTTTTTTTTAATTCGACATTAACGATATTAAACCAAAAAAGGAAGGCTGGTTTCAAGGCCTGAAGCTTGGAATACCCTCCGGATGTCCAGATGTGTTATTAACACATCTGGATATTAGCCCAGATGTTAATAACTTCGATCCGCTCTATTTGAAAGACCCTTTATCTGTTGCAGGTAGTATATACGTCGAAACGGCGGGAATCCTAACACTACATTGCCATAGGAACGATTGGGAAAAAAGTCGTAATTTCGAAATTTTTAAAGATATTTAGATTCTTTAAAAAATTATATTATTAACATCGACCCGCTCTAATTAAAAGACCCTTTAAAAGAGTCGGTGCAAAGTTTTATCCCGATAGCTTTAAAAGTGATAGACTAGTTTGCGGATGGATGGATCGACTCGGCTATGCCGATCAAGAATATATAACCCTTATTGATCGGAGTTGTCTCCTTCACCGTCTGGAAGGGCATAAAAACATAAGTGGTGGTCCGATATATACAGCACAAGTTAATCCATCTTATGTGAATCCATTAAAATTAATCGATAGTCCCAACAGCATCGAGAGGAATTAACAAGGCTCTTTTTCCATATACAGAGTTCAGAATCTGTCCATGAGTGCATTTGTTTTTTCGTCCATACTGGCAGCAGTATCAGTATCTGATACATAGCAGCAATTGTTTCTATCTTCGTTGAAAAAATGGGAATACGATAACCATTCCAGAATATTCAGGCTAATCTTGTTTCTATTCGAGTTACTTGATCATGTTAATATGTGCAGTGATTGTACAGCAGTTTTCATAGAATATTTACACAAGCCGTACTTTTTACAGTGTACAGTGTATGTGACATCATTTATCCTTTAACTAGACAAACAAAATTGTATGCGTACCTGACGCACACGTTTTTCAACGCTTTTCTTGCATCTTGTTATGTTATTCCTAAACTTAGAGTTCGTATTCTTTGTAGTAAAAACTGATGCATTGTACTTATTAGTAAGCATTACTATCATGCAGCTATATTTGAACTAAACATTAAATCTTTTCGCACTGCTCTTTTTAATTACAGGTAAACCTCTTTTAAAAAGATTTTCGAATTATTCAAAAAAAAATTTTATTTCTCATATGTTATTTGTAGAAATTTATCGCAAATGAATTCCTAGTCATCACATTCCCCTAATTGATCACGATTTTTTTGAGTGTCAGCGTCTTGCATTCTTACTTCTCATATGTTATTTGTAGAAATTTATTGTAGATGAATTCCTAGTCATCACATTTCCCTGTTTGATCACGATTTTTTTGAGTGTCAGCGTCTTGGCCATCTTTATATTTTTCCATGACCTAGCCAATCAAAAATTCAACTTTTGATTCTTGGGAGTGGGATCTGCCAAGCAGCATTCTGCCTGTTACATACATTTACACAAACTTAATATAACCTTTACCCTTTGGGTACAAGGTCCAGTGATGCCAGTGATGAGATAAAGTGTAAGAAATTCAGAGTTCATAAAATCTTATTTAGTGCTAACTTATTGAAAATAAAGATTTCAGTGTGGAATCTTTTGGAACTTTTTTTCTGAGACCATTTGTTTTAAGTGCTATTGCATTTTCCGCGTGCCAATAATAATCTTTAACCAGGAAGTGTTTAAATCGGGCTTGTCCGATTTTTATATAGCTTGTACCAGTATAGTTAGTTGCTTAAAATATTTTGAGTGACGTGCACCCCAATTAACGGTAGATTTTTATACGCTGTACCCAAAGCGTACATTAAGTTTGTGCAAATGTATGTAACAGGCAAAAAGAGGCGTGGCACAACGGAGCATGACGAGCTGAGTCGATAAAGCCATGTCCGGCAGTCCGTCTGTCTGTCGGGATGAACGAACGGATCTCAGAAACTGTACGAATAGATTCTCCTAATACGGACGCAGATAAATTTTATTTTATTTGGCGGTGCCAAGCCCTTCAATTTGTAATTTAACGTTTTTATGTTTCAACTGCACAATTTTTTAACTAGAGCCTTGTGCTTTTACACACGCTATTTAATCATGAATTTCTACCGATCCTGATAATTTTATCGTTAGGTTTACTAGAAAGCAAAACATTAACATGTAAAGCTTATAGCCGCTTACAATAAGCCAGCCGAGTCGATCTAGCCATGTCCGTCTGTCGGTTGCTATGTAAACTAGTCTCTCAGTTTTAAAGCTATCGGGCTAAAACTTTGCACCAATCCTTCAATCTGTCGCAGGTAGTATATAAGTCGGGACGGCCGGAAACGGAACACTACATCACATAGCTGCCATAGGGACGATTGGGAAAAAGTGAATAAATTCGTAATTTTTCAATTAATTAATTTTTTTTTTTTTAGAATTCTCTGTTTAATAAATATTTTAACATATCCTGCAAGTTTCATCAAAATCGGACCACTATATCCTATAGCAGCGATAGGAACGATGGGAGAAAATGGGTCATTGAACATAACTCTGGTGTTTTCCAAGACAATAAATTCATTCTTGAAAAATACAGTTTTCATAGACATTAAAGCCGTTTTAGAAAATTAAAAACCACAAATCGGATCACTATCCTATAGCTGCCATACGGCTTAAAGGCAACTGCATTGTCTTACAATGCATAAAAACTGACAGACATGACTAAGTCAATTAGGCTAGTCACCCCTGAACAAACTAGGTAACTTTGGAGGTCTCCAAAGTATCCCAACGTAACTCAATACACCCTTTTACCATAGGTATAAAGTAAACAAGTAAGAACGTTACAGTCGAGTTTCCCGACTGTTACACACCCTGTACCAATTTGGTTGTAAGCAAAATAAATCAAGAACGAAAACGACTCGAACCTAAGACCTTCGTGCTTTCAGCCAAAAGTCCTAACCATTGGACCACCTAATACTTTCAGAACCAGTAGCTAATACAGTATAAATATATTAAAGGCGCACATTCATACATATATATATGAAGGTAGTGGCAACGGCAGTGAAAAATCAACCACCGAACGCAAGCGATTAACCGTTTATTTGAGCAAATAAACAGATAGCTTATTAGCGCCTGTAAACTTTGGAAATTTATTGTGCGCTTTCTAATTAACCAATCTTGATGAAACTTTCAGGATCGGTAGAAATCTATGCTCCAATTGCATGTGTATTTTTTCAAATTTCAAAATTTTAGCTTGAAAATTGTGCAGTGCAAATAATAAAATAAAAATTGATGGGCGGTGGGCGTGGCATCGGAAAAAAAACTTCATCTGCGTAATCTGCACTGGTAATATGGTTCTTCTACCTCTTACAGTTGCGGAGATCCGTTCGTTCATCCAGACGGACGGACAGACGGACATGGCTATATCGACTCAGCTCGTCATGCTGATAAAGAATATGTATACTTTGTGGGGTCTGCCGCGCTTCCTTCTGTCTGTTAAATACAGTTGCACAAACTTAATATACCCTTTACCCTTTGGATACAGGGTCCAAAAACAGGAAAGGATGGCTAGCCTCGGGGCCCGATGCTTAGAATACCCCTGCAGACCAGTTTCCTTAAAACTGTTCTATCGTTTGTATGGCAGCTATAGGATATAGTGGTCCGATTTTAATGATACTTTCAGGATATATTAAAATAGTCATTAAATAGACTTTCCTTAAAAATAAATTAGTTATCATAAAAAATAACAAATTTATGGCAATTTTTTTCCAATCGTTCCTATGGCAGCTATGTGATGTAGTGTTCTTATATACTACCTGCAACAGATTGAAGGGTTGGTGCAAAGTTTCAGTCCAATAGCTTTAAAACTGAAAGATTAGTTTACATAGCAACCGACAGACGGACATGGCTAGATCGTCACGTCTGGTGATGCTGAACAAGAATATATATACTTTATAGGGTCGCAGACGTTTCCTTCACTGTGTTTCAAACTTCTGGTCAAAATTACAAGGGTATAAACAATTTTTTAAATATTGCACTGGCTTAAAAAATAATTTTTCTACAATGATTTGGTAATAAAAGTATGCACAGTTGATTTGATTACAAATAAATGTATAAATTGTTTATTCAAAATAAAAGAAATACAACGTTATAATTTCAACATTCAAAAAATTCTACAATTTGTTTTACTTATTCATTTATAAAAACTTACACTGCACTTATCTACTTTTCTATAAAAACTCTCATTGTCGGATTTCATATGATTTTCTTCGTTAAAGCAACCAACTAGCGACTGTCGTTCAAGCTGTCAGTCAGAATCGTTTGCAGCTTTTTTTCGTTTCTTTGCGGCCTGAATTAATTTCTGTTTTGACCAATCCTCCTAAAAAGATTTATTATTAATGTTTTTGGAAAAACGTATTTTGTAATGACACCAACCGCACTCGAGTTTTCGTCTGATGAGTATATTGTTTTAACGACTTCTGAGGTCTTTTTATTTGTTGTACTCTGATTAGATGAATCCTTTTTCCCAACTGTTTGTTTGCGCCCACGACTGTTTCCTCCCCGTCGTCCAACGGCAGTCGTTTCGTCTTCAGCTGCCAGTGCAAAAAGATCACTAAATTGTTTCTGCAGAAAATATGCTGCATTAGTATAATTAATTTGCTATTTGTTTTATTGTTCTGTGATAACCTTTGTGCTCTCATTACTGTGTGAGTATGCAGATTGCAATGCTCGCTGCATCATATCATGCACATAAAGGCCTGTGCCAGTGCCGTGCCTGCAACTTCTTCTGTAATGCTCTAGATGGTTTAATACCTAGGAAAAACAATAATTTAAAATAATTCTATTAAGCCTAGTACACGCACTTGATCAGCTGAGGGAGTACCACACGATAAGGAACTTCCTTTAGACGGTCGTTTTCTTTTGTTGGGAGATGAGCTGGGGTATTTTGATGTTAGTAGAGATGCAATGATTTCTGACAGCTTTTCTTCATATTGTACACACCAAAATCTGTTTATGGATTTAATTTGGTTATTAAAAATGTATTAAATCCAATATCGGTGATTACCTCAAGACAGAGGTAACAAATGGATCGCCTCTCAATTTTGGTTCCCTGCTAAGCATAAGTCGTATTATTTCATTCGTTGGTTCTTCATTTTTTAATAGTAACAGAAAATGACTTAGTGCCTCGGGGTGATTTGCAGCTTCCAGTTCTGGCAATAGGCCCTTAAAGATCGAAAATGTAACGACCAATATGTTTGGAAATATAATGAGTTCATACCTGAATACTTTTCAGAGACACGTCATGTGCTTGAACGAGCTGCCATAGGCATAACTGTTCATAAGTCTCGAATTCAAAACTTTCTCTAATACACTCAACTAGTCCATCTTGCTTGAATATTGTAAGTTTCCCTTGTGCCACAGAGTATAAAATGTCACGCACGTTTTTTGCGTCTATGCAGCGAAGTGTTATCCGCAAAAGATCAGTATTATTGATGGCAATCGACTTAAACTCTCTGTATATATCAGGGAGTAGCCACAAATAGATGGTTGTGCTTTCTTTCTCAAGCAGATCAAGATCGCGCACAAGGCTATTTCCAATCTTCTCATCTGTCGCATCGCAAATTTGTCGATAAACAGCCGTTTTGAATTGATATGATTGTTGTGAATTTTTACGTGTTTGCAGTTTACAATAAATTTTCATAAAGTATAGAAGCAAGAATCCAGTTTCGGGTATGCGTTCACATATTTCAGATAATAGTGTTTGAAACGGCTTTTTGCTTTTATCATCATTTTCATAAAGAAATCGAAATAATCCATAAATGGGATAGCTGATGCTCTTTGCCAAAAACTTTTCATCAGTTTTGCTTTCTGAGAACATGTTTTGTTGGGGTAACGTTTCGCGCAGAACTAAAACACTATTCAAGATAACATAATTTAGCTGAAACTCATCAAAAGCAGAAGCTGGTAAAGAACGAAAATCTTTCAGAAATGCCTCCCAAGTAAATGAATTTCGCTTTGTTAGGAATGCTTCAAATGATTCAGCTATAGCTTCGGTTAGCTCAATTTTTGGCTTTTCTTTTAGCCTGACCTGCAAATAAACACTGTTCGTTAAAATGTTAGTAAATTTTTTTGGGTTTTACCTTTGACAGTGGCAAATCGTCATCATCGTCAGTATTTTCCTCGTTTTTATTAGCTTTAGCAAAAGTTTCCACGTCATCATCGCTAAAAACACTTTCACTTTCTCGCTCCATCGGCATGTGGTCTATTTTTTTGTCTTCGTCTACCAAAGTGATGAGAGTTCCGCTATTATTGGAAAACCCAGCTCCAGCTAGATCAACATTTTCTAACATTAAATATAGATAACATTTGTTAAGCACTCGACTAGGCGCGTTTTCAAATACTTTAACTAACCACCATGCAAAATTCGCTGATCAGTCTCTTTTTTAAAACAGAGCTCCTGAATCGGGTGTGTTAAAAGGTACATTTGTTGTCCCACATTTCCACATGGCGATACGAATTCACGAAAGTTTTCGCGTATTAAATTACGCAGTTCTCTGTCAAGTTTTGGCGATTCAAAGAGTGGTTGTAAATTTGGTATTACCTGCAATGATATAAGTTTACATTTCTGACTAATTTTAAAAAATTTCGTTATACCTGTTTGTCAAGAATAAGTTTTAACGAATTGTAAACCCCCATCCGAATTTTATCTTCATGTTTCACATAAAAATTTTTTGTAATACGGCACAGGAAATCCAACAGCGTACTACTGACAAACGGGTGATTTCTAATGGAGTGGTACATAACTAGAATTCCAGGCTCTATGTTCATAATATTATCCTTAGCGGGATCAAAAAATAACCAATCATAAAACAACGACAACTTAGCATTGGATGAGGCAATTGGATTTGTGCACGATGATATAAGCCATCCTATGATGGCCCAACGAGGTATAATATCCGAACACAACATGTCGTTGGTGGGATGTATAACATTTATAATAAAGCGGATTAGATCCGAGCGTAAACTATGAGACTCGGGTGTAGCGAAATATTTGTCCTGAAACCAATCCTGGTACCTTTTCTGATTTCCAAACTTTACAGACGAGGCCAAGAAGCTTATTTTTCTTTCCATCTCTGGGAGAAGACGACATTGCAGGAATCTTCGGCTTGTTCGGATTTGTAGTAAGTGCCAAATACCGTTGAATGTTGGATGTAAGCTTTTTGGGTTATAAAGAATATCACGCCATAACTGTTCAAATTCTGGAATGCGGGCCACGTTCTGTAAGAGACTGTTTTAAAAAATAAATATGATGAATTCCTTATCGCTAATATTAAAAAGGCAAGATGGTTTCGACAAACCGAAATAATGTTTAATCTATTTTCCTATGGCATGTGCGCAATACAAAACTTATTTTAAATAAAATACATTAATACAACATAATAGTTTGAAAAAAAAATTATGTTATATACGACAACCAAACCTAATGAAATTTAGAAGATCCACCGTAAACGGACTGATTAATAAAAAATATTTCATCCAACGTGACACATTTTATATGAACATTTTTAAATATATATAAAAGTTCCTTATTATTTTTATTTAAGTTTCTTTTAATGTTTGTGAATATGCAAGAGGTTCTAGTCAAAATGGATTTTTGCCCAAAAAAAATTATTTTATTAAGAAGCGTTTCACATTTTGTAATATTTTTTCTCAAAACTTGTAATTTTCTATATATAGCTTTTCAAATAAATGCCAAACACAAAACAAAACAAGTGAGAACGTTACAGTTGTGTTTCCCGACTGTTAAAGACCCTGTACCAATTTGGTTATAGGCAAAATAAATCAAAACCAAAAAAAAACAAGAATGGAAGGCTAGCTTCGGTACCCGAAGCTTAGAATACCCTTGCAGACCAGTTGCCTTAAAACTGTGCGGTCATTTGTATGGCAGCTATATTAGGATATAGTGATCCGATTTTTGGTTTCTAAAGCGGCTTTAATGTCTATGAAAACTGTATTTCTTAAGAATGAATTAATTAACTCGAAAAACACCAGAGTTATGCTCAATGACCCATCTCCTATCTCCATTCTCCCATCGTTCCTATGGCAGCTTTAGGATATAGTGGTCCGATTCTTGTGAAACTTTCAGGATACGTTAAAATAGTCATTAAAAATGGATTTCTAAATAATGAATTGGTTATCTTAAAAAATGACGAATTTATGGCACTTTTTCTCAATCGTTCCTATGGCAGCTATGTGATGTAATGTTCCGATTCCGGCCGTTCCGACTAATATACTACCTGCAACAGATTGAAGGGTCGGTGCAAAGTTTCAGCCCGATAGCTTTAAAACTGAGAGACTAGTTTACATAGCAACCGACAGACGGACAGACAGACGGACATGGCTAGATCGACTCGGCTGGTGATGCTGATCAAGAATATATATACTTTATAGGGTCGGAAATGTCTCCTTCACTGCGTTACAAACTTCTGGTCAAAATTATAATACCCTCTGCAAGGGTATAAAAATAAAAACAAGAAAGGAAGGCTAGCTTCCGTACCCGAAGCTTAGAATACCCTTGCAGACCACTTGCTTTCAAACCGTTCGATCGTGTGTATGTCAGTTATATTTTTTTAATTTTCTAAAACGTCTTTAATGTCTATGGAAACTGTATTTCTCAAGAATGAATAAATTGTCCTAATTGTTCCTAAGATATAAATAAAATATTAAAAAAAAATGGCGAATTTATGCACTTTTTCCCAATCGTTCCTATGGCAGCTGTGTGTGGCCGTTCCGACTTATATACTACCTGCAACAGATTGAAGGGTCGGTGTAAAGTTTCAGCCCGATAGCTTTAAAACTGAGAGACTAGTTTACATAGCAACAGACAGACGGACATGGCTCGATCGACTCGGCTGATGATGCTGATCAAGAATATATATACTTTATAGGGTCGGAAATGTCTGCTTCACTGCGTTACAAACTTCTGGTCAAAATTATAATACCCTCTGCAAGGGTATAAAAACACCGAGTCTGATTTGCGGTTCGAACCTGTGAGTTCCTACCAGCGCACCGGCATTTACTTTTTGAAGCAAGCAGCTAATACATTAGAAATATATTGAAGGCGCATATTCATACATATGTATATGATTATAGTGCGTTCTCAGCGGCACTTCCGAGAAAAATCAACCACCGAACGCAAGCGATTTATCGTTTATTTGAGCAAATAAACAGATTGCTTGTGGTTAGCGCCTGTAACCTTTGGGTATTTATTGTGCGCTTTCTAATTAACCAATCTTGATGAAATTTTCAGGATCGGTAGAAATCTATGCTCCAATTGCATGTGTATTTTTTCAAATATTTGAATTTTAGCTTGAAAATTGTACAGTGCAGGGCAGAGCAAATATTCAAATACAAATTGCGGGGGCGGTGGGCGTGGCACCGAAGAAAAAATAATAAACTTCAGCTATGTGAGTATTAGGAGAATCTACACTGGTAATACGGTTCCTCTAGCTCTTACAGTTGTTGAGATCCGTGTGTTCATCCGGAAGGATGGACATGGCTATGTCTCAGCTCATCATGCTGATCAAGAATATATATACTTTGGGGTCTCCCACGCCTCCTTCTGCCTGTTAAATGCATTTGCACAAACTTAATATACCCTTTAGGTACAGGGTCTAAAAACAAATCGTGATAATTCATTAGTTTCTGAGCAAATCGATTCGTTTTAATAAAAATTAATGAGTTTAAGAAGTCTGAATTATTAATGCTTTGCCAAGATTTGATCGAATGTATAAAGTATAGAATAGTCTATAAGGACAAAGAATAATAAAATTAAATATCGATTTAATTTATTTATCCTTAAATTAACATGAAATTGGATAAAAATAAAGTATTTACCGAACAAAGTCCCTTCCTAATGGTATAATATCATGAAAACGATCACGTATCAACGATGTCGTAAACTTCACTTCTTTTTGACGGAGAGGCATCAATGCGGGATTAGCGTGGTCTTCTATAAGACGTACATAGCTATAAACAGCCGATTGTACGAGAAACGTGTTTCCTTCCAACCATGTTCTGTACTCGATAAAAATATCTAGTAGGCTCTCGACGAGGAAAAGGTTTCTTTGTGAAGCATCACCCCCACCAGCTTGCCTGAGACAATTCCAAATTACATTTTCGACACTCAACACCTGGTGCTTGACAAATTCTCGCAAAACCCAAATTAACTGCCGGCGTGCTACCTCCGTGAGTTTAGCATACTTCTCAGCGACCAACAAAGTAAGATTTGCAACAATCACATTCATTCCGTCCCTAGACAAGAGAGTTATATCGCGGTACGTTTTTGGACCCATAGCTGGATCTGTTAGAATTATATAAAGAAATCCAATTGAAATTTCCTCGTGTTGTTTGTCTTTGCATACGAGCTGGGATAGCATATCGTGCATATCCTTATCACTAAGTCCTGCAATTTGCTGCTGCAAATTGTTGTAAGATCGCTCAAATTTCTAAAAAAAAATCCATTAGGAAGATTATTTCAAAATACGATTTGGTCTGATTTTTGTACCTCCTCAATTTCATCTTTACTGTCGACGACTGTACAGACAAACAACTTTGAGACATGAGCAGTGCTTTTTTGTTGGTGATCCATTTGCTCGCTTATTTGTAAAGGATTTAAGCACCTTTGTGGTGTTTTTGAGATCGCACCCTGTAATTTCTCTCTATTTCGTAACCACAAGCAATTTGAGTTTCAGTAGGCTTCACCAAGGATTTGATCAATTTAAGTGAGCATATATAAAATCGCGATTTATGTTTTGATTAAGAGTAGAAAGAAAAATATGGTTTCCACAATTAATGTGACCAGACTATAAAACAAAAAGAATAATGTCTTATACATATTATCGTATCGATGTAATTTTTTGAACAGCTAGTTAAATTTAGATTTATTTTTTACAAATCCGTAAAAAATTATGGAACAATAATTTTTTTTCTTACGGATTTTGTCTCGACGCTAGCAAAGCGCAAAATTAGGAGGAAATTATCGCTCTAGACCCCTGGAATGTCTCCTACCAGTTACAAATTTAAGTGGGCATATATAAACACTGTTAACAAACCTTTAAGTTAACCTTTACCTTCGTTAATAGGTGGTGCGTTGTATAATAGTTTCGATTATGTTTTCTAAAACTATTGAAAATATAAAAAAAAACTAATGGTTAGAAAAAGTATGAATTTACGGACATGTGGGAGTAAGACGTCACCAAATCACTAAGTTAACATGTATTAATAGTATCTTAAAAATTAATCCGGTCCTTTACATTTTCGTTGGTTAACGGAGGACCAAGTTAAGTACCAGCTACCAAAATGGGACTGCAAAAATAATTGAAATTCTTAAAAACGCGTTAGTGTAAATGTACTAGAAGTTAACCATATGCGTGTCAGTTGTGTATTTATGACATTCATTAGGAAAAAGGCTATTTTAATCGAAAGTTGTTATACATTTTTCGCTTATCTGAAACAAATTTAAAGACTCGAAATTCCAAAAGAAAAAGCTATGGACGAACTTTTGAACGACGTGGTGCCTCAAGAAGATTTGGAAGTACGACTTTACAAAATTGTTTGTAAAATGTTATGAATGTTTAAATTGCAGAGGTTTGAAAAAAAATATCTTCATGAGCTTGAGTTGGACGGAGATGTTACAACGGAAACAAAATTTGAGTATGCATGTTTGATAACATTGTTTAAAGGGAATAACTTTATCGAATAACCATGTAATTATTTCTTTATAATGTGGTAGGTATGCATTCTGTCTTGTTCGTAGTCGATACACGAACGACATAAGAAAGGTGATTCATAATTGTTTTGGTGAAATTGTCAAAATCTTTCAATTCTATAATATATTTAGGGAATAATGATACTAGAGGAGTTGGCTCGAACGCATCCAGATGGAAGACGTGACTATATTTATTATCTGGCTTTCGGAAATGCTCGTATTAAAAACTATGATTTAAGTTTAAATTACTGCAGAGCTTTTCTGGAAATAGAATCAAATGATCAAGTGCGCTCCCTGGAGGTAATTTACGAATCTTTAAAATATTAAAATTGTTAACAATATGTATTTCAGGAATATATTAAAAAACAAAGTGATAAAGAAATTGCAAAGGGAATGGCTGTGGCTGGAGGAGCAGCATTAGTCCTTGGCGGCATATTGGGACTAGGAATCGCTTTGGCTAGAAAGTAATATTAATATTTTTTATTATTTTTTCGTTCAAACCCTATCCTAAAAAAAAACTATATGTAATCCTTATTCATTAAATGTATAAGGTACTAATGATAGTAATTAAACACGTCTTTTGGATTTCTTGTAGTAAACAAAAACGAGAGAAGTAGTAAAATCAACTCTAAACTGCATTAACGGAATCTTATTGTCTCAAAATATGCACATCGTGATGCGGATGCTGGTTAATGAACCATTTTCCACTATTAACATAGTTTATCATAATAGTCCACATAATATTAAGTTAAATGCACTTTATTGTCAATTTCAAGTGGTAAGCACAAGTGAAATTAATACGTGTTAAATTAATAAACTATGCATATGTTTGTTACAGATATATAGTTTTTTTTATACCCTTGCAGAGGGCATTATAATTGTGACCAGAAGTTTGTAACACAGTAAAGGAGACGTCTCCGACCCTATAAAGTATATATATTCTTGATCAGCATCACCAGCCGAGTCGATCTAGACATGTCCGTCTGTCTGTCTGTCCGTCTGTCGGTTGCTATATAAACTAGTCTCTCAGTTTTAAAGCTATCGGGCTAAAACTTTGCACCAACCCTTAAACCTGTTGTATATAAGTCGGAACGGCTGGAATCGGAACACTACATCACATAGCTGCTATAGGAACGATTAAGAAACAGTGCCATAAATTCGCCATTTTTCAAGATATTTTATTATTTCTTATTTCTTAGAATACGTTTATTTATGACTATTTCAACATATCCTGCAAGTTTCATCAAAATCGAACCACTATATCCTATAGCTCCCATAGGAACGATAAGAGAAAATGGGTCATTGAGCATAACTCTCGTGTTTTTCAAGACAATTAATTTTTTCTTGGAAAATATACTTTTCATAGACATTAAAGCCTTTTTAGAAAATTAAAAACCAAAAATCGGATCACTATATTCTATAGCTGCCATACAAACGATCGAACGTTTTGAAAGCAACTGGTCTCCAAGGGTATTCTAAGCTTCGGGTACCGAAGCTAGCCTTCCTTTCTTGTTTAAATGTGCAATTAAGCAAATTACAATTACAATAAACAATCAAACAAAACTATAATGCAAATTTCGATATTGCAATCAAAAAAACACAAAAAAAATCTTCAAAAATTTAATTAAAATCTTTAAAAATTAATGACAAATTTGAATCGTGTTATCACACTCAAAAATGTTAAAGTAGACGGAAGCTGAACTTTTAAATATAAATAAGATTACAAACAGAAGTACATTTACGTACAGACGGACGATCTAAAATATTGGCTACACTTTAATGGAAAAAAATTCGCTTAAACCGTGAAACAAGAAAACATATCTCACACAAAGATAATCGCTGATCTTAACAATCAAAGATCTTTGCAAAGCAAAGAGACACTCTTAGCCACATTTCAGTTCCGACATTGAGGAAGCTTCTAAAATCTTCTGGTAAAGTAGGATTCCCTGAAGGCCTAACCGACAGAGTTAACATCAAAAGCTCAGATCACTTCTGGTCGATGAATCACTAGAGGTGCTACTAAACGTGCACTTTCCAGGATGCACTGGAAATGGAGTTCTCCCGCCTTCAGTATATATCACAGCCTTAAATCATTATAAGTGCACGGCTTATCTATTCTGGAAAAATATCTGTTAATGTGCGCAGCTAGTTTTCTTAAACATTGGATCAATACCAGATACATGGGTAAGCTCCAATGTAGTATTCATTCATGAAGCAAGCAAAGCTCCCAAGGATTTAAGATAGTTTAGTTTATTCTGTTTTTTTCCAAAGACAATGGAAAGGCTCATTAGTCTTAGTAGAGTCACGGCACAAGGCGGAGTACTTTCGTCACTTCTATGAAATGTTGCAGTTAACGCTGTATTGCCAAACATTCAAGGAGGCTGCTGACATGCTATTGACTACGCATATGACGTTGCAATATCGTTTGCGGACATTATGTCTGACAGGCTTTGGAATTCGGGCGTTAACCCTTCAATACCTAACTAGTTGGTTAAACCAGAAAATACAAGATATATATGAAATATATGACTTATTTTAGACAAAAAGGCAACGACCACATTTTATACCTACCGAGGAGCCGCAGGACTACGATTGAGTTGCGTTGGCTATATATAACGACAATGCGCCCGATACTATTGAGCGGATTTGGTCTTGTGGCCAGCTCTCAAAAATACCTGTTGTAAACAACTTAATTAAAGTTCAACGCATGAAGGAGATTTGCATGGCAGGCTTTTGGACAACTGAAGGGAGAACAAGCCAAAACCAAGTTACATACCTACGACCCCCTAGCCCCTGCGTCCCTCCATATTCATCTATGTTTACCTATATCCTTCAGGCTTCTGAAGCTCTAGTCATTAAAGAAGCGCGTAATATAGCACTTATAAGCGTACTTAAAACATATTCTTCCCAGACTCATACGTCAAATTCAAAGACGGTGTCGACCTTAACTAACCTAACCTTGACTTTAGCTCAGCTGCCCTGCTCAGCTCGGCAACCTTTTTGTGTACCAAAGTCATGTCTCATATTGCCTATTGCGAGATTCTTCTAATCAAGGCTATTTCAGAATTAGTTCTTTTAGCAGCACGTTCATTCATTCCTTTACAACTTTTTGGCCGTTGGTAACATAAAATTAATATCTAGTTAATTACAATGGTAGTTGTAAGCCTTCCCAGTTTAGGAACAAAACGCGAAATTTAAATTCTATTTTGCATGGATTTGATGCCATCTTGACCCATTCTCAAGAATTTTGCGTACAAAAGATATATAACAAGTTTTAGTAATATAGGGGTCATTGAATTCTTTTGACCACATTTTTATAAGCCCAAGCACACCCATATTTACTTATGTATGTACTAAGCACGAAATATGGTCATTCAATTTTAACTTGGCATTTAGTAGGGCACCATTATCATCGACACGCGTGATTCTTTCACTATCTGGCTGGAGAATTAGTGGCAAACTGAGGGTTGATTCGGTTAAATGTTTGCACTTAGAATGGTAAAGTTTTAGTAAAATATCATGACACCACGATTGAAAGTTATTAAGTTATAAAGTTTTTAGTGTAAATATCAATGGACATTGAAAGACTTTAATTCCAAAAAAAATATATTTAAGAATAGATATCGTAAAGGGTCTTTCCAATAGAGCGGGTCGATGTTAATAACATTGTACCTTCAGTCCCAGTTGTACAATGTTGTCGAGTGTGTTCTCGTACCCCTAGATATGATATCAATGTCATAGGCATTTCCGTGTTCATAGCTATCAGATGCATCGTGTACATCAAAGGCAAAGGCAAGGCAAAGAAGATATGTCCACGCAGTTATATGATTTTTCCTGAAGATTCTAGGGATTTTCCTGTGGGCTGCCATTTAAATCCGTTTTAAGTGATCGACTGACTAGAATTATGTCCAGTACTACCTCCCTTACCCTCGTTACGAATGACGGTGTATGCCCGGCATTTGCTATTGTTAGTATCAGTGCTCCCTCATGCGACTTTGTTTCCATCACATCCAATCATAACGGGAATTTCATATGCCTTCAATATTAATTATTTTGTGGACAGGCTCAATATTTGGCGAAGAAGGTGGAGACAACTACCACGCTTCTGCCTCTTCCACTTCACAGGCCTTTACTGATCAAAGCCGATCAGGATTTCTGTAAATACATAATATTTAATATTATATACCACGATATATGCTCGTTTTAATCTCAAGTTACCATTTCAATCGCCTGTGCAGGCATTTTATCCCGCGGTTATACCACGGTTCCCTAGATGTTTTTTCAATAATTAAAGTTTTTATTTATTTCATTCAAACTTGTTGGTAAACAAAATTTTTTGTTTCGTTTTTAGGAGCATATATGCTACATATTACTGACCATGCAAAAAAACATGGAAAAACAAGTAAGAACATTTTCTCTTAATATAGAAAAACACGAAGTTTTTAACATTTACATTTCACTTAAACTATCCGCGGTGTTTTCCAGCGTCCTACGTTCGCTACGCGAACGCTTATTTATGTATGGCCATCTCTGGCACTAAATTTGCTCTCGTCCTACCTCTCTCTTAACTCTAATTTGACTCTTATTGATGTGCGTTCCGTTGCAGTATCCATCTATTTTAGAAAATCCCTCGTGGTTCACCAAACATTTAACAAATTTAAAATCAACGAAAGTCAGACTTAACACTAAATTCAAAGATACCGGGTCAAACAATGTATATGCTCAGTATCGAAAGGGATCCATTAATTATATAACTCGTTGCAGGATGCAGTGCTCTCATGACCCGAAACAGTTTTATAATTTTGTCAACTAAATCAAATCCGTTTCATACCCATCCTCTAATTCATTGTAAAAATCTTTGACAAACACCGATAAGGCCACTGCCTGATCTGCCATATAAACTTTCAACAATTTTAAATCAGACCTATTCCAACGATTTCTCAAGGTCAAATTTAATTTTCTGTCTTTTTACAAACGAAAGCTCGATTATAGTGGATCTTCAACGGTTCTTTTTTTTCGCCACGCCGATACACTTTGCAAGCCTCTTAAATTATTCAGTTTGTGTCTCGAATCTTCGATATTTCCTCTTATTTGGACGGAATCATACGTTATCCCAATCCATAAAACAGGTAAACGAGGGGATGCCAGCATTTATAGAGGTATCTCTAAGTGGTCTGCTATCCCTAAACTCTACGAGAAACTAATAACTCCTCAGTTCCAACAACTATGCAGTTTAACATGGATTTATGAAACGTCGTTCGACGATAACTAATCTTTTGGAGCTCTCATCCTTTGAAACTAAGCCTTTCAATCAAATCTTTAAGCGGATGTCATTAACACAGATTTCAGTAAAGCATTTGACCTTGTTAAACACTCTATTTTTTTAATAAAGCTTCACAAATTTGGGTTTCCAGTAGGCTTGTAGGTGGAAATGATGACATTTTACCGTATAAACCCTCAGTTTTCTATTTAATCTCTAGACGAAGATTTTTTTAACAAATAATGTAGATAATATTACAAAAAATAACTTAATAATTATTATAATATAAAATAAGGAAAACTTAAAAAAAAGGGAAAAGAGTAGTCGAACTCCCGGCCGCAAGCGGAGTAACAAATATTTAAGCAAATTAACAACTAGCTTTTGGCGATTTGGCTGCAGTCAAAACAAAGTGAGGCTTTTGGTTCCAATTATTTGGCTCATTTAAAAAAAATCTGGTTTGAGTTTAATTTGAAGGGCAGAATAAGTTTAGTTTTTATTCTGCGGTTAATTTTGACCAATTTAGATGGCAATTTAAAAGTGGGCCCTTCTCAGCCATTTTTGATGCGGCCAGTGCCGATCAAGCCAAAAATTAGTGTGCTCCAATCAGCATGTCAACTTTTTGCAATTTATAATACAATGGTTTTCCGAGTTGAATGTGATAAGGATTGTACCATTTTTGGTCCGAATTGCTCTTCCATGGTGATGTGGTCAAATGCGTTAATGCGAGAGGCCATCACTGTCTGGACTGTATAATGTGCAGACGAACTCAAAATTCCTTGTCGTTTTATTTCCTTTCGATCTTGTGATCGCTGTCTTCCGGAATAAAGTTAGCCTGCGAATCAGAATCTGACAGCGCCCTCGCAAGTTGATAATCATCCTAACTAGAGCTGTCGCCAGAATGGATTAATCAGATGAAAGCGACAGCGTGATTCACGCTGAACGCTGACTCTTTAAAAGTGTAGTGCCTTTTCTTTTTTCTAGTCCTAGTGCCTGTGTTAAGCTTTCACATAACAATGTGGATAATAATTGCATTTTGCTATTTGCTTATCATTGCTAATTGATAAAGCTGATTCATACTTAGCAATAACTGTGTCAGTCAAAATGCGCAACGCCAACGCTGATTGACATAATCAGACATAACAGACATAACAGGCTATTTCAAAGTTGTGAGATTGTGATATATGGCTATTATAAACTCGTTTCAGCGTTGCAAGTGCTTTAGGATAATTCTCAACCGTAAATTAAAACGCCTAACAGTTCTCAAAGCATCCTTATCTTAACATGAAATCAAGAGAATACTCCGAATAATTTCCACTAAACTTAGGTCACTTAATGTTGGGAAAATGTTGGCACTGCACAACCGAGGTTTGCAGTGTTGCAGATATAAGCAAAGCCTTTGCGAAAATGCGTAGCTTTTAACTTCGCTCGACATACTATGAAAGGGATTATTTTATATAAACTCTGCATTTCAACTCGTTTGCAATACACGAAATTTCCGTATTTTTAACGACTTTTTTTACTTTAGTAATCTTTGGTAGAATCTTTAATTTTTGTCTGCAGCAACAACGAATATAATTCAGCCTTGATGGTCATAGTCATAGTCGCAGCGGCAAATAATTTTATTTGAATAAATCGGGGTTACAAGAAGAAAGATAACGCACAACAGGAACACACAAAAAATTGTATTTTCAAGTCTACGGCTCCATATGTATGCGCTGCGAATTGTAACTGTCATAACATCGCCATTTTGGAGCGCTCGAACTTATACAAGCTAGGAAATCAAACCTTCTACCTGGTGGCGCTAATGCAAAAGTATTTGGTGTAACTCTCTATCCTAGCTGCTGAGCATACACTTCTTCTCAATAATCTTGAGAATATTGAAGCAAATACTTATAATTTTGGATCTACTTAACAACATTAACCTCGATGCTCCTTCTATAGGCTGCGTTTCACTTCACCATCTAATACTTGACCGAAGCTTTGTTGACCGAAGGGATTGTTTCTATGGAACTTCCTAGCCTATCGGCCATACAAACGATCGAAAGGCTTGAGGGCAACAGACCTGCAAGGGACCTTAGGACCCCAAAGCTAGCTTCCCTTCTTGTTTGATATAGTTACAAAATTAGGGACCTACACAGATCAGTTTGTTTTTGACCAAAAAGTTTTTTTTTTCAAAGATTTTTTAGAAAATTTTTCGAGCTAACATATTGTCCGCTTTTGGCTAGGTTATCAATTTGGCATCCCAGTTGAACAAGTCCATCGCATTGTTAACCATGGTATGTCTTCTTTTAAAAACTCATGACAATGCTCCCTAAGGCACTTTGGAGTAGGTAGTCTCCTGAATGGCAGGTCCGGAACTACACCCAATTCGTGTCATGTTTTACTGGCTGTTTTTCATTTTTCGTGAAAAAAAGTACTTTCTTACATTTCAGTGGTTTTCATGTAACAGACAGATTAACTTTCGTATTTTAGTAGGGAAATATAATATTTCAATCTACAATACTGTTGAGAAATATCGTAATGCGGAACCGCACAATATTATTGTTAAGGAGAATATTTTTGTCATACATGATTTTTGTATAGCTTTAACCATTAAGGCTGCACACGCGACGGAAGCTTAACAATTTGAGTTTACGTGATGAAGAGTATACAATAACCAGCCAGTAAAATATTTGTACCGTTTCGTTAAAAGCCGTCGAGTAGTTTTGGTTTCTATAACGGTTATACAGACAGACAGATAAACAGACAGACAACATTTTTTCTTATTGCATTTTTGGTATCAGTATCGATCGCTAATCACCCCCTGATAGTTATTTTGGAAATATGTATCATGTACAAAATTTATCTCTACATATTTATTATAAGTATAGAATAGATTAGCTACTTTTTAGACCCTGTACCCAAAGGGTAAAGGGTATATTAAGTTTGTGCAAATGTATGTAACAGGCAGAAGGAGGCGTGGCAGACCCCACAAAGTATATATATTCTTGATCAGCATGACGAGCTGAGTCGATAAAGCCATGTCCGTTTGTCCGTCTGTCCGTCCGTCCGTCCGTCCGTCCGTCCGGATGAACACACGGATCTCAGCAACTGTAAGAGCTAGAGGAACCGTATTACCAGTGTAGATTCTCCTAATACTGAGTCAATTAGAGTTTATTTTTTTAAGTCGGCGCCACGCCCACCGCCCCCGCAATTTGTATTTGAATTTTTGCACTGCCCTGCACTGCACAATTTTCAAGCTACATTTTTTTTAAAAATACACATGCAATTGGAGCATAGATTTCTACCGAAATTTCATCAAGATTGGTTAATTAGAAAGCGCACAATAAATACCTCAAGTTTACAGGCGCTAAACACAAAAAATCTGTTTATTTGCGCAAACAAACGGTACATCGCTTGCGTTCGGTGGTTGATTTTTCTCGGAAGTGCCGCTGCAGCTGCGCTGCCACTACCTTCATATACATATGTATGAATGTGCGTCTTCAATATATTTATACTGTATTAGCTGTCGGTTCAAAAAGTTTGGGTTTGTCGAATGGTTACGACGTTCGACTCAATCCGCGAAGATCTTGGGTTCGAATCCCAGACCGGACTCGGTGTGAATATATATATATTTTATTTTTTTAAATTTTTTTTTGCTTATAACCAAATTTGTACAGGGTCTGTAACAGTCGGGAAACTCGACTGTAACGTTCTTGTTTTTAAATGTATATGGTGGTGCAATGGTTATGACTTCTGGCTGAGAACACTTTTGTTCGTTAATCTTTTCTCTGCGTTTATTGCTGCACACACTGTATCATCTCTCTGAGGCCATTTTTTTCCTTTAGTTGGGGGATTGCGGTTGACTCCAAACTGTTATATTCCGCCTTATATTTCGCCATGTACCGAGATACATACCTGTTTACTGGCACTTTATAGTTTTAGTTGATCTTCTAATCTTCATGTAGATCTGGTTCGATGATATAGACAAATGCGTTAATTTCGAAAGCGCAACATGATTTTATTGTTGGCATGCTAGAAATGTCATTGTTGCACGTCAATCATGTGCGAAATATATCCGTTTGGTCCGATCTTTATTCAAGCAATGACATGGTAAATGCCATATTTGGCGAAGTAGGTGGAGACAACTACCACGCTTCTGCCTCTTCCACTTCACAGGCCTTTACTGATCGAAGCCGATCAGGATTTCTGTAAATACATAATATTTAATATTATATACCACGATATATGCTAGTTTTAATTTCAAGTTACCATTTTTGTCTCCTGTGCAGGCATTTTATCCCGCGGTTATACCACGGTTCCCTAGATGTTGCCATGCTTATAAGGATGGCCGAGACTGCCTTTGCTCGGTAGATGTTAATCTGTGCTAGCGCTGTTTTATTGGCTTGCATCATCTTATTGCATCTGGCATCTTTTCCTTATTGTGGGTTCCGACACCGAGGTGCCCATGTCCTCGAGCTCATCCTTTAGCTCTTGTCTTCTGCCACATCCTCTTCAGATTCCATTGGCGCGCCTTTTTTGTCTTTTTTCAATAATTAAAGTTTTTATTTATTTAATTCAAAACTTGTTGGTAAACAAAATTTTTTGTTTCGTTTTTAGGAGCATATATGCTACATATTACTGACCATGCAAAAAAACATGGAAATTCAAAATTAATTCTGCAAACTTATAATGATTTGCGATTTGTTTATGGTCATTACAAAAGCCAGGCGCCCAGGGAAGTGTACTCGCTTGAAATCGAACGGAAAGTCCGTTGGACGGGAATTAAAAAATGTTCTCCTTTGTACTTTCCTTTAATAAATGTTGCTTTAATGACATTATTCATAAGTTTTATCATAGTCAATCTCGTTCACTTGCATAATCGAGATTGATGCAACTGATGATAACTGATCTAATTTTAAATTGTAAGTTATTGAGAAACTAAAGAATAAATAACCACTTCATAATTTTTAATAACAGTATCGACTGACTTAAGTGAACATAACTGTCTTGGAATAACATTTTGAATCGTTGTGTTGAGGTCATCGACTTGGTATTTTGCTGCCAATATTGCTCTTTGATTCAACCATGAATTAAAAATCCTATGACTTTCAGGGGTGTGCTAACTAAATGTCTAATGACTAGAATCACAACAAGATCCGCATTCTTCTGGGAACATGCTCCAAATATGCTACTAATGTATATTGACCGGCTACGCGGACCAAATTTGTTCAAGTTTTTTTGAAAGTTGACCTCTCTTTCGAGAACCGTGCATGAAATATTTAATTACGGTCAAAATATTGTCATATGGAACAGTAATGGCTTTGTCTTGCAAACTCCGTTTGACCAGATAAAAACAAGTAAGAACATTTTCTCTTAATATAGAAAAACACGAAGTTTTTAACATTTATATTTAACATTTCACTTAAACTATCCGCGGTGTTTCGCTACGCGAACGCTTATTTATGTATGGCCATCTCTGGCACTAAATTTGCTCTCTTCCTACCTCTCTCTTAACTCTAATTTGACTCTTATTGATGTGCGTTCCGTTGCAGTATCCATCTATTTTAGAAAATCCCCCGTGGTTCACCAAACATTTAACAAATTTAAAATCAACGAAAGTCAGGCTTTACACTAAATTCAAAGATACCGGGTCAAACAATGTATATGCTCAGTATCGAAAGGGATCCATTAATTATATAACTCGTTGCAGGATGCAGTGCTCTCATGACCCGAAACAGTTTTATAATTTTGTCAACTAAATCAAATCCGTTTCATACCCATCCTCTAATTCATTGTAAAAATCTTTGATAAACTTTCAACAATTTTAAATCAGACCTATTCCAACGATTTCTCAAGGTCAAATTTAATTTTCTGTCTTTTTACAAACGAAAGCTCGATTATAGTGGATCTTCAACGGTTCAGTTTTTTCGCCACGCCGATACACTTTGCAAGCCTCTTAAATTATTCAGTTTGTGTCTCGAATCTTCGATATTTCCTCTTATTTGGACGGAATCATACGTTATCCCAATCCATAAAACAGGTAAACGAGGGGATGCCAGCATTTATAGAGGTATCTCTAAGTGGTCTGCTATCCCTAAACTCTACGAGAAACTAATAACTCCTCAGTTCCAACAACTATGCAGTTTAACATGGATTTATGAAACGTCGTTCGACGATAACTAATCTTTTGGAGCTCTCATCCTTTGAAACTAAGCCTTTCAATCAAATCTTTAAGCGGATGTCATTAACACAGATTTCAGTAAAGCATTTGACCTTGTTAAACACTCTCTTTTTTTAATAAAGCTTCACAAATTTGGGTTTCCAGTAGGCTTGTAGGTGGAAATGATGACATTTTACCGTATAAACCCTCAGTTTTCTATTTAATCTCTAGACGAAGCTTTTTTTTAACAAATAATGTAGATAATATTACAAAAAATAACTTTATAATTATTATAATATAAAAAAAGGAAAACTAAAAATAAAAGGGAAAAGAGTAGTCGAACTCCCGGCCGCAAGCGGAATAACAAATATTTAAGCAAATTAACAACTAGCTTTTGGCGATTTGGCTGCAGTCAAAACAAAGTGAGGCTTTTGGTTCCAAATTTGTGGCTCATTTAAAAAAAATCTGGTTTGAGTTTAATTTGAAGGGCAGTATAAGTTTAGTTTTTATTCTGCGGTTAATTTTGACCAATTTAGATGGCAATTTAAAAGTGGGCCCTTCTCAGCCATTTTTGATGCGGCCAGTGCCGATCAAGCCAAAAATTAGTGTGCTCCAATCAGCATGTCAACTTTTTGCAATTTATAATACAATGGTTTTCCGAGTTGAATGTGATAAGGATTGTACCATTTTTGGTCCGAATTGCTCTTCCATGGTGATGTGGTCAAATGCGTTAATGCGAGAGGAAACCACTGTCTGGACTGTATAATGTGCAGACGAACTCAAAATTCCTTGTCGTTTTATTTCCTTTCGATCTTGTGATCGCTGTCTTCCGGAATAAAGTTAGCCTGCGAATCAGAATCTGACAGCGCCCTCGCAAGTTGATAATCATCCTAACTAGAGCTGTCGCCAGAATGGATTAATCAGATGAAAGCAACAGCGTGATTCACGCTGAACGCTGACTCTTTAAAAGTGTAGTGCCTTTTCTTTTTTCTAGTCCTAGTGCCTGTGTTAAGCTTTCACATAACAATGTGGATAATAATTGCATTTTGCTATTTGCTTATCATTGCTAATTGATAAAGCTGATTCATACTTAGCAATAACTGTGTCAGTCAAAATGCGCAACGCCAACGCTGATTGACATAATCAGACATAACAGACATAACAGGCTATTTCAAAGTTGTGAGATTGTGATATATGGCTATTATAAACTCGTTTCAGCGTTGCAAGTGCTTTAGGATAATTCTCAACCGTAAATTAAAACGCCTAACAGTTCTCAAAGCATCCTTATCTTAACATGAAATCAAGAGAATACTCCGAATAATTTCCACTAAACTTAGGTCGCTTAATGTTGGGAAAATTTTGGCACTGCACAACCGAGGCTTGCAGTGTTGCAGATATAAGCAAAGCCTTTGCGAAAATGCGTAGCTTTTAACTTCGCTCGACATACTATGAAAGGGATTATTTTATATAAACTCTGCATTTCAACTCGTTTGCAATACACGACATTTCCGTATTTTTAACGACTTTTTTTACTTTAGTAATCTTTGGTAGAATCTTTAATTTTTGTCTGCTGCAACAACGAATATAATTCAGCCTTGATGGTCATAGTCATAGTCGCAGCGGCAAATAATTTTATTTTAATAAATCGGAGTTACTAGAAGGAAGCTAACGCACAACAGGAACGCACAAAAAATTTTATTTTCAACTCTACGGCTCCATATGTATGCGCTGCGAATTGTAACTGTAATAACATCGCCATTTTGGAGCGCTCGAACTTATACAAGCTAGTTTCTAGGAAATCAAACCTTCTACCTGGTGGCGCTAATGCAAAAGTATTTGGTGTAACTCTCTATCCTAGCTGCTGATCATACACTTCTTCTCAATAATCTTGAGAATATTGAAGCAAATACTTATAATATTGGATCTACTTAACAACATTAACCTCGATGCTCCTTCTATAGGCTGCGTTTCACTTCACCATCTAATACTTGACCGAAGCTTTGTTGACCGAAGGGATTGTTTCTATGGAACTTCCTAGCCTATCGGCCATACAAACGATCGAAAGGCTTGAGGGCAACAGACCTGCAAGGGACCTTAGGACCCCAAAGCTAGCTTCCCTTATTGTTTGATATAGTTACAAAATTAGGGACCTACACAGATCAGTTTGTTTTTGACCAAAAAGTTTTTTTTTTGCAAAGATTTTTTAGAAAATTTTTCGGGCTAACATATTGGCTAGGTTATCAATTTGGCATCCCAGTTGAACAAGTCCATCGCATTGTTAATCAAGGTATGTCTTCTTTTAAAAACTCATGACAATGCTCCCTAAGGCACTTTGGAGTAGGTAGTCTCCTGAATGGCAGGTCCGGAACTACACCCAATTCGTGTCATGTTTTTACTGGCTGTTTTTCATTTTTCGTGAAAAAAAGTACTTTCTCACATTTCAGTGGTTTTCATGTAACAGACAGATTAACTTTCGTATTTTAGTAGGGAAATATAATATTTCAATCTACAATACTGTTGAGAAATATCGTAATGCGGAACCGCACAATATTATTGTTAAGGAGAATATTTTCGTCATACATGATTTTTGTATAGCTTTAACCTTAAGGCTGCACACGCGACGGAAGCTTAACAATTTGAGTTTACGTGATGAAGAGTATACAATAACCAGCCAGTAAAATATTTGTACCGTTTCGTTAAAAGCCGTCGAGTAGTTTTGGTTTCTCTAACGGTTATACAGACAGACAGATAAAGAGACAGACAACATTTTTTCTTATTGCATTTTTGGTATCAGTATCGATCGCTAATCACCCCCTGATAGTTATTTTGAAAATATGTATCATGTACAAAATTTATCTCTACATATTTATTATAAGTATAGAATAGATTAGTTACTTTTTTTAAAATGTATATGGTGGTGCAATGGTTATGACGTCTGGCTGAGAACACTTTTGTTCGTTAATCTTTTCTCTGCGTTTATTGCTGCAGACACTGTATCATCTCTCTGAGGCCATTTTTTTCCTTTCGTTGGGGGATTGCGGTTGACTCCAAACTGTTATATTCCGCCTTATATTTCGCCATGTACCGAGATACATACCTGTTTACTGGCAATTTATAGTTGTAGGTGATCTTCTAATCTTCATGTAGATCTGGTTCGATGATATAGACAAATGCGTTAATTTCGAAAGCGCAACATGATTTTATTGTTGGCATGCTAGAAATGTCATTGTTGCACGTCAATCATGTGCGAAATATATCCGTTTGGTCCGATCTTTATTCAAGCAATGACATGGTAAATGCCATATTTGGCGAAGTAGGTGGAGACAACTACCACGCTTCTGCCTCTTCCACTTCACAGGCCTTTACTGATCGAAGCCGTTCAGGATTTCTGTAAAAACATAATATTTAATATTATATACCACGATATATGCTAGTTTTAATTTCAAGTTACCATTTTTGTCTCCTGTGCAGGCATTTTATCCCGCGGTTATACCACGGTTCCCTAGATGTTGCCATGCTTATAAGGATGGCCGAGACTGCCTTTGCTCGGTAGATGTTAATCTGTGCTAGCGCTGTTTTATTGGCTTGCATCATCTTATTGCATCTGGCATCTTTTCCTTATTGTGGGTTCCGACACCGAGGTGCCCATGTCCTCGAGCTCATCCTTTAGCTCTTGTCTTCTGCCACATCCTCTTCAGATTCCATTGGCGCGCCTTTTTTGTCTTTTTTCAATAATTAAAGTTTTTATTTATTTAATTCAAAACTTGTTGGTAAACAAAATTTTTTGTTTCGTTTTTAGGAGCATATATGCTACATATTACTGACCATGCAAAAAAACATGGAAATTCAATTAATTAATTCTGCAAATTTATAATGATTTGCGATTTGTTTATGGTCATTACAAACGCCAGGCGCCCAGGGAAGTGTACTCGCTTGAAATTGAACGGAAAGTCCGTTGGACGGGAA
>JAJJHY010009191.1:0-96810 GCA_021224005.1 Drosophila setifemur
TTCTCATACCCTTAAAGTTTGCATTAATCTCGTCAGTAGTTCTTTTGTTATACCCTTGCAAAAGGTATTATAATTTTGACCAGAAGTTTGTAACGCAGTCTTGATCAGCATCCCCAGCCGAGTCGATCTAGCCATGTCCGTTTGTCTGTCTGTCTGTCCGTCTGTCTGTTGTTATGAAAACTAGTCCCTCAGTTCTAAAGTCCTAAAGTTATCGGGCTGAAACTTTGCACCGACAATCTGTTCAATCTGTTGCAGGTAGTATATAAGTCGGAACGGTCGGAATCGGAAATCTACATCACATAGCTGCCATAGGAACGATTGGGAAAAAGTGTCATAAGTCCGAAATTTTTAAAGATATTTTGTTTATTTTTTAGGAAACTCTTATAAATGAATATTTTAATATATCCTGAAAGTTTCATTAAAATCGGACAACATTTATTCTTGAGAAATACAGTTTCCATAGACATTAAAGTCGATTTAGAAAATTAAAAACCAAAATCGTATTACTATATCCTATAGCTGCCATACAAACGATTGAACGGTTTGAAAGCAACTAGTCTGCAAGGGTATTCTAAGATTCGGGTACCGGGTAAATAAAGAAAAATCGGACGTTAGTTGGTGCAATACGTTATAATCTGAGCAAAGTACTCTAAAGGGCTCCTGCAGGATATAATTCAAACTACTATGGTTTAAAGCTAGTGGGATATAATGTCAAGTAAGTCTACAGGGCAAATTAAAGTTGATGCGTTCTAATAAGGCAGAACTATTAACCTCGTTGTGTATTAGTTTAAGGATGAAAACTACACCAATCATGGTTCTACGATTAGTAGATGTAGGTAGGTTTAGTAGCATGAGTCTACTAGAGTAAGATGGAAGTTGAAAGTTTGGTCCTCAGTTAAGGCCTCTAAGCGCGAAAATCAGAAATCTTTTTTGCACGGATTCAATTCGGTCTTGGTGAACTCCATACTGAGGACTACAGACACATGATCGTACTTAAGAATTGGCCGAACAAGCGAGACGTATAAAGTCTTAGTAACATAGGGATCATTGATTTCTTTTGACCACCATTTTATGAACCCTTGCATACCCATGGCTGTATTTACCATGCACGAAATGTGGTCAGTAAATTTTAACTTGGCATCGAGTATAAAATCAAGATCATCAACACGCGTTAAGCTTTCAAGAAAGACTCCGTCTAGAGAATAAGTAGCAAACATCAGTTTGCATTTAGAGCCGTTGAGTTCTAGTGAGTTTGCTTGTAACCATGCCTGTAAGTTAGTAAGATCGTTCTGTAAGACCGATAGACGTGAGGGATATATATTGAATACAAAGCTTGACATCATCCGTATATTAGTACGCGAGAATTAGGTACGACCAATGGAAGGTCATTAATAAAAAGTGTGAATAACAAAGGGCCAAGGTGAATATCTTGAGGAACGCACGAGGTGACACGGATTACACCAGATAGTGAGCTCTTGAAGAAAACCCTTTCAAGTAACTTCTAATCAATTTTATCAAGCCTACAGAGAATCCCAATTTGTCAAGCTTTATTAAAAGAAGAGAGTGATTAACGATATCGAATTCTTTACTTAAGTCTGTGTAAATGACATCTGTTTGAATATTTGACTGAAAGCCCTTGATAACAAAGGATGAGAGCTCCAAAAAATTTGTAGTCGTCGAGCGACGTTTCATAAATCCATGTTGACATGGAGAATTAAAGAGCTACATAGGTGTTGCAATTAAGGGGTTTTAGTTTCTCGAAGAGCTTGGGGATAGCAGAAAATTTAGAGATACCTCTATAATTGCTTGCATCCTAGTTTACCTTTTTTATGGATAGGGATAACGTATGATACCTTCCATATACCAGGAAACGTTGAGGATTCGAGACACAAACTGAATAATTTAAGAAGAGGCTTGCTCAGGAAATCGGCACACTATCTAAGCACGCAACCTGGTATACCATCCGGTCCTGGCGAAAAAATTGGCTTAACCCGTCGAAGATCGGATATAATCGAGCTTTCGTTAATAACAGGACAGAAAATTAAATTAGACCTTGGGAGTTCATTGGAATCCATATGGTTTAAAATTATTGAGGGTTCATATGTAGTTTTGAATCATCAAGCAAAAGAGTTTTCAAATGACCTAGAGGATCTATATAATCTATAGAACAGATTTACGCTTGGTGTTAACAAAATTATAAAACAGTTTTGGGTCGTGAGTGAACTGGTTCATGCATCGAGTTAAATAATTGTTATAACACTGAGCGTTTAGCACGGTAAAATTTTACAGAGTAATTAAGTACTAAGCATTTACCTTTCTTGACCCGGTATCTTTAAATTTAGAGTAAAGTCTAATTTTCGTTAGTTTTAAATTTTGTAAGTGTTTGGTAAGCTACGGGGGATTTTCTGAATTAGGTGGATACCGCAGCGGAACGCTCGAGTCGAAAAACATATTTAATTTGTTATAAAACAACTTAGCAGCCTTCACAATGTCGGTGTATGAATAAAGATCGGACCAATCACAGCCGGGTATAAGAGAATTTAATTTAAGGAAATCTGTCTGGCAAAAGCATTGGGTTCGCGTGGCTTTCCTATCTGATTTGAAAACCTCGATTTCCACATTATCGACCGTCATCGCGAAAGTGGGATGATAGTGATCTTCAGCTTGTGTTAAAGGGGAGGTTCTCGAAAGAAGCACGCTGTCCGGGACTGATACAAAACACAGATCCAGTATGCGGCCTAAAGAGTTTTGCACATGGTTAATTTCAACGTCATAATTCGCCATCGGTAATAAAGAGTTCGATTTTGTATCATCGGACCAATTGACTTCTGGTATATTAAAATCACCAAGAACAATCAACTGATCCCTGTCGGCAAGCAAGTTGGAAACAGATTGGATAGCAGATAAGTGCTTCCAGTAAATGGATATAGGAAGAAGAGTGAATATATGAACAGGTAATGAAGAAGGTTGTTGAGTCAATGAGCTTTTTCATTGGCTATAATTTCCGCAATAATTACAAGTAATTATATTAGTTTAATTTCTATTTATTAGGTTACAATTTGGGATTTATCGATCGAACGTAGGCAAGCGGACACAAATTGGCCGTGCAGTCGTACCGAGATAAATTTATATATCAAAAGTCGCAAGCGGACCCGAATTGGCCGTGCGATCGCTACAAAGACGAAAACCGAATAGAATGAGAAAAATTATAGAGCTTAGACAAAGGGCCGCCGCAATAAGATGAAGGTAATAAGGAATAGAAAGAACAGAAATAGATGAAGGGAATTTAAGAGAGGCTTAAGACTCTTAAGAGTCTGACTCTGGGCGCATAACCAAACAAAGATATTACCTGTGAAAGTTACTTTAACGCAAATAAGGCCTATCTCTTTCGCCGGGAGTTTGGAGTCACCCCGCCGGAAAGGACGATCAATTCTAAAGATTGTGTACTTGCCTGGGAAAACCTCGGAACTAAGAATGTCGGGTTTTAACCAGGTTTCAGTAAACACAATCACCTGTGAACCAATTGAAAAAGTATCAGAGTACAATTTAGCATCAGTAAGCTTACGTCGCAGGCCTCTTGTATTTTGATAGGACCAACCATCTTAAAACCAATAACCAAAATTTTTAAAACCACCTTTGGCTTGCCGCATGAACGATTTTATCTCGTTCTTAATCTTGCGGCAAGCTTCGCAACAATAATGCAGCCCAGTCCTAGGGGCCATAGCATCAGCTACGCCCGGAATAGTTCACGCACTTGCAATGCATGACACTATCGCACAGCCAAAAATGGATGCTGGCTTGTGTAGCTGTAATGGCTTTGCGGCAAGTTTTCACCGAACAGATTATTTCTGAGATTCTGTTCAAAAGAGAGGCGTGAATAGTGGAGAATAAGAGAGGTATGGTGTAGACAGAGAGAGGGACTTTGTTAAGGTTGCGGTAAATAGATCTACACACAAAACGGGGACGATGAACAAACAACAACAACACTAAGCTTACACAAAATTACTTGCTCAGAGTTATTTTAAATAAACAAATGCATGCACACGCGTAGCAAACGGAAAACCGGAAGATTACTGCAGATAGTGATCGCGATAGCTTAATACTTGTATAAGTTACTTTATAATAAAAACTCCGGGGTTTTCGATACCAAACGGAACATTTTTCGGGGCGCATAATAAAAACACATCCGTTCGCTATGGAAAGTGAAATTCTTTTGAAAATATTTGTTGTGGAATCAACTAAGGAAGTTTGTTTCCTTCTTAATTCATTAAGACTATGCTATGTGCTTAATAAGTTTTCATATTCTCCTCCATTTGTACCCTGTCATCTTTCTCCCGAACAAAATATGATATAGTGATACCATTAAACCGAAAGGAGATCGTTTATTTTTATACCCTTGCAGAGGGTATTATAATTTTGACCAGAAGTTTGTAACGCAGTGAAGGAGACATTTCCGACCCTATAAAGTATATATATTCTTAATCAGCATCACCAGCCGAGTCGATCTAGCCATGTCCGTCTGTCTGTCCGTCTGTCCGTCTGTCTGTCTGTCCGTCTGTCGGTTGCTGTGTAAACTAGTCCCTCAGTTTTAAAGCTATCGGGCTGAAACTTTGCACCAACCCTTCAATCTGTTGCAGGTAGTATATAAGTCGGAACAGCCGGAATCGGAAAACTACATCGCATACCTGCCATAGGAACGATTGGGAAAAAGTGTATAAATCCGCCATTTTTAAAGATATTTTATTTATTTCTTGGTATACTCTCTTTAATACCAATTTTAACATATCCTGAAAGTTTTATCAAAATCAGACCACTAGCTGCCATAGGAACGATGGGAGAAAATGGGTCATTGAGCATAACTCTGGTGTTTTTCAAGACAATTAATTCATTCTTGAGAAAAACATTTTTCATAGACATTAAAGCCGTTTTAGATCCTATATATCCTATAGCTGTCATACAAACGATCGAAACGGTTTGAAGGCAACTGGCTAGCCTTCCTTTCTTGTTTTTTATTGAATATGAAACGATGTACACTAAAATGACTGTCGTCATAACTCAAAATTGCGCTAAAATTGTCGACGTGCAAAGATCGATCGACATAATGGCAAATCAATGACTCCGGAGTTGGCGAGAAAGAGACAACTATTGGTGTTCAGCATCTGGCAAGCTCAGCCTAAGCAGTTCAAGGTAACAGATCCACGTTGCGTACCTAGGCAGATACCGTAGCTGGCAAAGGCACGCACCCAGTGGGCTGCGAGTCTGCAATGACTCCTGAAGCGTCAGCGAAGTCATCTGCACCAACGCATCAGAGCAATTTGGATTTGGTGACAAAACTCAGCACGACCAACTCATAGACGGGATGTTTTTTTGTCCGCACCGAGTGGTAAAGGGGAAAGGGCTTGACTTTTGTTGTTTACTGCAAAATCTAAGCCAATTCGACGCAATATCAATGTGAATCCAATCGACGCCGGCGAATCAGTTTAACTCCATGGATACGTACCGGTAAAGTTAAATACTTTCACTTTGCTAGGTGAAGGCGCCATACTTTTGTGTGAAGTCGATTGGTGTGGAAGCTTAGACCAAACCGATAAGGTCAAAAGAAGACGATCGAGCCCTGCAGATAATGGAGTCTACAAGAACCTATCGCGTTACTCAACGACGCACTGTTGAAGGGCCTGACATTCTGACGTCGTTAATGGGTGTACTTATACGCTTTCGAGAGCGACGCATAGCGATGTGTGGTGACATACGTGAGATGTTTCATCAGATCCTGGTGCGCCGCCATGATCAAGCGTCTCCGAAGATTGTGACGCGTAGCAATCCCCGACTGTATATGCGATGCACGTTATGATGTTTGGCAATGCAGAGCGATATGAGACAGAAGACCCGGAGGCGGTAAAAGCTATACATAGCAGCACGTTCGTTAACAAATGGATGCAATCTGTTGATTCTGAGGAGAAGATGGTGCAGCTGGCGACAATCGTGAAAAGATACATGCAGATGGAGGCTTCGATATGATGATCGTCGTGATGCAAGCGCTGGACGAGCTAGGCGGACACGCTCTACGAAGGAAAACTCAGGTGAAAGTGGTGGCTGCCCGGTAACGATTCTAGGTGAAGCGGGTACTTGGATTCTTCAATGTTCGGGCAAAACTTATTTTGCAAAATGTATGCGCCTACTTAGCGGTGGCAGTCTGTGCAACTGCATAAATTTGTGGATGTTCTGAAATAGATTATATCGGACGCGCGCAAATATCAGCAGTTAGTTGTGCTGAGCATCGAAGAAATCTTAGAAGGATCTGACGTCGACTGTTGGCGTTAAGGGCATTAAACGTGGTCGACGATGAAAGAAAATGAGCGAAAACCCCTGAAAACCCAGCCCCAGGGGCCATGTATGGACATGACCGCTGGCCACAGCTGTGCTAAGGTGTTAGACACGTAAAGGAGAAAACCGTGCATGCCTGCATAACATCTGATCCGCTGCGATTTAGTACATTTAAGAGGTTGCTGACGTTACACGTTATTGACGTTACAGTTAACGATTGCGCAGTCGCTGTCAACAGACTCTGTTCAGCTGGTGCTGAAGCAATTTGTCAGAAGACAATGGTGCCAACTTTAGAGAAGCTGGTCGATTTTTGAAGGAAGAAATTGAGCGTATATCAACGTGGCTAGTAGAGAAACAGTACCCGCATATAGAGTTCGTCTTAAATCACCTGGCGTGCCGCATATGGGCGTTCAGCATGTTGCGTTCGACGAAGGCCATTCTGACTGAAATCCTGACTCTTACTGGGCTGTGCGAAGAAGTATTGCGCGCAGCACTTGCAGATGTGCTCAACTCCATGCCGCTCACATACGCACTTGGTACTTGGTAGCTCAAGCGGTCTGCGCCAACGTGGGAATATGGCGACTACTGGATTGGCCAATCATTTTCCGATCGCTGCGTGAGTATCTGCCCAAGGGAAACTCGACTGTAACGTTCTTACTTGTTTAAAATTAAACACTGGCTTCTATTGGTCCAATCTCTATTCATGCACATGCATAGTTGATGCCGTGAATTTTATTTATAATGCACTAAACTTGATTTCAGTGTGCGTTCCGTTGCGGTAGTAATCTATTTCAGATATTCAAACATAAAAAAAATGTATGGCAACTTAAGTAACTTCTATGGCTTATGGCTTAGTGTTACAACAATCATTTAACTCGTTTTATAATATTACCAAGCGTAAATCCGTATTATACCCATCCTCTATGTCATTTACATCAAACCATTTGCTGATCTTTTTGCTAGATTCCAAACCACATATAAACCATTTACTATTTTAAACCAGAGGTTAAATTTAATTTTCTGTGTTCATGTAAACAAAATCTCGATTGAAGTGGATCTTCAGCGGTTTAAGGCAGTTTTATTGCTGGACCGTACGGTATACCAAAGTGTATGTTTACATACTGCGCCGAAATCATGAGCAAGGCTCTTCCTAACTTATTCAGATTCTCTCTCGAAAATTCGATATTTCCACTTATTTGCAAGAAATCATTTTTAATCCCGCCAGCAATTATATAATTATCTTTACATTGTCTGCTATCCCTAAGATCTTAGAGAAGCTATTTACTCCTCATTTGCAACACCTATGCAGTTCGAAATCTCTGGTACAATCCCCAGACTCGGTAGTTCTCTTTAGCACTTTTTTCTTGGATTTATTTTGATTATAACAAAATTGGTACAGGGTATTTAACAGTCGAGAAACTCGACCGCTTGTTCAAAAATTTAAATTCATAACAACTGCAGTTGCAAAAGGAGGCATGGCGGTACAAAATTATAAGCTTCATAGTATATGTAATTTTGGGAGGTTTATGACGTCTTTTAGACCCTGTACATTAAGTTTGTGCGAATGTATGTAACAGGCAGAAGGAGGCGTGGCAGACCCCACAAAGTATATATATTCGTGATCAGCATGATGAGCTGATTATAGCAATGTCCGACCGGATGAACACACGGATCTCAGCAACTGTAAGAGCTAGAAGAACCATATTACCAATGCAGATTCTCCTAAATATTACGCAGATTAGGTTTTTTTTATTCGTTTGCACGCCCACCGCCCCCGCAATTTGTATTTTAATGTTTGCACTGCACAATTTTCAAGCTAAAATTAAAAAAAAACAAGAAAGGAAGGCTACCCCAAGCTTAGAATACGCTTGCAGACCAGTTGCCTTTAAGCCGTTCGATCGTTTGTATGGCCGCTATAGAATAAGGGATTCAATTTTTGGTATTTAATTTTCTAAAACGGCATTAAAGTCTATGAAAACTGTATTTCTCAAAAATGAATTAATTGTCTTGAAAAACACATGAGTTATACTCAATGACCCATTTTCTCACATCGTTCCTATGACAGCTATAGGATATAGTTGTCCGATTTTGATGAAACTTTCAGGATAAGTTAAAATAGTCATTAAAAAAAGCTTCCTAAAATATAAATAAATAACCTTGAAAAATAGCGAACTTATGGCACTTTTTCCCAATCGTTCCAATGGCAGCTATGTGATGTAGTTTTCCGATTTCGTCCGTTCCGACTTATATACTACCTGCAACAAATTGAAGGGTCGGTGCAAAGTTTCAGCCCGATAGCCTTAAAACTGAGAGACTAGCTTACATAGCACAGACAGACGGACAGACAGACGGCCATGGCTAGATCGACTCGGCTGGTGATGCTGATCAAGAATATATGTACTTTATAGGGTTGGAGACGTCTCCTTCGCTGCTTTACAAACTTCTGGTCAAAAATTTAATACCCTCTGCAAGGGTATAAAAATGCACATGCAATTGGAGCATGGATCCTGATCCCAATCCTGAAATTGTCATCAAGATTGGTTAATTAGAAAGCGCACAAAAAATAAAATTTACAGTCGCAAACAACAAGCAATCTGTTTATTTGCTCAAATAAACGGTAAATATCTTTGGTGGTTGATTTTTCTCGGAAGTGCCGCTGAGAACGCACTACCTTCTTATACAAATGTATGAATGTGCGCCTTCAATATAATTATATAGTATAAGCTACTGCTTCGAAAAGTATGTTTTGGTCCAATGGTTTTTTTCCCCGTTTTGATTGGTGCAGGGTCTTTAACAGTCGGGAAACTCGACTGTAACGTTCTTAATTGTTTTAATTAGCGAGTATATACAGAGTATTGCTAGATAAAAATAAATACATATTTTACATGATTATAAACACTGTTATGACCATGGGATCCCTGGCTAGCTCAGTCTTAACGCAGGTCTTGGATCCATTAACCGTAACCACACGTGTAATAATAAATAACGTAAATTTGATCAGACGATGAACTTTACGTTGCATAACAGCACAAACTTTAAATAATAGTCATTAATTAAGTAAAAAATATACATTAAAGATGGTTTAACTCGTCTCGGATGATTGCCATCCCGACCATGCAGCAATTTTGTATTCCTAACACATAATTATTTTGCTCACCCCATAGTCTTCCGATATAATTGAAGGAGACATCTCCGACCCTATAAAGTCCATATAATCTTGATCAGCATCACCAGCCGAGTCGATCTAGACATGTTTGTCTGTCGGTTGCTATGTTAACTAGTCTCTCAGTTTTAACGCTATCGGGCTGAAATTTTGAGCCGACACTTCTTTCTATAGCAGGTAGTATATAAGTCGGAACGGAATTGAAAAATGGCTCAATTAGCATACCTTTGGTGATTTAAAGACAATTAATTCATTCTTGTAAAATATTGTTAATATTTAAATTATTTAAATACATTAAAGCCATTTTATAAAATTAACAAGAAAGGAAGGCTACCTTCGGTACCCGAAGCTTAGAATACCCTTGCAGACCAGTTGCCTTTAAACTGTTCCATCGATTGTATGGCAGCTATAGGATATAGTAATCCGATTTTTGGTTTTTAAATTTCCAAAAAGGCTTTAATGTCTATAAAAATTGTTTTTCTCAAATATGAATTAATTGTCTTGAAAAACACCAGAGTTATGCTCAATGACCCATTTTCACCCATCGTTCCTATGGCAGCTATAGGATGTAGTAGTCCGATTTTAATGAAACTTTCAGGATAAGTTAAATTAGTCATTAAAACGAGTTTCCTTAAAAAGAAATTATTTATCTGGAAAAATGGCGAATTTATGGCACTTTTTCCCAATCGTTCCTATGGCAGATATGTGATGTAGTGTTCCGATTCCAGCAGTTCCGACTTATATACTACCTGCAACAGATTGAAGAGTTGGTGCAAAGTTTCAGCCCGATAGCTTTAAAACTGAGAGACGTTTACATAGCAACCGACAGACGGACAGACAGACAGACAGACAGACAGACAGACAGACAGACAGACAGACAGACAGACGGACAGGCGGACATGGCTAGATCGACTCGGCTGGTGATGCTGATCAAGAATATATATACTTTATAGGGTCGGAAATGTCTTCTTCACTGCGTTACAAACTTCTGGTCAAAATTATAATACCCTCTGCAAGGGTATAAAAACCTAAAATCGGAAAACTAAGTATGTATATCCTATAGCTGCCATACAAACGATCGAACGGTTTTAAGGCAACTGGTCTGCAGTGTACTCTAAGCTTCGGGCCCCGAAGCAAGCCTTCCTTTCTTGTTATACACTTGCAGAGGGTATTATAATTTTAACAAGAAGTTTGTAACGCAATGAAAGAGACATCTCCGACCCTATAAAGTATATATATTCCTGATCAGCATCACCCCCCGGGTCGGCTAGATCGACTCCGTCGACGGATCGATGTCCGCCTGTCTGTCCGTCTGTTGGTTGCTATGTAAACTAGTCTCTAAGTTTTGAAGATATCGGACTGAAACTTTGCACCGACCTTCAATCTGTTGCAGGTAGTATATAAGTCGGAACGGCCGGAATAGTGACAATACATCACAGCTGCCAAAGAAACGATGGGGAAAAAGTGACAATAAATCGTAATTTTTTAAGATATTTTATTTATTTCTTAGAAACCTTTAACGATTATTTTAACATATCCTGAAAGTTTCATCAAAATCGCACCACTATATCCTACAGCTGCCATATATACGATGGGAGAAAATGGGTCATTGAGCATAACTCTGGTGTTTAAAAACCAAAAATCGGATTACTATATCCTATAGCTGGCATACAAACGATCGAACGGCTTGAAGGCTGGTCTGCAATGGTATTCCCTTTTCTAAGCTTCGGGTACCGAATCTAGCCTTCCTTTCTTGTTTTATTTTAATTTTTCCTTATTTTGTGGTATGATTTAAACATTTATTTGCGGTATATAATAATTGTATATTTTTTCAAACTAAACCGAATAATCATGAAAACTCTCAGGGGGTAGAGAGGATTTTTTTTTCATTTTGATTTGGTATAAAATATTTTATAAATCTGGTTTTGGGTAGGGGAAATCACAGCTATCCGCCACATCCAGAGGAATTTTGAATAATAAATAAATTTAATATATAATCGGTTGTATAGCAGCTTTAGGATATAGTGATAGTTGTAACCATCTAAATCAGCTTCAATGTCTATGGAAACGTATATTTCCCAAAAATGAATTACCTATGACCCATTTTCTTCCGTAGTTCCTATAATCATAAAATAATTATATCTAAAGAATCAATCAATTATCCTAGAAAATGGCGAATTTCCCAATCGACTGGAGATGCTGATCAAGACGAGTCAAGAGTCGAAGAAAACACCGTCACTGCGTCGCAAACTTCAGGTGAAAATTATAAAACCTTCTGCAAAGGTATGAAAAGGTAACATTTTTAGACGCGCCGCTTCAGTAAGCCCTTCGCTTTCGATGTTAATCTATCTGTTTAAATTTGTAATTGCTGTTGTTTTAAAATACAACATCCAAGGTTGATAAAATGATTTTACAACAAAAAATCCATGCTTCAACCAAGTTAGTAGCCACCTATTCCCATATCGATATTAACCTTTCGGTTATTGCTAACAGAATGGAATTTGTATCTCTTTTGGTAAAATTACAAATAATGTAGACACGGAATTAGGACTGATTGATAATAATGCCAAGAACCGATATTTCTATTGGGTAACATTATCATGTCCACATAACCAAACGCAGATTTTGTTAAAGCACGGTCACACAACCCTAACAGCATAAAGAAATAAGTACAACGCAAACACATAGTTATAATTACTGTATGCTTAAGCCAAAGAATAATAACTAACACTAAGGGTTTTAATTGTTATCGATGGTATTGATTTGCATTTCTTTCATAAACTAGCAAGTGTCCTAATTTTTTAGGATTGCGCTAAAAAGTATATGGTTGGATAGGTGACTGCGAAAATGTACATGAGCGTCAATGTGTGGGTAGAAGATACATACAACCTCTTTACGTCACGCCGAACCACAAAACCGGGTACATAGCGGTTGAATGTTGGTCCAGTGTTGGAAAACACCAATTTGCCAGTAAAATGTTTTAACAGTTTAACAGTTAATACCTTAATCAAATCCCACATTAATAATAATAAGCGAACCTTTTCTTTTAGATAAATACAATTGTAAAAGCTATTCAAAAATTGTAATCTTAAGAATACGACGAAAAAAGTGACCTTGCAAATGTACTTTAAGTCCATCTAGGCGTACTCTTCAATCGCACGCAGCCCTTTTTTGGGTTGCGACCTATGGTTTGTTCGACCAGCTGTTTTGTTTCAAGGCGCTTTCGAACCCACTTAAGGACTGAGGCTTAGGCAGCCACGGGAAGAACTTTCCAGCCATCTGATTGTGTGTACGATGCACTTGACGAACAGAGCATTACAAATTACTGTGAAGACTAAACTAAGAAATTGCCAGCATAGATCATGGGAACGGCCATCCCGCCATCTGGAGATTCGGATGACAGCTGTGTGGATTTGATATCACCACATCCTCAACAACTCCTACATCCCCAAAGGCCTCCAGGAAGGTTTTTAGATCAGGTTAAGATATGCCGCCTACTGATTTTCCTTGTCGGCGGAGGCCTAGCGGCCTTCTCGTTCCAAGTCGTAATATCTTTAAATTTGGGTTTGAGACTGAGGCAGCTACACCACATGCCAACAGCACACTACCTGCAAACACGGGATGATTTTGAAATTTATACTGGTGAGGAGCTAAGCGCCTTTAGGAAATTCTACGAAAAAATCTTTAGCGACAGTCTCGAGATCACCTTATCGGATGCAGAGCAGACGAACATTAGGGAGGCTATGGGAGCTCTTCGGCTGGCCCAGAATATGTATCTATCGGGAAAGGGTGACAAGGCGGCACGGCTTTTCGAACACTGCTTGGCACTCGCCCCCAGACACCCTGAGGTGCTTCTGCGCTATGGCGAGTTTTTAGAGCATAACCAGCATAACATCGTCCTGGCTGACCAGTATTATTTTCAAGCCTTGACAATTAGTCCCAGGAACACTGAGGCGATAACCAACCGTCAACGTACGGCGGACGTTGTTCAGACCCTTGACAAACGGCGCCTGGAATCGCTGGACTCTAAACGCGATGTCCTTTCAGCCATCCACGAGGCAAATTCAGCCCTGCGGCGAGCTAAAAAAGAAGCCTTCTTCCAGCATATATATCATTCTGTAGGCATTGAGGGCAACACCATGACTTTAGCCCAGACGCGCTCTATCCTAGAGACTCGCATGGCAATCGACGGCAAATCCATTGATGAGCACAATGAGATTCTAGGCATGGATCTGGCCATGAAATTTATTAATGCCAGCTTGGTGCAAAAGTAAGTAAAACCTTTTGTTTTTAATTTTCACGTTTTCCATCCGATATTAATTATTTTTGACTTCCACATTTACCTAAACTATGAATTTTTACCGATTGTAACATTTGGACTCATTTAAAGTGTCTTACTATAAAATTATAATAATTTTTAATTAATTAAATTTTAAAAATAATCTGATGTTTCAGGTTTACCATGTTTACTTAATATTATATATAGCAACATGCTAGCGATTTATTTTAGCTAGCAGCATGAATGTTAATAGAACATTCAAGAATTGAAGGCTATCTTCAGCGCCCGAACCTTGAAATACCCTCGCAGACAAATTATTCAAACAGCTTTGCTTGGCATCTAAATTGCATAGCGCACCGATTTAAATTTGCCCAATCGGCTTTAATCCTATTTAAAGTTTATTTCCCAAGAATGTGAATACAACTGGGCTATGCTAAAAGCCCCTTTGGCAGCTATAAGACATAGTGGTTCGATTTGGATATGAAGTGTCAGGATCGTGCAAAGTCGTCAAACAAGGACATTTCTAAGAAATTTATCAAATAGCTTTAAAAATATGGAAGCTATGTTTCCTTTTTACAATCGTGACTGTGGCAGCTAAGTTTTCTGATACCTACTACCTGCAAAAAAAAAGAAGGATCAGGACAACGTCGGAGATGTATTTTTTAGTGCCAGTGGCACAGCGATTCAAAAATCGAATTGCAGCGCTAAAGTTTAATATTTGTCCCTTATTTACTTTTACTTTAATTATTTCAAATTGAAATAGGCTGGAAATTACTGTCAAAGACATCCTTGAGCTGCATCGACGCGTATTAGGACATGTAGACCCAATAGAAGGAGGCGAGTTCCGCCGCAATCAGGTGTATGTGGGGGGCCACGTGCCGCCCATGGCAGGTGATCTCACCCTACTAATGCAACGCTTCGAGCGGTGGCTCATCTCCCAGCAAAGCAGCTCGCTTCATCCCGTCAAGTAAGTGAAAAAAAGCTACGCAGAACAGAAGATCTGAAACCAGTTTTTTTTATTTTCAGTTATGCGGCTTTGGCCCACTACAAACTGGTACACATTCACCCCTTCAACGACGGCAACGGCCGCACTTCCCGTTTGTTGATGAACACGATTCTAATGCGTGCTGGTTACCCGCCCGCGATCATTCCCAAGCAGCAGCGCAGCAAATACTACAATTTCCTTAAGCTGGCCAACGAAGGTGACATCAGGCCCTTCGTGCGTTTTATCGCCGACTGCACTGAAAAGACGCTTGACCTGTATCTTTGGGCCACCAGTGACCTGCCCCACCAGATCCCTATGCTTATTCAGGCAGAGAGCGAGCCCGGAGAACGCTTAGCCAAAATGCAATCCCCTTACGCAAGCACATCAATTCCAGAGTTTTATGAGTCCGGTTCTGGATCCCTACCCTGAAAATTAGCTGGACGTCGTAAACTTAGCCAAATTTCATATTTATACATTTATATATTATTTTGGTATTAAGGGAAATATCCCATTCCTTGTTTTTTAGTTTTAACAAATAGATAAATTAATTTTAAACGACATTGTCTGGCTGTGATCATTTAAGTTTAAAGAAAAATGTTAAAAAATAGCGCTGGCAAAAAAAAACATAAAAATGCACAATCCAATCACCATTGCTGTAAAAAATAAAAACCTCGAATTTTAATTGTTGACTAGTTAGTTTTGTGCAAAAATCAAAATTTTTCTTAGCTTGTGTGTATTTGCGAGAGAGATTGCAATACAACATCCATAGGAGGCAATGGGTAAAAGAGCGTCTTCTTATAGTTTTAGTTTAATATCTTCAAAGAATAACTAGTCGATGCAGATAAGTCATACATATTCATTATAGGGTCCAATATGTACAATTTACTACGTATTATTGTATCTTTACAGAAGATATTATTATTCCCAAAAGTTTTGCAACGCACATGTAAAACATACAGAGAACACTTTGCAGTTGTTTTTATTTAATCAAAATGTAATTTGCAGCAAGAACAATTATTGAAAACATAAATATTGCACATGAACGGATGCTAATTGCTTTTCAGTGGGCTCCTACATTTTTGCCCGTTTTAGGTAATCCTTGTAAGTGACGTCACGCCACCAATGAGGACGCTCATAGACCCCGGGAGTGGACACAATCGTTCGCTGCAAATGTTGGTAAATCTACAAATTCACCAGATTTGTTAGCGAATGAGGAGTTTTAATGCAAGTGCCTACTTACATTGCCGTCGCTCATGCCCAGCGGTGAGTTGAGGATAAAATCGGTTGGCGCTATGGCGTCCACAAGGGCGATGGCCTCATCTTTCAGTAATGGCAGCAGCCCTAGAATTCCCATTTCGTAAAGTTCGGCGTGCGACCCATCACGGAAATAGTTGCCCTGGTAAAAAATTGCGGCATACTTGATGACCAGATATGCACCGTAGAACGAGAGCACCTGATTTAGTACCTGTTTCTCTGCCGAATCAGGCAAGCCGATTACAAATTTGTAAAACACGTAGTAGATGGTACGCTGAAATAAAACAAAGTCTTATTGCATGCTGTAGTTCAAGATTCAAGACTTACCTCGCCGTAGATTATGGAGAGCTTTTGGGCGGCGAAGACCTGAATGTTGTTACGCGTTTCAAACGTATCCTTACCCTCTCGCTGCTGCTGCTCGAATCGCTTCACAGTGGTCTCTAGCTGCCAGGCGGTAAGCCAGTTGAGAGCCTTTAGCAGATCTAAATAAAAGTGTAAGTGTTAAATACCCTGTACCAACTCGAAATATATAAAAATTGAAAAAAAAAATAAAATAAATAAATCAATGCAAGGTATCAAAAAAAAGAAAAAAGAACGACCGAGTCTGGGATCGAACCAGGGCCTACCAGGCTACGAGCCCGACGCCCTAGCACTTGCATCAATGAACACATTTATCATAAAATAGCAAACGCAGTACAGATACACATACTTATATGTGTACTTATATGAAGGTAGTGCGTTCTCAGCGGTCGCTCTCTATAAAAATATATAATTAGCATAATTTAAAACAAGTAAGAACTTTACAGTCGAGTTTCCCAAACCCAAATACCATTTATTTGAGCAAATAAACTGATATCTTGTTCTTAGCGGCTGAAAATTTTGCATACTTTTTGTGCGTTTTCTAATTAACCAACCTTGATAAAATATCAGGATCTGTAGAAATTTTTGCTACAATTGCTTGTGGAATAGCAAAAGACTCTAGCTTGGACATTGTGCAGTAAAGTGTTCTATCAATGTTCGAATAAGTGCTTCCAGTGCACCATTGAGCAATCTAAATCTAATTCCTCCGTTCCAATGTAAAAAGTATCCTATGTCCGTCTCCTGGTTCTAAGTTACCTCCCCACCAATTGTATTTTTGAATATTTGTCAACAAATTGATTGAACCAATGTCCGTTACATAGACAGAAAATGTGTTAGAGTTCGAACACATATGAGCGCTACTTGTGTGTCCATAACATATCTGCGTTAGCAAATATATTCGTTTTTCGCATTTCACCATGCCCCAAAAGCCCTAATAGAAATTAGAATGCAGATATTTTTATTTGACCCGGCAATTATCAAATACAAATTGGGCCAGTTTAAAGTTTGACTCAGTTGGATGAACACAAAGTACTTGAAAGTCTTTATTAAAGATGCTTTGTAGTGTTTAGAATTTTGTTTGAAAGTCAGTATATGTTTCGTTTTTAAATAATATAAAAAATCAATATTAAACTATTTTTCTTTTTAATCCGTTACTAAGTCATGCCACCCAAAATATCGCGTAATATCTTTATTGGCTAGGTGTGCCAAGTCTGCATAGGCTGCCAGGCTTTAAAGTTCGAAAATGTATAAATATACAGGCGCAAATTCATACACATGTAAATGAAGGTAGTGCGTTCTCAGCGGCCCTTCCGAGAAAAATCAACCACCGACCGCAAGCGATTTACCGTTTTTTTGAGCAAATAAACAGATTGCATGTTGTTAGCGCCTGTAAACTTTGCGTATTTATTGTGCGCTTTCTAATTAACCAATCTTGATGAAAATTTCAGGATCGGTAGAATACCATGCTCCAATTAAATGTCGATTTTTCAGAAATGTTTGCAGTGCAAACATTAAACAGCTGCGTAGGCACTAGGAGAATCTACACTGGCAATATGGTTACTCTAGCTCTTACAGTTGCTGAGATTCGTTCGTTCATCCGAACGGACGGACAGACGGACATGGCTATATCGATTCAGCTCATCATGCTGATCAAGAATATATATACTTTGTGGGGTCTGCCATGCCTCCTTCTGCCTGTTACATATATTTCCACAAACTTAATATACCCTTTACCCTTTGGGTACAGGGTCTAAACAATAAAGAACATCACAGTCGAGTTTTCCGACTGTTAAATACCCTGCACCAATTTTGTTATAAGCAAAATATATCAAGAGTGAAAAAAGAAAAAAATGAAAAGAATCACAAATCGAACCAAGGACCTCCAGATTATGAGCCAGATATCGTAACCACTGCACCACCACATACATTTTTTGGCAAATAGCCAATACAGTTAAAATATATTGAATGAACTCATTCATGTGTACATATATGAATGTACTGCGTTCCCAATGGCACTCTAGAAAAATGAACTTGAACAAGTCAATTTTGCAGAAAAATTATTTTTAAAAAATTTATAATTAGCATAAATAAAGAATATAACAAGAAAGAAAGGCTGGCTTCGGTAGCCGAAGCTTAGAATACCCTTGCGAACCAGTTGTCTTAAAACTGTTCGATCGTTTGTATGGCAACTATAGAATAAAGCTTCCCGATTTTTTGTTTTTATCTTTCTTAAACGGCTTTAATGTCTATGAAAACTGAATTTCTCAAGAATGAATTACTTGTCTTAAAAAAAACACCAGAGTTATGCAATGACCCATTTTCTCCGATCGTTCCTATGGCAGCTATAGGATATAGTGGTCCAATTTTGATGATACTTTTTGGATATGTTAAAATAGTCATTAAATGAGTTTCCTAAGAAATAAAAAAAATATCATTTAAAATTACGAATTTATGGCACTTTTCACAATCGTTCCTATAGCAGCTATGTGACGTAGTGTTCCGATTTCAGCCGTTCCGACTTATATATATATATGTAACAAATTAAAACTGAGAGACTAGTTTACATAGCAACCAACAGAAGGACAGACAGATGAACAGTCAGACGGACAGGCAGACGGACATGGCTAGATCGACTCGGCTGGTGATGCTGATCAAGAATATATATACTTTATACGGTCGGAGATGTCTTTATCACTGCATTACAAACTTCTGGTCAAAATTATAATACCCTCTGCAAGGGTATAAAAAAGTTTTACAAGGTGTCAGGTGTCAAGGTGTCCTGACCGCAAGCGGAATAACAAATTATTTAAGCAAATAATCATATAGCTTCTTGTTTACTGCTGAAAACTTTCCTTATTTACTTTGCGCTCTCTAATCAAACACACTTTATTTAATAAAATTTAATTTATTTACCGGTCCTAAGACCGGTAGAAATTAATTCTCCAATTGCGTTTGTAAAAGCCCAAGGCTCGAGCATAAAAAGTTGTGCATTTTAAACATAAAAACGTTGAAACACAAATTGAGGGGGTGGTAGCGTGGCACAAAATTACCGTGTTTGGGATTCGAACCACGGACCTCAGAGAATTCAGCCAGACATCCTAACTTTTTCTCTTGCAATTCAACTTGAACAACTCCATTGTGCAGTGTTTCGTAACAAATAATATAAAAATAAATTTAGAATAATTTATAATTACCATCATTTAAAAAAAGAAAAAGACTTGCCATTTATTTGAGCAAATAAACAGATAGGTTGTTGTTAGCTGGTGTAAACTTTTCATATTTTATGTGCGCTTTGTTATAAATAAATGTTTGGTTATGCAACCAGAGTCCGAATAAAAATTAAATCCTACTTAAGACTGTCTTAAATTCCCTTCGATTATTTATCTTCTTTCTATTTTTTATTGCCTTTATCTCATTGCGGCGGCCCTTTGCCTAAGATCTATCATTTTTATTTTTAACAATCGCACGACCAATTCGGCACCGCTTGCCCTTTCTCGATTTGCAGAATTATTATGTCGATACGAATGCACGAATTGCAAGTGGTCACGAACTACCACTTGCAATTCGTTCGAGCGTTAATACCTAGCAATCCCAACTTTGCAAAACCAACAAGTAAGAACGTTACAGTCGAGTTTCCCGATATATTGAAGACGCACATTCATACATATGTATATGAAGGTAGTGGCAGCGCAGCTGCAGCGGCACTTCCGAGAAAAATCAACCACCGAACGCAAGCGATTTACCGTTTGTTTGCGCAAATAAACAGATTTTTTGTGTTTAGCGCCTGTAAACTTTAGGTATTTATTGTGCGCTTTCTAATTAACCAATCTTGATGAAATTTTCAGGATCGGTAGAAATCTATGCTCCAATTGCATGTGTATTTTTAAAAAAATTTTAGCTTGAAAATTGTGCAGTGCAGGGCAGTGCAAAAATTAAAAATACAAATTGCGGGGGCGGTGGGCGTGGCACCGACTTAAAAAATAAACTCTAATTTACTCAGTATTAGAAGAATCTACACTGGTAATACGGTTCTTCTAGCTCTTACAGTTGCTGAGATCCGTGTGTTCATCCGGACGGACGGACGGACAGACGGACAGACGGACATGGCTATATCGACTCAGCTCGTCATGCTGATCAAGAATATATATACTTTGTGGGGTCTGCCACGCCTCCTTCTGCCTGTTACATACATTTGCACAAACTTAATATACCCTTTACCCTTTGGGTACAGGGTCTAAAAATCTTGCTTGAAATATTTAGCATTGTTACTGGAAATTGGGAACGGAAAGCTGCCAGTCGATGAGACGCCAAGAGAACTATCATTACCTGCTAATTTTTTAAATTTAGTTTCATGAAAGAAGAACTGATCCAACAAGTATTGCCTAATATTGAAATTAATTATAGCAATCCTATGATCAGCGAACGAGCCATCCTTGCCGCCAAAAATAAAAATGTCTATCAACTTAATAATGCTATTCGGTCCAGCATTCAGGATGCGGAAATTACTTATAAGCCAATAGACACCGTTGTGGAAGTAGAGGGAGAGGGAAGTAGAGAGAGAGAGATGCAATCACATACTAAAATACACCTTTTTAATTTAAAAGATTGCAGTTTCCAATTCGCTTGGCATTCGCAATAACAATCAATAAAGCTCAGGGCCTTAAAATTAGGTGCGAATTGCTTCTCATTGCTTTTCCGGTGTAGGTAAACCAAATAGCCACTTATGCCGAGAGTGAAAAAACATAAAATATTCTATACCAAGTATTACAAAATGAAATGGATATATAACTTATACTTTGTGTGTTCATTATTTATGACTGCAACCACAATACGCCACAGCGAAATGTGGTAGGGTACAGCTTTTAATTTATAATTATTAAGATATTGTATAACTATTAAGTGCAAGTCATTGTAATATTCCCCCTAGTGAATGGAGACATTAATGGTGGGGAAACCAGGTTAATTAAAAAATATTATCTTTAGACTGCATGGGTATTTAGAGCTTCAGGCACCGAAGCAGCCTTCAATACTTATTATATCATTGCAGAGGGTATTATAATATGTATTAGAACTTTGCAACGCATTGAGACATCTACGACGTCATAAAGTATGTATATTCTTGATCAGCATTACCAGTCGAGTCGATCTAGCCATGTCCGTTTGTATGTCTGTATTTCTGTCCATCCGTCTGTCTGTCTGTTTTTACACAAACTAGTCTCTTGGTTTTAAAGCTATAGTGTTTCTGTTGCAAGTATATAAGTCAAAACTGGCAGAATCGGATCAGTACATCACATAGCTGCCATAGGAACGATTGAGAAAAAATGTCATAAATTTTTAAGCTATCGGACTGAAACTTTCCACCGACCCTTCAATCTGTTGCAGGTAGTATATAAGTCGGAACGGCTGGAATCGGCAAATTATATCACATAGCTGCTATAGGAACGATTGGAAACAAGTGCTATTAATTCCACAATTTTAAAGATATTTTATTTCTTTCTTAGGAAACTTGTATTAATGACTATTTTAACATATCCTGAAAGTTTAATCAAAATCGGACTACTATATCCTATAGCTGCCATAGGAACGATGGGAGAAAATGGGTCATTGAGCATAGCTCTGGTGTTTTTGAAGACAATTCATTCTTGCCAAATACAGTTTTTCATAGACATTAAAGCCGTTTTAGAAAATTAAAAACCAAAAATCGGATCATTATATCCTATAGCTGTCATACAAACGATCAAACGGATTGAGTGCAACTGGTCTGCAAGCGTATTCTAAGCTTCGGGTACCGAAGCTAGCCTTCCTTTCTTGTTTTATTGTATATTCTTTTTTATATTTTCGATTTAAATAATTTCAAAAAAATCAATCCAATATATCCAATATTTATATCCACTATATCATATAGCTGAAGACAACTGGACTGCAATGCTATTCTAAGCATCGGGCCCCGAAGCTAGCCTTCCTTTCTTGTTTTTTATTTTTAGACCCTGTACCCAAAGGGTAAAGGGTATATTAAGTTTGTGCAAATGTATGTAACAGGCAGAAGGAGGCGTGGCAGACCCCACAAAGTATATATATTCTTGATCAGCGTGACGAGCTGAGTCGATATAGCCATGTCCGTTTGTCCGTCCGTCCGTCCGTCTGTCCGCCTGTCCGTCTGGGTAAACGAACGGATCTCAGAAACTGTAAGAGCTAGAAGAACCTTATTAACAGTGCAGATTCTCGTAATTATTACGCAGATGAATTTTTTTTTTTTTTGCACTGCCCTGCACTGCACAATTTTCAAGCTAACATTTTTTTTAAAAATACACATGCAATTGGAGCATAGGTTTCTACCGATCCTGAAAATTTCATCAAGATTGGGTATTAAGAAAGCGCACAATAAATACCTAAAGTTTACAGGCGCTAATCACTAGTAATCTGTTTATTTGCGCAAACAAACGGTAAATCGCTTGCGTTCGGTGGTTGATTTTTCTCGGAAGTGCCGCTGCAGCTGCGCTGCCACTACCTTCATATACATATGTATGAATGTGCGCCTTCAATATATTTATACTGTATTAGCTGCCGGTTCAAAAAGTTTGGGTTTGTCGAATGGTTACGACGTTCGACTTAAAACGCGAAGATCTTGGGTTCGAATTCCAGACCGGACTCGGTGTGAATATATATTTTTTTTTGGTTTTGATTTATTTTGCCTATAACCAAATTTGTACAGGGTCTGTAACAGTCGGGAAACTCGACTGTAACGTTCTTACTTGTTTTTAAATCGAATTATGGTAAAAGTACAAACGAAAAAACTTAAAGATTGAAGCTTATGGAGCCGGCGAAGAAGAATGGTCCAATAGCTTACCTTTGTGTTTGTGGTAAAAATAGGTTTGAAATCGTAACAAGCTTGACAATTGAAAAGTCGAATTTTTTTTACACTTAGCTTATTTCCTAAATTAATTTAGATGCAATAATTTAGAAGTTTTTGAGTGTTATATTAAATAAACATTTTAAAAGTACTATTCCTGTTACTCTCCTTTTCTATAAAAATAAATGGAAATATATTAATTCTAGTATAAAACTCACTGTGCGCGTCCAGGGTTTCTGTGGGCGTACGCTCGAGACCCTTTTCCTGCAGTAGGATTTCCATATCCTTTAGGAATGATATTGTATCCAGCGGGGAGACGGCATCGAAATCAACATTGTTACGGCGCTGGTTGATAAGCCAGTTGGAGGCCTGCTGGATAAGCGTGTTATTCTCGCCTTCGTAAGTGCAGTTTGCGTCATTGTCATTGCGCAAATCGCCCAAGCCAGATGCCTTCAGGTATCCATGGCCGCCGCATGCTTCACGACACTCTTGAATGCCGTCCCTAGCTGCCCATGTGGCCACCGGTTTTAGGGCCGAGGAGATAGCATGTATCTCCATGCCCGCCTGCGAGGTGTCCTCGCCGGTAAAACTCTTCATGGTTAGGTCTACGCTTTCCTTGCCGATCCATAGGGTAGCCACGCGAAGGGCTATCGTGGTTGCCAGGTGGGGGATGACTCGGTACTGTTGCGACTGATACTCGATCACCGGCCACTCAGCCTGGTTGTTTGGCGGTCCAAACTGACGTCGGCTTGCCGCGTAGCGTGTTGCGATGGTCACAGCCTTGCTTAAGGCCACATATGTTATTGCCGTAATGTTGACGCGGCCTACTGAGAGAGCGCCAAGCGATGCTCCCAGGCGCTTTCGCTCGTCCTTGATCTGGCTGGTATAGTTGCCTCGGGCGTCGATATCGCCAGTCTTGGACAGCAGGTTCGCCCTTGGGATGCGATACTGATTGAAAATAACAAAGCTGCAAAGACCAGACCGCATCGAAAGCAATTATTTTCCTGATGCGTTTCCGCTGAATAAAGAAAAATACTTGCCCGTTGTCAATGCCGTTCAGGCCAATTTTCTCGCCCATATCGCCGACTGTAACCCCGGGGAATGGCAGCAGCGTGCGCTCGTCCCTAATGGGCACCAAAAAAGCTTGCAGGCCCTGGTGTTTGTCGTCGGGCACAAACAGTTGGGCGTACACGATTGCGTGAGTGCAGGTTTTGCCCAGGTTACCTACCCAGCACTTGGCTGCCTCGAAGTCTGGAGTGTGGATAACGAACTCTTGCCTCTTCACGTCATAGGTGGCACGGGTGCGCATACCTAGCGCATTGGTGCCATGCGAGATCTCCGTAAGTGCATATGCGCCCAAAATCCGATTGTCAGCAATCTTGGCCACATATTTGCCCAGGCGGCCGGACCCATTGGAAATCAGTGTGCTGGGAAACATGCCCGTAGACAGTCCGAATTTAACAGACGAGCTAAAGTCGTAACTAAAGATGGCCTGGCCAAAGGCCAGCAGTAGATGCGGAGAACCTAAGTACTAAAAAAAAACGAATTATTAAAAGACGGTTCACTGCACACTGATTCAGACGTGTCCCACCTCGTTGACGCCGTAAAACTGTTGTTCCCATAGTAGGTGCTGGCGTTTGTTGGCCAATTCGCGGACCCTCTCCATGCTGGGCGACTCGGGCTCTCGTTGGTAGTCAGGGTGACGTTCCATCCATTGCCACACTTTGTGCTGCAGATGAGAGATGAGATAAGACTATAAAGTAGATAAGAGTCGCAAAGCGTGGTAGTTTTGGTGTAGCTCCCGATAGCGAACCGCCGAGAGCTTTCATTTTGTACTTCGACCCCATCAATTGTGATAATTGCTAATTCAGTTTAATTGTCGGTTACCTTTAGACGAATGTGCTCCTCCCCCTCAAGTAGCACGTTCATGCGCTTGTAGCAGAAACTAGCCCGTTGGCGGTACGTGTCCAAAGGGCCACCGCGGAACTCGGGAAAAATCTTATTGTCCTCGAGAATGTTGCCGTCGGGATTCTCCTTTCGGAGACTATAACAATCGCCCAGAGCGGTAAGGAGCGTATGTAAAATATGGGTTTCATCATTTTCGCCTTCTCCGCTCGCCATAGGGTGCAACAGCGACGGTGGGAGCTCGGTAAAAAGTACTCACTCGTCAGTCCTCAATGCAACCATGTCTAAATGACCTAATCTTTATTATCGAGACGCCGCTGATGTGAATGGTATTAACGCCAAGCATATACTGCTCTAAAGTCCAGTCTCAGTCAACAATTGTTTTTAATAGCCGGTGCTCAGTGATAAGCGTTTACCACTTTTCCATACTTTATGGTCACCGCCTTCTTGGAACTTAGAATCCGCCCCGGATAAGATACGGGCACGCAAGCGGTGCCCAAATTTCATTTGGCTTAAGAGGATTAGCTCTGGTGTTTTGAGGATTGAGATAAAATTTAAATTTACCATTCCCATAAATTAAATTTTATATCAATGACTGAGTATTTTGCAAATCAGCAAGTATCGATGTCAATGACCAGGGCTGGACATTATTTATATAACACTGAGGGTAATTTCACAGTTCACATCGAAAATTAGATTATTTTGGTATTAGCCACTTTATTTTATTACAAATTGTTTACCCATAATGTACGGGCGGGTCAATAAGTTCCGGACTTTTAGAATGATATTGGCGTTTGGATAAACAATTATTTTATTTTGTATAGCCGCTTGGAATCACTCGATAGGAAATTGTCGATATGTAATTATAAATAGGAGAGTAGGTAGTTTCCAAGTTGTTTAAAGTAAGGATTTTTTGTTGTAAACTCATTTTATCAACACGGGATATTGAATTTTGAAATAACGTTAATTTGAAATTTTAACAGTCTGGTTAAATAGCTTTACAAGGAACGAAAATTTCCTGAATAGAAGCGCATATGAAGGTTAATTTTTTATGTAAGAAAAAGTATTAATTGAAATAATTTGCAATGACAAGGTAAAGGTAGACATTATTTTGCGGAGACCGAACTGGATAAGATAGAGGGGTAAGTGATTGAGTCCAGAGGAAAGTCTTAATTCAATCGGCTATTGATTTCGAGACCGACCCCGCCGAGACCGTGGCCTGGCCTGTCTTTTAATTAGCTTTGTCTCCCTCACTGCGTTGCAAGCTTCGGATCAAAATTATAATATACGGAAAATTGAAATAATGTTTCTTCTCCTAAACTATGGCAGCTATGTGACGTAGTCCGATTCCGGCCGTTCTGACCTATAAACTACCTGAAACACAAATAAGGCTCTGGGTGAAGTTTCAGTCCAATAGCACAAATCAAAGGTAGGCTAGCAGATAATACCTTTATAGACCAGTTTCTCTCAAACCGTTCGATCGTTCGCATGGCATGTGTAGGATAAAACGGCGTTTTTTTTTTTTTTGCAAATGTATGTAACAGGCAGAAGGAGGCGTGGCAGACCCCACAAAGTATATATATTCTTGATCCGGATGAACACACGGATCTCAGCAACAAGAGCTAGAGGAATCGTATTACCAGTGTAGATTCTACTAATACTGACGCAATTGAAGTTTATTTTTTAAGTCGGCGCCACGCCCACCGCCCCCGCAATTTGTATTTGAATTTTTGCACTGCCCTGCACTGCACAATTTTCAAGCTAAATTTTTTTTTAAATACACATGCAGTGGGAGCATAGATTTCTACCGATCCTGAAAATTTTATCAAGATTGGTTAATTAAAAAGCGCACAATAAATACATAAAGTTTACAGGCGCTAACCACAAGTAATCTGTTTATTTTTTCAAACAAACGGTTAATCGCTTGAGTTCGGTGGTTATTTTTCTCGAAAGTGCAGCTGCCACTACCTTCATAGACATTTGTATGAATATGTGCCTTCAATATGTTTATACTGTATTAGCTACCGGTTCAAAAAGTATGGGTTGGTCGAATGGTTACGATGTTCGACTGAAAACGCGAAGATCTTGGATTCGAATCCCAGACCGGACTCGGTGTAAATATATATATATATATTTTTTTTGGTTTTGATTTATTTATAACAGTCGGAAAACTCGACTATAACGTTCTTACTTCTTTTAATTTTGTAAAGCGACATTAATATCTATGAAAAGTATACATTCGAAGACATCATTAACTATCTTGAAAAAACACCTAACTTATGTTCAATGATCCAGTTGTTCCGTTTCATCCATTCGGACTAAAGGGTTGGGGCATAGTTACAGTCAGATAGCTTTGAAACTAAGAGACTAGTTTGGGTAGTAACCGATAGTCGAACATGGCTGTATTGAATCAGCTGGTGATGCTGATCAGGAATACATATGCTTTATAGGGTCGGAAATGTGTCCGCAGCCTTACAACTTCTGGATAAAATAATAATACCGTCTGCAAGCGAATAAAAACAAAAGCTTATGATAATAATTAGTTTAAAATGTTACCTTTTTACCAGCAACTATAGCTGTAGTTCGTAATTTGTAATCATAGCAACATACTTTAATTGAATTCTTTGCAGAGTTTTGTTCTTAATTATTAGCTGAGTGAGGCATTTACTTCAAAATAAAAAAACTATGCACCGCGACGTCTACGAAATAATTTGCCTATTAATTGTTCCTTTCTTCTATGCCAATATGTTCCACTTGAACGGTTGTTGCACAGCAATAAAATTAATTATCCGCGTATTTAAGGCGTAGAGGACCGGACCAACACTGTGAAAGGCGTAAATGGTAAAGGACCTCCATTAGACAGGTTGACTGCCTCTTACAAAAAATCTTAAATGATGGAGGTAAAAACCACCGAGGTGAAACTTAACCAGGCTTATTGGTGGCTGAATGCTAGGACTAAACAGGAAGTCATCGTGCGCGATGATGACTAACAATTGGGTCAACCACTATCCACTGAAAAATGTTATTAGTAGAGATCCAGTTTCGGTGCTGCCTACCGTTCCCACTGAAAGCGGCTTCACGGAAATAGTGGTGGCGTCCTTCAGTAGAAGTTTGACGACAACAACAAAAAACATGATGTGATCACCGCGTCCCTTTTATAGTAATAATTGTGTCGTCATTTATATCTTGGAAACAAGAAGATTAAACATATTTTCATTTTTGCCATAAAAGAAGAGGTATTAAACCTCGCCCTGGTGGGCAGCAATATCTCTGACTGGAGTAACTGTAACGAGGGTAACAGATGGGCCCACATTTTCAGATCATTCGACCCTTAGATTTGAATTACCAGGTCAGAACTCCAAGAGAAAATATATAAATCGAACAAAACTGATTGGGATAAGTTTAGGTCGTTTCTCAGCCAGATGCCGAAACATATGCCATAATTGCAACTCTGTAAAGGAGATTGAAAAAGCACAGTTAAAATTGTCGTTAAATAGAGTTTGCTAAAAAATAAAATATTTAATTAAAAAATGGCAAATTTATGGCACTTTTTCCCAATCGTTTCTATGGCAGCTATGTGATGTAGTGTTCCGATTCCGTTCCGACTTATATACTACCTGCAACAGATTGAAGGGTTGGTGTAAAGTTTCAGCCCGATAGCTTTAAAACTGAGGGACTAGTGGCAAGGGTATAATAAAAACCAAAAATCGGAAAAATATCCTATAGCTGCCATACAAACGATCGAACGGCTTGAAGGTAACTGGTCTGCAAGGGTATTCTAAGCTTCGGGTACCGAAGCTAGCCTTCCTTTCTTGTTGTTTTATTGCTTTAATGCAGCTGCACAAATTTTTTATAGTTTTCTTATTAGCCTAGCACAAGCAAATGTTAATATTAATAGCTTTCACAATTGAATGCGCACTGTCACCAAATTCTGTTTTCAGACAATTCGACTTATTACTACTATAAAACAAGTAAGAACGTTTCAGTCGAGTTTTCCGACTGTTACAGACCCTGTACAAATTTGGTTATAAGCAAAATAAATCAAAAAAAAAGAAATATATATATATATATATTTACACCGAGTCCGGTCTGGGATTCGAGCCCAAGATCTTCGCGCTTTCAGTCGAACGTCGTCACCATTCGACCATTCGACCAATCGCTAGCGATTTACCGTTTGTTTGAGGAAATAAACAGATTACTTGTGGTTAGTGCCTGTAAACTTTAGGTATTTATTGTGCGCTTTCTAATTAACCAATCTTGATGAAATTTTCAGGATCGGTAGAAATCTATGCTCCAATTGCAGTAAATTTTACAAAAATTTTAGCTTGAAATTTGTGCAGTGCAGGGCAAAAATTAAAAGTATAAATTGCGGAGGCGGTGGGCGTGGCACCGACAAACAAAAATAAACTACAGCTGCGTCCGTATTAGGAGAATCTGCACTGGCAATATGGTTCTTCTAGCTCTTACAGAACTCCGTTCGGTCATCCAGACGGGTACCAGTTGGGTACAGGGTCTAAATATTAACATGGATAAAAAAAACACCTTTCTGTGGAGGAAAAATTAAAAATTGATGCTTACGACGGCTGGGGCATGTATATCAATAAATTATTGAAAAAAATCGGTTGTTGCAGAAAAGTAATATCCTAATGTTTACGCAACAAGTCGGGCTATGACAGAATATAGACGGTAATCATCGAGTGCTTTCTGCTGCTGACGTAAGATTTTTTTATCTACTTGCAGAGGGTATTATTATTTTGACCAGAAGTTTGTAATGCAGTGAATGAGACATTTCCGACCCTATAAAGTGTATATATTATTGATCAGAATCACCAGCCGACTCAATCTAGCCATGTCCGTCTGTCTGTCCGTCTATCTGTGCTATGTAAGCTAGTCTCTCAGTTTTAAGGCTATCGGGCTGAAACTTTGCACGTATCCTTCAAACTGTTGCAGGTAGTATATAAGTCGGAACCCTACATCACATAGCTGCCATAGGAACGATTGGGAAAAAGTGCCATAAATTCGCTATTTTTGAAGATAATTTTTTTTTTTTTTCGGAAACTCTTTTTAATGACTATTTTAACATATTCTGAAAGTTTCATCAAAATCAGACTAATATATCCTAAAGCTGCCATAGGAACGATATGAGAAAATGGGTCATTGAGCATAACTCTGGTGTTTTTCAATGAATTCATGCTTGAGAAATACAGTTTCCATAGGCATTAAAGCCGTTTTAGAAAATTAAAAACCAAAAATCGGATCACTATATTCTATAGCTGCCATACAAACGATCGAACGGCTTGAAGGCAACTGGTCTGCAAGGGTATTCTAAGCTTCGGGTACCGAAGCTAGCCTTCCTTTCTTGTTTAAAGCAGCTTCTAACTCGCACGACTCAGCGGCCAAGATTAACGAAAAAGCTAGAGCTACAGCGACCGAAAGTACCGTACAACGAGAAATTCGTAAAGCTCCACATTTGCCATGATTGAAACTTAAAAAAAAACACCACTCAATAAGCTACGCAAAGAGAATAGCTTAAGTTTTGGTCACAAACATACGACATGGAATTCTGAGTTCCGTACTGTTGTGTTTTCGGATGAAAATAAATTTAATTTGGAGGGCCCGGATGAATTTAATTATTATATCTATGATCTACGTAAAGTGGAGCTTTAAATGGATCGGCTGTATAGTATAGTGGGAGATGTGATGGCGTGCGAGGCCATTTCCTACTATGGCAGATTTGAACTACAGTTTTTGGAACCAAACATGAATGCGAAAAGTTACAAGGTCGTCCTGAAAACTGCCTTTTCGCACTTCAAATACATTTTCCAAGATTTGGCATGGCATTTCCAGCACGACAATGCTCCAATTCATACTCAAAATGTCAATTTACTTAATTGGCCACCGTACACCCCTGGTCTTAATAAGGCTTTCCCGAAAGGTTAACGAGTCCGGGCAATATGAGAGCACAACTGAGCTTATCGAGGCCATCAAACGCCCCTGGCCCGAGATTTCACAAAATTACCTTAAAGCTTTGTACAAAAATGTTCCCAATCAAATATTTGAGATTATCGTTAACAGAGGAGGTTGAACTCAGTATTGAATATCGCTGTAAATTATAAAATTTAAATACAATTAATGTAAAATAAAAGTTAATAACCCATAAGTTTACAAAAATCTTTAATTACGGTGTTCTAACCTGATGACGCATTTTCAGTGGTACTTTTTATAACCTTATAATTTTGACCAGAAGTCTGCCTGTCGGTTGCTATGTTAACTTGTCTCTTTGTTTTAAAGCTATCGGGAAACTGCACCAAACCCTCCAACCTGTTGCAGGTAGTTATAAGTCGTAACGGCCGGAATCCGAACACTGCATCGCATAGCTGTCATAGGAATGATTGGGAAAGAGTGCATTAATTCGCGTATTATAATGTTGACCAGAATTTTGTAACGCAGTGAACCCACCCCTAAAAATTATATATATTTTGATCAGCATCACCAGCCTTATCCGTCTGTCCGTCTGTCGGTTGCTACCTAAACTAGTCTCTCAGTTATAATGCTATCGGCCTGAAACTTTGCACCGACCCGGCCGGAATCGGAACACTACATAACATAGCTGCCATAGGAACGATTGGGAAAAAGTGCCATAAATTCGCCATTTTTTAAGATAATTAATTAATGACAACTTTAACATATCCTGAAAGCATCATTAAATTCGGACCACTGTATCCAATAGGAAGGATGTGAGAAAATGGGTCGTTGAGCATAACTGGTGTTTTTCAATACAATTCATTCTTGAGAAATACAGTTTTTATAGACATTAAAGCCGTTTTAGAAAAAAAAAAACCAATAAACGGGTTACTATATCCTGTAGTTGCCATACAAACGATCGAACGCCTTGATGGCAACTGGTCTGTAAGGGTAATTCTAAGCTTCGGGTACTATTGATATTGGCACATTATAAGTTTTATTTAATACACTTTATTGGATTGGCTGGCATCGAATAAAATCCTATGACGTTTAAAAATGAGCTAACTAAATGACCAGCAGTGTATATGAGCTCTTATTAGAACTAAATGGCATTGGTTTCGATTCGATAGGCTACACAGGTCATCTTTTGAATACAGTAACGGCGAAAATGAGATTACCATCACAAAGGTGATGCAACCTCGACATAAACCCCTAGAACGCCATCAGAGCTACTTGCACCAAAACGTACATCCTTGCACTCCACTCAAAGGGTCAAAAGAATACTAATTGGAAACTCCAGTAAGGTACCTGCAAAATTAAATGGAACTCTCATATTGACCACGTTTTTTCAAATGTAAAAACTGGTTCTTTGATTCCAATTTCACTAATATTGGATTTACAGTTACCTTTCGTTAAATATGTAGTTCGCTTGTGGCGCCAAACGCAAGTTACAGCTATAAAGCAGCAAGCTGCAGAGAATGGTATGCATATTGTTGCATATTATACGAGTACATATATAAGAGACAGCTTTCTCCAGTCCATTGACAGGAGACTCAATGGCCTTTGGCCAAAATGTAAAAGCTTCTACAAAAGTATAACAATGAAATAAGGACAATATTAATAAATAACATTGTAAGAATTGCATATTTATTGCGGAGTTTTTAGTTACCAAACTTAATGAAATTTTCAGGACCGGTAGAAATTAATGCTCCAATTGCGTGTTTTAAAGCCCAAGACTCTTTCTTGCGCAGTGTGGTGCAAACGTTAAATCAAAAATTTGTATTTTGTATAAACAAAGAGATCAACATGTTGGGTATTTTATTGTAACTTTTAAATTAATTAAACTATTTAGGTAAGATGTAGTCAATGCTTATACACTGTTAATTTCATAAGCTGCGTCGTTCATGATTTCCCACAGCGACAACTTCGTACTAATAATTTCTTACTATTTATGTCCCCTACATTGCCTTTAATGGCATTATAAATTTGTATACCCTTGCAGAGAGTATTATAATTTTGACCAGAAGTTTGTTACGCAGTGAAGGAGACATTTCCGACCCTATAAAGTATATATATTCTTTATCAGCATCACCAGCCGAGTCGATCTAGCCATATCCGTCGGTCTGTCTGTCCGTCTGTCGGTTGCTATGTAAACTAGTCTCATTTTAGAAGCTATCGGGCTGAAACTATGCACGGATCCTTCAATCTGTTGCAGGTAGTATATAAGTCGGAACGGCCGGAGTCTGAACACTACATCACATAGCTGCCATGGGAACGATTGGGAAAATCGCTATTTTTGAAGATAATTTATTTATTTTCGGAAACTCTTTTTAATGACTATTTTAACATATCCTGAAAGTTTCTTCAAAATCGGACTACTATATCCTATAGCTTCTATAGGAACGATATGAGAAAATGGGTCATTGAGCATAACTCTGGTGTTTTTCAAGACAATTAATTCATTCTTGAAAAATACAGTTTTCATAAAATTAAAGCCGTTTTAGAAAATTAAAACACCAAAAATCGGATTACTATAGCTGCCATAGAAACGATCGAACGGCTTAAAGGCAACTGGTCTGCAAGGGTATTCTAAGCTTCGGGTACCGAATCTAGCCTTCCTTTCTTGTTGTTTTATATAATTACATATCCGCTTTGACGATATACTTGCTAAATGGAATAATTGACAGTTTCAAATTATTGTGAAGATGGTGAGATATTTGAGTTATATTTATCTAGAACAACCGCTTCATTAATTACGAAAGTTCCTGAAATCGAATGACTTATTTAAAGCTGAACGGTACTAATACAATAAAATATTTTAAAACGAAACTTTAGTTACGTACAAAATGTGGAGATTTCCACATTAGTTCTTAAAAGAATGTGTCGTGTCGAAAAGCTCTTCTTCATCAGCGTGCCGCTCCGATTTTTTGCCTTCAATGCCGCAATTGTCTGCGACAATGAGGAAGATCGTGTCAGATCGCTGCCGCCTTCACATTTAGTTTTATATTATCGACTCTGGAACGAGCTTGTCGCCGACGAATTCGAACAAAAAGCCGACTGGAGGCTGGTCATGGAGCCCTTGTAGTTTACCGAGCTAAGAACCTCGTAAAATATATTCAGCTGTGCGCCCGAGGGACTAAACCAATGCATAAGATAGTTGTCGTTGTGGTGCATTACGTGAGAGCCCTGCACGCTCTCCTTGTGCCTGCAAATGAGAGTAGGCTCTTCTCGAAAAAAGTTGACACCCTCGACGAAATCCTGTAGATCGAAATAGGAGGCAGCAGAGTCTGTGGGAAACAGAATAATGGGGAATTAGAATTATACTGACGTGAGGTACGGAGCGTGTATAAACTTGTTAAACCAACTTGATGAGGGTGAGCCTCAAAAAATAGTTAAAATACGCCGGACAGACGAACATGGTTGTAACGATTCCACTCGAGTACATATCTATATGCACTTGCCATAAAAAGTATGCGTACAAGCTCAATACAAATCTTTGATTGTCATAATATATATATACTATTAAAATTTTCTTAATTTTATTAAATCAATAACGCATTTATTATAAATAATTCTACAAGGTTTCTTAAGGTTATTAAGTTTGTGCGAATGAATGTAACAAGCAGAAGGAGGCATGACACACTCCACAAATTATTTATATTATTGATCAGCTTGACGAACTGAGTCAATATAGCCATGTCCGTCTGTCCGTCGGTCCGTCCGTCCGTCTGGATGAACGAACGGATCTCAAAAATTGTAAGAGCAAGAGTAAACATATTAACAGTGTAGATTTTCATAATACTGACGCAGGTAAAGTTAATTTTCTTTTGTCGGTGCCACGCTCACTACAAAACTACAAATCAATTTGTAGTTTTAACTGTTTGCACTGCACTGCACAATTTTCAGGCTTTAGTCTTCTGCTAGAGTCACACGCAATTAGAGCATAAATTTCTACCGTTCGAGACAATTTTATCAAGTTTGGTTGATTAAAAAGCACAAAAAAAACAAGTAAGAACGTAACAGTCGTGTTTCCAAACTGTTACAGACCCTGTACAAAATAAATCAAAACAAAAAAAAAATATATATATTTACACCGAGTCCGGTCTGGGACTCAAACCCAAGATCTTGCTTTCAGTCAAACGTCGTAACTATTCGACCACCCCATACTTTTTGAACCTGCAGCTAATACAATATAAATATATTGAAGGAGCACATTCATACATATGTATATGTAGGTAGTGAGTTCTCAGCGGCACTTCCGAGAAAAATCAACCACCGAACGCAAGCGATTTACCGTTTGTTTGCGCAAATAAACAGATTTTTTGTGATTAGCACCTGTAAACTTTAGGTATTTATTGTGCGCTTTCTAATTAACCAATCTTGATGAAATTTTCAGGATTGGTAGAAATCTATGCTCCAATTGCATGTGTATTTATTCCATTTTAGCTTAAGAATTGTGCAGTGCAGGGCAGTGCAAAAATTCAAATACAAATTGCGGAGGCGGTGGGCGTGGCACCTGAAAAAAAATTAACTTCATCTGCGTAATAATTACGAGAATCTGCACTGTTAATAAGGTTCTTCTAGCTCTAACAGTTTCTGAGATCCGTTCGTTTATCCAGACGGTACAGACGGACATGGCTATATCGACTCAGCTCGTCAAAAATATATATACTTTGCGGGGTCTGCCACGCCTCCTTCTGCCTATTACATACTTTTCACAAACTTAATATATCCTTTACCCTTTGGGACCATGTACCCTAAAAAAAATAGCTATGTTATTTTAAAGATTTCGACTCCCCGCGACACCTTCAAATTTTTTATTATTTATTTATTTTTTTCGTGTTATTATTAATTATTTTTGTGGTTTAATTATGCTAATTATTAATAATTTTTGAAAAATGATTTCAATATTATTTGTTACGAAACACTGCAATAGGAGGTGGATCAAGTTGCCTTTTCTAGAAAATGGCCGCTGAGAACTTACCACCCTAATATACGAGTACATGTGAATGTGCGCCTTTAATATTTATACTGTATTAACTATAAGTATTAGCTGAGTTTCCGGTTTGAGCACCAGACTCTTTTGCATTTTGTATACCCTTGCAGAGGGTATTATAATTTTGACCAGAAATTTGTAACGCAGTGAAGGAGACATTTCCGACCCTATAAAGTACATATATTCTTTATCAGCATCACCAGCCGAGTCGATCTATAAACTAGTCTCATTTTTGAAGCTATCGGGCTGAAACTATGCACGGATCCTTCAATCTGTTGCAGGTAGTATATAAGTCGGAACGGCCGGAGTCTGAACACTACATCACATAGCTGCCATGGGAACGATTGGGAAAATCGCTATTTTTGAAGATAATTTATTTATTTTCGGAAACTCTTTTTAATGACTATTTTAACATATCCTGAAAGTGTTATCATCTTATATCTTATAATCGGAACCCTGTATCCTATAGCTGTCTGAGGAACAATTGGATAAAATCGGTTATTGACCATAACTCTGGTGTAGACATAATGTACATAGTTGTAGTTATTATTAAAATCGAATTCCTAGCAGAATCGGGTTGCAGAGGCAGGTGCGAAATACTTCTAACGTGTATGCGGAACCCCGAATTCCGTATACCTGAGCGGAATCGGGATGCAGGAGCGCCCGCCCTACAAAACCGGCAATATGAATTTCGCAGACAGTCTTAGCGAAACATTGCCGGTAGAGCTGATCTTTCAAAAGAGAGAATAGTGAATAGACGGGAAACGCAGGGTCAAAGAACTCGTTCAATAACGAAGGAACACTATAATCGAAACATTAAAGAAGAACCAACGGAGAGGTCTTCAAAATGTCTTAGTTTGAATGTGGTCAACGCATTCAAGCCCATTCAGCAAATATAAATTTTGCACCACTTGCCGATCTGTGTCCTTAGGTAGATTATCTACTCTTTGACTAGTAAACGGCATTAATTACCCAGAGATTCCAGACTGCCTCAATGGTCTCACATGCCTTGAAGATCTCCTGTTTTCTCCGAGAATTCCTTTCATGCGAATTATTTCTCTGGGATATGCAAGGTAATGTGTGGCCGTTGTTAATGCTCCAATTTCCACACCCGATGTGGTAGCCGCACTTCCTCGGTCTATTGATTCGACGCACGTCGTACAGGTTCAGCTGAAAAGAAAATAATTTTGTGACAGAGACTATTCGACCAGCTCGGGTCCTTGAAGCTGTGTGGTACTTGGTCAACAACGAGCTTTATAGAAGCACGGGTTTCTTTTCATAATGATTCGTTAAATTACCCGATAACGAAGAAGTTTCCTTTATCGCTGATGAAGCTGACAGGGAAGTAGTAGAACTTCACTATAAGCCAATCTAAATTCAGGCGGGCATAAAACATTTGTACCTGGTTAACGCCGCCCTCCCGCTATTTCTTGATGTGAAATAATTTCAGCAAATACGCCTTTTTCGAGAAAAGCCAGGTCTAAAATTCTTTTTTACAACCGTCATTGCGCTTTAGTGCAAAAGATGCAACGCATCCAAAACTGAATTTGTATTGGTACAGAAAATAACGAGCCAGTAATAAACTGGTAAAATAAATGTATAAGTTTATTACTATAAATGGAGACGATCCGGAATTACTATAATTACTTCAGTAATAACAAGCATAGTTCCACATTCTAAGGACTTTTCTTCCTATGTCAGAAACAATAATATTATATATGTTTGAAGAAAACGAAGCTAATGTAAATCAACATAGATCTTTGTTTAAAAATATTTTAAAATAAGATATGTTTGACGATATGGAACGAAAGATTTCCAACATGATATTGGCCCTGCCAATATCTTGAAGAAGAGTTTCGAGCATTGGCTGTATTAAATGTTCAATCGAATGTGAATGTTACTCGGGACCATAATGTAGGAAATAACCCCGAAAAATATAATGAACTACAATTGATTAAACTTTCCCACTTGCATAATGTTGCTTCCAAAAAATTATATATGAATAATACGTTGTAAAAGGGGGCGGAGTAGAAAAAAGAGAAGTAATTTCGACTATTTATCACTCTGTAACATGGCGAGCAAATAAAATTCCTGGGGCGACCAATTCAGTATAGGTCTTATTATGTGCACCAACCGGAAAAGCTGTTTTTGAAATAGATGGACTTACTCTTCATTCCGTGTTCTCCCTTCTATCAACTAGACTTCAGGGCCTTTAAGGGTTTAAGCAATGGTAATTTAAACACTATTAATTGAAAGTTCACGGACCTCCAATTAATTTCAATTGATGAAATTTCCAAGGTCGGTTCAAAAATGCTTTCATTTTTGGGCGAAGGGCTTTGACAAATTTTTAGAAGCCAAGACTAAACAAAGTTTCCAATGACGCCATTCATTTGTTTTGTTATAATGATGAAGTCAACTAATGGTATAACCTAAAACTTGCCCAAACAGAGCCAGAGAAGTTTGTATCAACTGATGTCTCTAATATTAGCGCGATATCCAGAAAATACGCTATGACGCCAAGTCATCCCAAATGGTCTCAAATTTTAAAAGTCGCTCGAGTTGCAATGTGGTTAATCTGAACATGCTTTCGTTGACCGAAAAAAAATTGCAGTTGTCCCTGCTGACGCTATTACCATCCAAATACGCCAAGGATCAACCTATAACAAAGTTGCAGTAAGACTCTTCCTAGAGAAGATTGCACCTTAAATGATTTTGATATTTTGATTGACTTGTTTGGAATCGTTCGAACGGTGCTAGTAAATATTGCATCATCATTGATAATGTGGTCTTTCTCTTTGAGGCAATTATGTCAACAAGCAAAAAGCCCATATTTCAATCGATTGCTTTCAAGCATTTGGATAAATCATTTGTATAGTTTTATTTGTTTAAAGGAATCCAAGAGTATGTACAATAGATTGCTTCAAAGCATTTGTAAATGTTTATAGGAATACAAGAGTATGTATAAGCATATGAAATTAAAAAAAAATATCACAGAAGCTTTTATTTTTAATGGGATAATTTAATATAACTCTAAAATTAATTTTCTTGAATCTGCAAAGCGTTGAAGCAAAGCCCATTTTTAATTTATTTTGAATACGATTTGAGAGATTTTAAACCAGTTAACTCGAAAATCTAGTGCCAACATGTCTTATTTTTGACAATCGACCGTGATGATTTTTTTGGCCAGAAGTTTGTAATGCAGTAAAGGAGACCTCTCCGACCAAATAAGTATATATATTCTTGATCAGCATCACCAGCGCAGTCGATGTAGCCATGTCCGTCTGTCGGTTGCTATGTAAACTAGTCTCTTAGTTTTAAATCTAACGGGCTGCAACTTTGCACCAAACCTTTCTGTTGCAGGTAGTACGAAATAGGAACCATACATCACATAGCTGCCAGAGGAACGGGAAGAAGTGCCATAATATTTGTTTTTTAAAGATAATTAATTTGTTTTTATAGACAAAGTTTTATGACTATTTCAACCTGAATGTATTATCAAAATCGGACCACTATATCCTATAGCTCCCTTAGGAAAGATTTAAGAAAATGGGTCGTTGAATATGACTCTGGTGTTTTTCAAGACAATTAAATCATTCTTAAGCAATACAGTTTTCATAGACATTACAGCCGTTTTAGAAAATTAAAAACCAAAAATCGGATCACTATATCCTTTAGCTGCCATATTAACGATTGAACGGCTTAAAGGCAACTGGTCTGCAAGGGTATTCTAAGCTTCGGGTACCGAAGCTAGCCTTCCTTTCTTGTTTTAATTTATTTCCGGAGTTTTTAAACTATTATTTAAGAAAAATGGGGCCCAAAAAAGGCGATTAGCATTTGTTTTTCCGAAAAGTTATGGGTTCACGAGCTCGAAAAGTAAAAAAAAAAATGTATAGTTTTAATTCAAGCTAATTATACCCTTTCAGAGGGTATTATAATTTTGACCAGAAGTTTGAATCGCAGTGAAGGAGACGTCTCCGACCGTATAAAGTATATATATTCTTGATCAGCATCACCAGCCGCGTCAATCTAGCCATGTCCGTCTGTCTGTCCGTCTTTCGGTTTCTATGTAAACTAGTCTCTCAGTTTTAAAGCTATCGGGCTGAAACTTTGCACCAACCCTTCTATTTGTTGCAGGTAGTTTATAGGTCGGAACGGCCGGAATCGGAACCCTACATCATATAGCTGCAATAGGAACGATTGGGAAAAAATGCCATAAATTCCCCATTTTAAAAGATATTATATTTATTTCTTAGGAAACTGTATATAATAAATATTTTAACATTTTTTTAAAGTTTTATCAAAATCGGAAGACTATATCCTATAGCTGCCAAAGGAACGATGGGAAAAAAGGGTTATTGAGCATAACTATGGTGTTTTTCAAGACAATTAATTCATTCTTGAGAAATACAGTTTTCATAGACATTAAAGCCAAATTAAATTAATAAACCAAAAATCGGATCACTATATCTTATAGCTGCCATACAAACGATCAAACAGTTTTAACGCAACTGGTCTGCAAGGGTATTCTAAGCTTCGGGTACCGAAGCTAGCCTTCCTTTCTTGTTTTTCAACTAATTTTTCAATGAATGTGATAGAACCACTTACCAATCTTTACCGGAAGCTCCTCGGTGACTCGGTAAAGTGTGAAGTGCAGGTCATTGCGTAGCACATCAAAGTCCCAGGTAAGAACGCTCTTAGGATCATCATTCCGAATAAGCAGCTCGTGAGCGAAACCCGGCTTTAGCTCTACGCTTTTGTACAGGTTATGGTGGTTGTGATGGATGTTTGATAGGCGCTTGACAGGAGGCAATGCTTCGGCAGCGGCTTCGGCACTCATTTCGTTGGCCACCTCGTCGTCTTGATTCTCGAGTGAATTCACTTTGTAAAGTGGCTTAGGCACCAAGCCACCTTCGTGTATCATGGTCTGAAGAAAAGGGCCAAATCTTTAGAGTACGTTTTGTTGTTATGGTCTGCTACGCCAGGATGGCACTAAACACATTAATAACCGCCTATCGGTTAGTTCGAAGTTCAATGACCTTCACAGGTATAAACGTGGACGCTGGACGCACAGTGGGAAAGGTATTGATTGGGGAATGAATTGTGTATTGACTTTAAACGGTACGCAACATAGAAGACGCGCAAATCAAAATCTAAGCAAATAAAAAATATTTAGTAAGACAAAGATTACAAAAAATATCGTGAGCACCCTTAAAAAGCCCTAGAAAGGTCCGCTTACACAATCGCATTTGTCTAAATAACAATGCTTAAAATATTTCTGATTAACATGTTCCACATGCGATCCAGGCAGTGTCTTTGTCGCAGCACCCAAAGTTAGTCCGAGCCGGAGCAAAATAAAAGAGTTTTAACAAAGTTCAAAAATAGCAATATGTTAATGGTCTAAACGTCGAAAAAATAGTTTTATATTATACAATGAATGTTTGTAAAAAGCAAAAATGCATTCTATGAACTAAAAATAGTTGTTGTTCACAAAGCTAATTTGTTAAATATTTACTTTAGATAAGATTATGGGATTATGGGATGTTGCTAATGCAACAAAAAACAAGTAAGAACGTTACAGTCGAGTTTCCCTACTGTTACAGACCCTGTACAAATTTGGTTTTAGGCAAAATAAAAAAAAAACAAAAAAATATATATATTCACACCGAGTCCGGTCTGGGATTCGAACCCAATATCTTCGCGTTTTAAGTCGAACGTCGTAGCCATTCGACAAACCCAAACTTTTTGAACTGGCAGCTAATACAGTATAAATATATTGAAGGCACACATTCATACATATGTATATGAAGGTAGTGGCAGCGCAGCTGCAGCGGCACTTCCGAGAAAAATCAACCACCGAACGCAAGCGATTTACCGTTTGTTTGCGCAAATAAACAGATTTTTTGTGTTTAGCGCCTGTAAACTTTAGGTAGTTATTGTGCGCTTTATAATTAACCAATCTTGATGAAAATTTCAGGATCGGTAGAAATCTATGCTCCAATTGCATGTGTATTTTTAAAAAAATTTTAGCTTGAAAATTGTGCAGTGCAGGGCAGTGCAAAAATTCAAATACAAATTGCGGGGGCGGTGGGCGTGGCACCGACTTAAAAAAATAAACTCTAATTTACTCAGTATTAGAAGAATCTACACTGGTAATACGGTTCTTCTAGCTCTTACAGTTGCTGAGATCCGTGTGTTCATCCGGACGGACGGACGGACAGACGGACAGACGGACATGGCTATATCGACTCAGCTCGTCATGCTGATCAAGAATATATATACTTTGTGGGGTCTGCCACGCCTCCTTCTGCCTGTTACATACATTTGCACAAACTTAATATACCCTTTACCCTTTGGGTACAGGGTCTAACAAGAAAGGTAGGCTAGATCGGTACCCGAAGCTTAGAATACCCTTGCAGACCAGTTGCCTTCAAGCCGTTCGATCGTTTGTATGGCAGATATAGAATATAGTGATCCGATTATTGGTTTTTAATTTTCTAAAACGGCTTTAATGTCTATGGAAACTGTATTTCTCAAGGGAAAAAGTGCCATAAATTCGCCATTTTTCAAGATAATTTATTTATTTTTTAGGAAACTCTTTTAAATGACTATTTCTAAAAGTTTCATCAAAATCGGACTACTATATCCTATAGCTGCCATAGGAACGATATGAGAAAATGGGTCATTGAGCATAACTCTTGTGTTTTTCAATATGAAATAAATAAATTATCTTGAAAAATGGCGAATTTATGGCACTTTTTCCCAATCGTTCCTATGGCAGCTATGTGATGTAGGGTTCCGATTCCAGCCGTTCCGACTTATATACTACCTGCAAAAGATTGAAGGATTGGTGCAAAGTTTCAGCCCGAGAGCTTAAAAACTGAGAGACTAGTTTACATACAGACAGACGGACATGGCTAGATCGACTCGGCTGGTGATGCTGATCAAGAATATAAATATATGTCTCCTTCACTGCGTTACAAACTTCTGATCAAAATTATAATACCCTCAGCAAGGGTATAAAAAAAGATGACATTTTTTATACCCTTGCTGAGGGTATTCTAATTTTGACCAGAAGCTTGTAACGCAATGAAAGAGACATCTCCGACCCTAAGAAGTATATATATTCTTGATCAGCATCACCAACCGAGTCGATTTAGCCATGTCCGTCTGCGGTTGCTATGTAAACTAATCTCTCAGTTTTAAAGCTATCAGGCAGAAACTTTGCACCGACCCTTCAATCGGTTGCAGGTAGTATATAAGTCGGCACGGCCGGAATCTGAACACTACATCACATATCTGCCATAGGAACGATTGGGAAAAAGTGTTATAAATTCGCAGTTTTTTAAGATATTTAATTTATTTCTAAAAAAAACTCTATTTAATGACTATTTTAACATATTTTGAAAGTTTCATCAAAATCGGAATACTACATCCTAAAGCTGCCATAGGAACGATGGGAGAAAATGGGTCGTTGAGCAAACTCTGGTGTTTTCCAAGACAATTAATTCATTTTTGAGAAATACAGTGTTTATAGACATTAAAGCCTTTTTAAAAAATTAAAAACACAAAATCGGATCACTATAACCTAAAGCTGTCGAACGACTTAAAGGAAACTGGTTTGCAAGGGTATTTTAAGATTCGGGTACCGAATCAAGCCTTCCTTTTTAATTTTAAATAATTTAGTTTTTAACATCTTTTTAGAAGCACTTTCTAAAACAACAAAGCTTCAACTATAAAACTAGGGGTGTTTTTAAAACAGTTTAGGGATACAATGTCATTAATTCAATTCTATCGACTCAAAATCACTCCACATAGCTTTGCATTGTTCACGCTCACCTTACAAGATCCTCCCAAGAAATCGGGCATAATCTCTTCGTCGAGATGTTGGACCAGGCCATCTCTTATGAAGGCGCAATCAGGGCCGTAGAATAGGAACTTGGAACGAGTATGTTCGTCTGCAAATAATACGTTGTTTTTCTTTGGTTTAAAATGGGCACTCAAAACTTACCGATAAAAGCACTGACAATTGTCCAGGCAATAGGAAATACCCTAGGCGCCCGAACCACCAGTACACGGCCCATAGTTTCGGGGTAATTACGCTCAACAGTTTCGATAATGTTAAGCAGAGCCTTGATACCTGGGCGCCACAGATGACGCATGGAAAGACCCTCCAAATCCACGAGTAAGGACATGTTGAGAATCGGCTTCTTCAGGCGTTCAGCGGATTCGTTGATCTTTTGAATGCCCTCCTCGCAGATGTGTAAAGCCTGAACCCAAACAATGCAGTCATGAAAGCATTGACCTTTTCAGGACCTTCAAGAGTAGGTTCTACTTTCTTACCAGTCGTAACAGGCCCTCCATTCCCAACGACTTTAGAAGGCCCTTGACATCCATGTGCCCCAGCCGAAGGATATAGACGGGCCTTCCATCCTTGTCATAGTGGTGCCAACCGCCCGGGAAGTGTTCCACCACCACGGCTGGCTTAAAATATTCCCCCAGCAAAGCATCAATACGATGCTCGCGGCGCCATCGGAGTGAGTCACACAGCATGGCGAAGGCCTGGCTTACGTGCCAGTCTCTAGCTGCCAAGAAACGTAGGATGGTCTGATAACTTGGCAGGTAATCCAGGTCATCAACACCATCCAGCATTTTTCGCAGCTCCAACAGTTTAGACTCCTGCATGGGAGAAAGCTGACCAAGACTGCGAGCGATAAAGTCGCCGTCGAGCAGAATATCGGGGTGCTGCTCGGGAGTAGGGTCCTGAGCTGGTGACTTCGGCGCATCGGCCGGTGGCGTCCAGCGCTCCACGTTGGAGATGCCCTCCTCCCGAAGCTGACTAATAAAAAACTCAATGATTTCCTTGCCCTTCAGCGTTGTCTGGGTGTACTGCTTCATGCCCATCTTCTCCATGGAGTGCTCAAAGCCAAAAAAGTTTTTAATGTCAAGAGTCGCAGTCTGATCAAAGCACGTCCAATCCGCGTTGTCCGGGTGAGCGTAGTAACGACATCGTTCAAAAATCTCGATGCGCGACGAAAAGCTTTCATTAACCGCCTCTATACTAAGCGTGCGGTTGCTCATGTCCAGAAAGTTGTGCTGTAGGAAGAAAACAAAATCCACGCCAATAAGCTTCTTAAAGATGTAAGGAGCGTCCACCGCCAGTTTGCAGCGCCTGCTTGTGTTTCGCTTCGCTCCATTCTCTAGTAGCTCGTCTTTTAGAACCTCGCAGTCCAGCACGATGGGCATTTGTGGACATGTTGGAAAACGCCGTTCATACGCCTGAAATGTGAAAATAAAAAGAATTATACTGAATTGTGGACAAGCACTCTAATTATATATATTGCATATATTTCGCTTTTTTCGTCTTATCCAGGACAATAGCTAGGCAAAAACAATTTCGAAACAATTTAATCGATTCTTTGATATTGTTTCATTGATTTGGGTGCGTTAAATGAAAGTATGTTAATTTTGTGAATAACGAAATAATCGGTTATAAGTCTTAGATTACGACCTAAATTCAATCGCTAATTTCGAATTAATTGCTGTATTAGCCACATCATACTCTAAGTCTTAGACTTGCACAGAGCAAGGAGCCAACGCTTGTAACATTAACCTAACTACAAAATTCAGGCAAGTCCAGTTAAAAAATTTTATGCATTAAAGGTTCAAAATATGATAGTAAATAATAGGGATTGGGTAAAATTAGGATTTGATTTATTTAAAGTCATCAGCTATTATTTAAGTAAGCCCCAGATGAATAATTATTTTTATTTTCTAGCTCATCATTAACCTTTGCTTGGTCGGTAGGTATAATAATCTCAATTTGTATATAAAACAGCATCTCTTATTATCGAGCTTGGTATTGCCAATAATTTACATTTTATAAATCTGGATAGTTTTTTGGTTTGCTACTTAAGGACACAAGCAGTCGCGTGTCGTTTAAGTTCCAGACGAAGGTGGGAATTTTAGAGTATCCCGCTATGTCGCGGGACAATTAAGTCTGACTCGATAAATAATTTAAAAGATTAATATAAAAAATGCGGTTGGGTCTATGGAAAATTCCCATTGAAAACATTTTTATAAGACAATGCATTACAAACTTGTGGTCAAAAAAATAATACACTCTGCAAGGGTATAAAAATGGATATATTTGGCTGTTGCTGCTGTTGCGTGCGTGGCTTTATGCTGGACGTAAAAAGTAAGATCGTCGAACAAATGTATGTATGTATGAATATGTAGAAAAGTGACCCTTTCCATTATCGGTACTACTTAAAGAAATGTGTGGTTGGAAGGTACATCCATATGCATATGTATGCATGCTTATAAAAACGTGCATATGTAGACAAGCTGTCATGTGGCTGTTCAATGGATTTTTAGTGTGAAAATGAGCCATAAACTCAAATTTCACCGACCTCACTCCAGAGAAGAGCATCCATTCATGAAATAATGAGAGGAAAATTGCTGCCTAAGGAAAATTTTATTTATCTTAAGCATGGATGTAGAATTATGGACCTGCAGCCGTTGGCTTACATCTATTAAGCACTAAAGACTACACAAATAAATATTAGATGGTGCCGCAGACGGTAAACTGGAGCGATAAGCACCTATGTCCGCCCACTGCAAATATGATACACACCTTCATAACCAGCTCGAAGGGATACTTGTAAACTCTTACTGGGGAGTGAAACTTCTGCCCCATCTTGTATCTTTTCAAAACAATTTTTCACTTTTGCACTTTTATGCGGTCGATGCTGTCACGAACTGGAGGCTGATCCAATAAGCCAGATTTTTGGAAGTATACGATATTAATAGAAAATAGATTCTGTTTCTGACAGTTCACAGCAGAGCTCTAATACTTTTGAAATCGTCATAGAGTATGAAAATATAGAGACGCCATTTGCTCTGTCGAGGCTCTGCCAGAGCTTCTGCCCGGACGTGGGTTGGAAGGCATGGTGGAATTGAACAGCTGGTCATACGTGTTCGAAGAAACAGCGCTAGTTCGCAACCACCGTCCAGATTGCGTGCAATTGAATAGTACGGCTACCAGGGGCTAAAATTACAAATATCAGCATGCAGGCTTTATTTGAAGCCTGCATTTTTATATTAAATAAAATATTTTAAAAGTTTAAAAAAGCGTTTAAAATTGTAATTTACTTAAATAAAGGTTCGGTCAATAAACAAAACTCGAATATTTATGTATTTTTTGTTGAAATATTTATATTTTGTTTTTTTTTTTTTGTGCTTATTTATTAATGGAGTTTCTTTAAACACATTTTAGTGGCAAATTGGTCTTTAATTCATATATTTGTCTTAATTTAAACATATAAGGTTTTCCACCACAGGCCAACTTGCAATCGCCAATTACCCGTTTTTATATCCTCTACCCCAAGGGTAAAGGGTATATTAAGTTTGCAAATGTAAATGTGCAAATGTATGTATCATACCGAAAGAGGCATGGCAGACCTCACAGAGTATATATATTCTTAATCAGCATTACGAGTCGATATGGCCATGACTTTTGCCGTCCTTCCGTCTGGATGAACACACGGATCTCAGAAACTGTAAGAGCTAGAGGAACCATATTACCGGTGCGGATTCTCCTAATACGAGATAAGGTTTATTTTTTTTTGACGGTGCCACGTCCACCGCCCTATCAAAATGTGTTCTAACTGCAAACTGCACAAGCTAGAGTCAATTGGAGCATAACCTGGAAATCTCTGGTTCGATTCCCAGTCCCACTGTCGTTCCATATTGCATTTTTTTTTCATTCTTGATTTATTTAAATACATAATTTGTACAGGGTATTTAGCAGTTGGGTAACTCGACTGTAATGTTCATACCTGTTTTGGTTTGGCGTGACGTCAAGACGCTATTGCCATTAAGGAAAAAATATATAGAGGAACCATTTGCTCTGCCGGGGCTCTCCCCGAACCTATGCCAGACGGTGGGTTCGATGACGAGGTGGAATTGAATAAGACACCACTGCCGTAGGGGCTTGGTGCGCGTAAAGAGCACGGCTAACAAGGGCTTACATTTACAAATTTTGTTAGAGTGCTGTTTTCCAAGTCGTATTTTTAAATAAATAACAGATTTCAAGATCATTAAATAGTTTTTTTTAATTTTAATAAAATTAAGAAGGCTCATTAATTAAACAAACAAAATAGAAGTATTATTTTGGAAAAATGTATATTTTGGGATTTTTTGGAAGGAATCGAATCACTTGCATGTAATTTTATTGGACAAATTGGTTTTTAGTCCATATATTTGCCTCAAATTCGAAATAAAGGGTCTTTAACATAGAACGGGTCTATGTTAATAACATAACAAAGCAATTGGAGCATTAATTTCTACCGATCCTGAGTTTGGTTAACTAAAAAAGCTCACAATAAATAAGAAAGGTTTACAATGTTAATATTATCTACCCCCTCTATTTGAAAGACCCTTTATAAAGTTTTTCACCATTTACAACTGCCAAGTACCTTTTTGTGTGGTGTGGCCATAGAGTTCGAACATTTATAAAATACTAGCATTTCAGTATTTAACATATAATGGCAACGCCGACAATCCCACTCGAGAGAATGGGATATGTTCTTTACTGTATGGGCATATAGAAAATATTATATAGAGAGACCATTTGCGCTGCTTCTCTCTCGATTGAAAATTCCGGCGTTGCCAATATATGTTAAGTACTGAAAAACTAGTATTTAAAAGATGTTCGATGCAACTTGTAATCGGGTGACATAGTGATTTTCCAAAAGTCCGATCTCCTGCCTCGCTCACTTCCATGTAGTTGTGTTTTGGAGATCACATTGCTTATGGGGATTTGGGAAAGGGCAAGGTACTGGCATTTGGGATTATAGGTTAGATGTTAATAAACTTTTGAATGTTTGAATGCTTTGAATGTATGTAACAGGCAGAAGGAGGCGTGGCAGACCCCACAAAGTTTATATATTCTTGATCAGCATGACGAGCTGAGTCGATATAGCCATGTCTGTCTGTCCGTCCGAATGAACACACGGATCTCAGCAACTGTAAGAGCTAGAGGAATCGTACTACCAGTGTAGGCTCTCCTAATACTGACGCAATTAAAGTTTATTTTTTTAAGTCGGCGCCACGCCCACCGCCCCGCAATTTGTATTATATTTTTTGCACTGCCCTGCACTGCACAATTTTCAAGCTAACATTTTTTTTAAAATACTTATGTAATTGGAGCATAGATGTCTACCGATCCTGAAAATTTCATCAAGATTGGTTAATTAGAAAGCGCACAATAAATGCCCAAAGTTTACGGGTGCTAACCACAAGCAATCTGTTTATTTCCTCGAATGTACGGTAAATCGCTTGCGTTCGGTGGTTGATTTTTCTCGCAAGTGCCGCTGCAGCTGCGCTGCCACTACCTTCATATACATATGTATGAATGTGCGCCTTCAATATATTTATACTGTATTAGCTGCCGGTACAAAAAGTTTGGGTTGGTCGAATGGTTACGACGTTCGACTGAAAGCGCGAAGATCCTGGGTTCGAATCCCAGACCGGACTCGGTGTAAATATACGAGTATATATATTTGTTTTCTTTTTCATTTATTTTGCCTATAACCAAATTTGTACAGGGTCTGTAACAGTCGGGACACTCGACTGTAACGTTCTTACTTGTTTACTTATGATTTTTAACACAGGATTTTTATTTGGGAAAATATTTTAAGTTTTATAACCACTTAATACAATTGTATTCCTATAATAAATATTGGATTTATTATAAATATTATTAGATATCTTTAAAATGAATATATTGATTATGATTATATGATTATTATGAATGCCAAATATGTTCAATTATTAAAAAAACGTTGCCTTTTTATTCTGAGTTCATAATTCCACATTTATGGGCATTCTTCATTCATAAGAATAAAATTTAAAAAACAAAACATTAATCATTTTTAATTCAAAACGAACAAATAAATCTTCCTTGCCCTTGACAGTTTTTAACTGAACAAGTAGAAAGTTTCCTACAAAATTTAAAATTAATAATGGCAAATAATATTAGAGGCATACAAACTTTTCCCTGGGATTTTATTCAAAAATCGAGCCAGTAATCTGGGACATTTGTGGGACACTTTATTTACTCCACTGCATTTGGGTTTGAGATCCAACAATTGTTGGTCGTATAGGTAACCGGGTAAGCGTTCATGTACGCATGAACGTCAATGTGTAGGTAACGGATACGACTTGTTAACGTCTTCTAAATATTTATAAAGAGGTAATTGGCGGTTGCATGTTGGGCCTATGATAAAAAATCTTTGTATGCCGAATAAAAGCCAAATATATGGATTTTTTTATTTTTTTCGCGAATCCCGTTGCACGAGATGCAACCCACCTCCCGCCCAACCGACCGAAGGGCGCAGCCGCATAACGTACGGCTCGATCGCGAAGATAGGACCGAGCATGCAGGGAAAATAGTAGAAGATGTCGAGGAATTATACATAATACATAGAATTGTGGTGAGTAAGGTAGGTAAGAATTAGGGACCTAATATGCGCAAGGTCGTTAATAGAAGAAAAATCGGACGTTAGTTGGTGCACTACGTTATAATCTGAGCAAAGTACTCTAAAGGGCTCATGCTGGATAAATTCGAACTACTATGGTTTAAAGCTAGTGGGTTAAAATTTCTTGTACGTCTACGGGGCACATTAAAGTTGATGCGTTCTAACAAGGCAGAACTATCAACCTCATTGTGTATTAGTTTGAGAATGAAAACTACACCAAGCATGGTTCTACGATTTGTAAGTGTGGGTAGGTTTAGAAGCATCAGTCTACTAGAGTAAGAGGGAAGTTGAAGGTTTGGTTCCCAGTTGAGGCCTCTAAACGCGAAAATCAAAAATCTTTTTTGCACGGATTCAATTTTGTCTTGGTGAACTCCATACTGAGGACTCTAGACAAATGATCCGTACTCAAGAATTGGCCGGACTAGCGAGACCTATAAAGTCTTAGTCACATAGGGGTCATTAAATTCTTTTGACCACCTTTTTATAAATCCTAACACACCCATTGCCTTATTTACCATGCACGAAATGTGGGCAGTAAATTTTAATTTGGCATCAAGTATGACACCAAGATCATCAACACTCGTGATTCTATCAAGAAAGACTCCATCTAGAGAGTAAGCAGCAAACTGAGGATCTGTACGGTGAAATGTCATCAGTTTCCACTTAGAGCCGTTTAATTTTAGTGAATTTACTACACACCATGCCTGTAAGTTATTAAGATCGGCCTGTAAGACCGATTGACGTGAGGGACCATTATATTTAATACAAAGCTTGACATCGTCCGCGTACATTAGTATGCGAGAATTAAGCACGACCAATGGAAGGTCGTTAATAAAAAGTGTGAACAGCAGAGGACCTTGAGGGACGCCCGAGGTGACACGGATTTCCCCAAAAAGTGAGCTCTTGAAAATAACCCTTTGTGTATTATTATTTAAGTAACTGCTGATCAATTTTAGTAAGCCTACAGGGAAGCCCATTTTGTCAAGCTTTATTAGAAGAAGAAAGTGATTAACGGAGTCGAATGCTTTACTGAAGTCCGTGTAAATGACGTCCGTTTGAAAATTTGACTGGAAGCCCTTGATAACAAAGGATGAGAGCTCCAAAAGATTAGTAGTCGTCGAGCGACGTTTCATAAATCCATGTTGGCATGGAGAAATAAAAGAGCTGCATAGGTGTTGCAATTGAGGGGTTATAAGTTTATCGAAGAGCTTGGGGATAGAAGACAATTTAGAGATACCTCTGTAATTGCTTGCATCGCCTCGTTTACCTTGTTTTTACCTTGTTTTTTTGCGCATCGGCGACTCATTTAACAGCTGAAGGCTGTTAAATTGAGCGTTGAGCGCCGTCATTTGGTCATGGATTTGTTTAAAACCAATAACCAAATTTTTAAAACCACCTTTGGTTTGCCGCATGAACGATTTTATTTCGTTCTCAATCTCGCGGCAGGCTTCGCAACAATAATGCAACCTAAGGGCCATAGCATCGGCTACATGCCCGGAATAGCACACGCACTTGCAATGCATGACATTATCGCACAGCCAACAGTGGATACTGGCTTGTCTCGCTGTAATAGCTTTTTTCACCGAACAGATAATTCGGACATTTTTGCAGTGCTGTGGACCACTGTGCAAAGAGAGGCGAGAATTGTGTAGAATGAGAGAGAAGTATGGACAGAGGGAGGGACTTTAGTACTGTTGCGGTAAATAGATTTACAAATTTACAAATTACTAAGAGAGAGGGCGACTTTACTAAGAATAGCGGTAAATAGATTTACACGCAAAACGGAGCTGATGAACTACAACAACTACAACAACAATAAGCTTACACAAAATTACTTGCTCAGAGTTATTTCAATAAACAGGTGCATGCACACGCGTAGCGAACGGAAAAAGCTGATGATCACCGCAGATAGTGATCGGAATATCTTAAATTGGATACTTTATAAGAACTCCGGGGTTTTTGATATCAAACAGAAAATTTTCGGGGCGCAAAATAAAAACACATCCGTTCGCTATGGGAAGTTCCAAAGTAATTATAAATAGAATTTAAAAGTCAATTTGCAACTAAAATATGCTTAAAGTTAGGCCCATAATTAATTCCGAAAAAAATTATTTTTTTTCAGTATACAATGTTGATATTTGATTTTTTTTAATGAGCGAACTTTTATTATAGTATAATATAAGTTTGAAAACCATAAAAAACGTTTTTAATACCTTATTTATCTTAAAAATACGACTCTGAAAATTGCGCGCCAATAAAATTTGTGTGTAGCAGTATCAATAGCTTAGTCGATATGCACGAGTATAGCGATGTATAGCTTTGATGGCACCGTTAAGAACTGTAGGACAAAAAGTTTCACCCATCTTGATCAATTAATTTTCTTTGTCAGTCTTATTGTGTTTTGCTTCTCAGCGAACGTTTACAAAATGTTCCATCACTGATGCTTTGTTCTCAACGCCTCCACGAGCATTGAGGAGGTATTCAATTACCATGACCTTTTCCATGTTTCGTTCGTTATATGTTGTAAAATCATTTAAATTCTGTATGCCAGTTGTTGCAGTTAAAATATGTGGGTGAGATGAGCAGTGAGAAAAACAGTGTTGCATTATGTCTGCAATAGTTGCGAAGATGCAGTTTAACAGTCGTCGTATATCCATTTTACGCCATACAGAAGTCTCAGGTCTTGGTTTTTAGCATTTATGACATAAATTTGCGAAGATTCCTTATTTTAAACTACTTTTTTCTTAGTTTTTCTGCTTAAATAGTACCGTTAAGCTTTGATATATGAATTGATATTTACAAATATCGATACTTTAATACAGTATAGAGTGTGGTATCACTAATTGGATTCAATACTAGTATTAGGTACTAGGATTAAAGAATGAATGGGATCGGAAGAGTATCTAAAGCCTTTTATTCAAATTGCAGTAGCAGACAGTGTGACCACAAATTTCAAATTTGCGTTAAATACAGTGAAACAATATTTGGCGCAAATACCAAAGGGTTTGTCGGTAATTACCGAAACTTGCTTACTAGGTTAGGAGCATCGACTAAAAATAGCAGCTTGGGATTTTTTAAATCATAAAATTTTACAGTGAATATATATTTTAAAATAAAATAATCGAGGTACCAAAAACGGAGCTATCCGTGGCTCTTTAAAAAAATAAGCGATGCATTTTTAGTTAAGAACATGAAAGAACGTCGAGCTTAAGCGACTTATTTTTTGAAAAAAAAAAGTTGTCGAGTGCCTCGGCCATATATGCTTAATAACTGCCTATAAGGCAGTACACATACATAAATTACAAAATCATTTGCCGGCTTTTGGGACTAGTATAAGGCATTCACTTTAATTGAGCTAAATGGTTAATATGGCTTCAGTCCACGAATATTTAAAAAGCTTCAAACTTTTTAATGTGTTTACGGCGAAGTAGAGAGGGGCGTCGGCTGCTTCCGCCTTACCTCGAACAGTTCTTGGAGTCCTTTGTGTGTAGCAAAGTGAAAAAAAAACGAGTTTTCTCTGTAAAGGTTTTAAACCTTTATTAAAATAGAAACGCAAATAATTAAACTGTCTAAACACACATTTTAAATTATTTATTTGAAAGCTTGGCATTAACTTGAAACAAAATAACCATTAACAAGAAATGCTGTTAGGAGACTGGATAACCATTATGGCTTATATACTACATAACCCAAATTACATCACGGTAGCTTTAAACTGACGACTAGTTTTCGTAGAAACAGACATGCGGATAGAATGACAGACTACAATGGTCAGATCAATGATCAAGCATTGATTACAGGGTAGGAGAGGTTTCCTTAAATTCGAAATTATGATTGCCTCTACAAGGAAAGCAATATTTTTGAATTAATGAATTGGTGAAAACGAAATTGGCGTTACGATAAAAGTATTCGGTAGAATTGCACTCGCGCTTCATGGTTACACTAAGAATGACGATTCTATGGATTTTCGTGAAATAAATTCAACTGGCATTTGCATCTCTATAACAACAAAAATCTGGTCGAACTCCGTGAAGTCAGCAGGTTAAGTGGTCCCGATGTGGCGGACGAGCACCCCCCGGAGCTCTTACAATTCGAAAGTGCGACGGAAACGAAACAAAAACAGGAAGCAACAAGCCCAGGATATATCATTGATATGGTTGACAATGGTGTAATTGGAAGGATTTCCGCAGGAGAAGGTGGTGGTGAAAGGGGCGTTGCTCGAGTAGGAGGCTTTGTTGCAGCGGTGCTAGCTACAGAGGACGTTGATAAGGCGAGTATTTACTGTTTCTGTGTCGATGCCTAGGAAACTTAGTTGCAATCTATATTTGGTTTCGCTCGTTTTAGCAGAATGGAGCTGCCGACTTCTGCGACATGGATATGGGCGTGGCAGGATTAGAACTGGCCGCAGCGGCCCTCTCTCCTACCGAAACTGTCGGAGGTGAAGGCCTTAGTTCCAGTCGCACATCAATAAATAACTCGACAGAGAATTTGAGCTACGTTAGCGACAATTTTTATGGCGACGACCTTATCCTGCTAGACGACGTTGACGTGGAGGCAGAGGAGGTTTCCCTAAACTCGGACGACTGCGTCTATGCGTACCGAGGGGATGGAACTGATTTTGTTCTGGCTATGGATGTCAACCCAATGGACCGAGGAACTCGACTCTTCCTGGACTCTAGGCACGTTTCGGGCAACGCTGGTGAAGGGGTTTGTGGCCTACCCTGTGGTGACGATGAAACCGAGTTTCTAGAAATGGACTTCGAGCCGGACCCACCCTCTGAGCTAGACTTTGCTGGCGGCACTCAGGACCTCGGAACACTGCCGCAGGCCAATTTGTTGCTCATGCAGCGTGACTTCAGTCAGATGAGCGGAATGGGCGAAGTCACACCAACGCATGGCAGACAGTTCTTAAAATCGCCCATTGAAGACTTACCCAAGAAATACGCATTGAAACAGCAGCAGCAACTCAGCGTGAAGTTCGCTCGCATAAGCTTAAACCTGGACCAGATTAAGGACGGCGGTACAAAAGAAGGTGTGGAGCCCACTCTAATCAGTCAGTCGGTAGAAGCGGCGCACTCATTGCCCAGCGTTCTATACACAAGCGCCAACTTATGTCGCAGCACCAGCGTTTTAAGCAACCACACGGAGACCAAACTGACGGGCGCCAAGCCCAAGCAGCTGTCTTACTCTTCGTACGTGATGTCCAAAAGTAGGTCTTCATCAAAGTCCCGCCGCTCGCAGCCTTCGACTAGCTGTGATGAGCGCTGCTTCAGCTGCACGGATTTTCGGGCAACCTATGTGTACGATCAACATCAGCAGGCAGGAGAGTCAGATCAGGTGGCCCCAATGTTAGTTGCACCTGCGGCCGAAGAAGCCTCGACCTCATCGTCGCACTCGTACTTCGCCCAAAGCAGCAACGACGAAAACTGCCTGGACTGCCTGGAGAAAGAGTTTTTGGCTAACACCATTGGAAAAGCCTTGGATATGAGCACATGTTCTAAGTGCCGAAGAAGATCTGCCGGTCGTGGTAGTAACCTGTCCCTTTATACCCGTGCAGAGCAGACCCGCTGCCGGAGAGGTTTGCCAGGGCACTTTGACGAGTCTGGGGGCCTGTTCGCTGGTTGGCACAGCTCGTCAGCAACTGGAACAGCTTCCGGCCATAGTTTTATTTCGGCCTACCAAAAGAGATTTCATTGTTGTGATTATAATTATGGCGGCGTACAGGTGAGTTTTGGAATCGTTATTAAAAATTGAAGCAATAAACCACTTTCCTTGTAGCTGCTCAAAAAATGCTTTCCAACGGAGCCGCTATTTGCATGCCTGTCCACGGGAGAGACTTGCGATGAGGAACATCTGTTGCAAACACTAGATAAGCTGAACGTGACTTATGACCAGGCTCAAATTCATACCTACTTTGAGCATTTAATTGCGCGCAAGCCATGTACGAATAGTCTTAACCTCAAGCAGCTGCTATTGCAAGCCTCCAAGCGACAAGGCAACCACCGTAAGCTTAAGCGTCTTATCGAGCTGGTGACAAAGCATAGGCTTATAGTGCAATTCAAACGGGTTTGTAAATTTAAAAATTTTCACTTTTCCAATGAAGGTATTTTTGAGTTTATCTATTCTCAGACAAACGAAGGCCAATCTGCTCTGGTTCCCGTCAGGGTTGCGGAAGTACTAAAGGCCTGGGGCCGCCATCGTGATCTCTCTATCCTGCGGCACATGGATGAGCGCTTTCACCACGCTAATGTGATGGGTAAGATGAGAAAAGAAAGACTCACTAAAATTGGTTAAGTATCAGTTTGTCGTAAATCAAACAATATACTTGAAGGTTTACTTCATCGATATCTGAATGCCATTTTTGCTACAGTTTCTACTGATTCATAATAATTATTAGGAGAAGTTTATTTTGAAGATTCGGTCTTCGATTTAGAGTCTAGTTTATATAAATATATATATATTTATACCCTTGCAGATGGTATTTTAATTTTGACCAGAAGTTTGTAACGCAGTGAAGGAGACATTTTCGACCCTATAAAGTATATATATATATTCCTGGTGATCAACACCAGCCAAGTCGATCTAGCCATGTCCGTCTTTCGGTTGCTATGTAAACTAGTCTCTCAGTTTTAAAGCTATCGGGCTGAAACTTTGCACCAACCCTTCAATCTGTTGCAGGTAGTATATAAGTCGGAACGGACGAAATCGGAAAACTACATCACATAGCTGCCATTGGAACGATTGGGAAAAAGTGCAATAAATTCGCCATTTTTAAAGAAAATTAATTTATTATAAGGAAACATTATTTAATGACTTGTTAAACATATCCTGAAAGTATTATCAAAATCGGACCACTACGGACTAAAAACCAAAATTCGGATCACTATATCCTATAGCTGCCATACAAACGATCTAATAGTTTTAAAGCAAGTGGTCTGCAAGGGTATTCTAAGCTTCGGGTACCGAAGCTAGCCTTTCTTTCTTGTTTTTTTATTTTTAGACCCTGTACCCAAAGGGTAAAGGGTATATTAAGTTTGTGCAAATGTATGTAACAGGCAGAAGGAGGCGTGGCAGAGCCCACAAAGTATATATAATTTTGATCAGCATGACGAGCTGAGTCGATATAGCCATGTCCGTCTGTCCGTCTGGGTAAACGAACGGATCTCAGAAACTGTAAGAGCTAGAAGAACCTTATTAACAGTGCAGATTCTCGTAATTATTACGCAGATGAAGTTTTTTTTTTTCAGGTGTATTTTTATTTTTGCACTGCACAATTTTTAAGCTAAAATTTTTTTTTTAGATACATATGCAATTGGAGCATAGATTTCTACCGATCCTGAAAATTTCATCAAGATTGGTTAATTAGAAAGCGCACAATAAATACCTAAAGTTTACAGGCGCTAACCACAAATAATCTGTTTATTTGCGCAAACAAACGGTAAATCGCTTGCGTTCGGTGGTTAATATTTCTCGGAAGTGCCGCTGCAGCTGCGCTGCCACTACCTTCATATACATACATATACGCCTTCAATATATTTATACTGTATTAGCTGCCGGTTCAAAAAGTTTGGGTTTGTCGAATGGTTACGACGTTCGACTTAAAACGCGAAGATCTTGGGTTCGAATTCCAGACCGGACTCGGTGTGAATATATATTTTTTTTGGTTTTGATTTATTTTGCCTATAACCAAATTTGTACAGGGTCTGTAACAGTCGGGAAACTCGACTGTAACGTTCTTACTTGTTTTTTATAAATAAACGGATTTTATAAAATTTTTGCAGAATAAAGTATCCATAAATGACAGATTTCATAGGCCTTTATATATATATGTATATATAAAATTCACATATTTACATATAACTTTTCAATTGAGCGACTCCGTCTTTGGTCATTCACTCGGGTAAAAAAAAACAACTGAGAGTGCGAGTTGATTCGTTCGAGTTCGATTCCGATGCTCATTTTATAGAATTGTATTATATTTAGCTTTAAGCTTATATTTAAAAGTTTTATTTTAAACACAGGCAGAGAGAGAGAGTGTATTTTAGTTTTTTTTTTCAGAAATTTATTATATATATTTTATTTTATAATATACATATATATATTATTTAACATCTTTAAAACTATGTTAATGTAGGTCGGCTCATATAAACACACAGTGCCACCATATTACATTTGTGGACTGGTGTGATGTAACTTGTTGCTCGCAACATTCTAGTACAGCTTCAGTTTTTCACCCTTCAGGCAAAGTCGGTCACATCTTGCGGCAGGCCACGGCAGCTGCATCCACTTCAGCACAGGCTGCATCATCATATTCCTCCGCCAGACGTGCCCTGCCCGAGGTTTTAATGATACCGCAGTATTATGAGATGGGGGTACTAACGCTAACTCGGCAATGCTAAGATGCTCTCTTTAAGCTACAAATTTATATGTTTAGATCTGTTTAATAATATGGGCAAAGCAATGGTATATAAATCACAAATTTTACATAGGCCAGAATCCACCAAGTGGGTAAAACCTGCTCCGAGAACCCCTAAATTTAATATAAAAGAAACAATAAAATGTTTGTTATGTATCTATGTATAGATATGACGAAGGTTATTCCTTTATATAGTGTCATGGCAGGGACTTAAACGGTTTAAATAGAGTTTTACAAGCTTGTCATACTTTTAAAGTTATATTACTATTATTTATGTGTATTCAGTTTCACTATAAAACTATATTATAATGTATACATTAATATTACATTAACACCCAAAAGCGAATATTAAGGCACATGGTACATAGCATAGCTTGTATACAACATAACGAAATCTGATTAACATTAAGTAGCTTATATACTTCACTGCACCCTGTGATGCTCGATTTCAGACCCAGCTGCAGCCCTTATCTGTCTCCGATTGACGGTGGGAAAATTTAGTTTTTAATAAAAATACTTTATTAAATTTGAATGTGTAGTATCTACAATCTGCAATTAATCCATTCATTCCGTTTTACTGGTACCGCTGCTGTGCCTGGCGCCCACCAGCATTGTAGTAGCTTCCGCTAGGTCCGAGCGGAAGGTTAGGGGGTATCAGTGGAGGCGGAGCCACGACAGTGCCGTAATGAGATGGCGGAGGCTGTGGGACGCCCCAGCCGGGGGCAGTGTATGACATCATAGGCACTACTGGTGGAGGTGGTGGCGGAGGGGCATGGTAAAGGTGGTACACAATGGGCTGGCCGGAGGGCACAGTACCTTGCGAAAGTGGCAGGGATTCGCCAGAGCCAAGGCTGGGCACTGTACTGGCCAACGACTTGATGGTCTGGATGTTGTTGAGCTCCCCAATACAGCCGTTTCCACCAACAGACGGCGGAGGCTGCGGTTGTTGCGCTGTTATAGGCAAGTGGCCCGAAGAGTTCGGCGGTTTGACAGGCGTGGGACTGTCCGCCCGACTGGGAGGTTTCTGAGGCGGGCTGATTGGCTGATAAGTCTCTTTCTGCGTAGACTGGTAGAGGTCGAGCACCTGGTGACAGATGTCTTCCAGGATCTCCATTGTCACATCTGAGACGAACATGTCCCACCAGCGCTGGTGTTGTGTTTGACGACCCTCCCAGTCTTGCACAGTGAATTTGCTTAGCTTACTAGCCAGGTGAATAAGCGCCACGGCGATGATCTCCGGCTCCCATTGCAGGCAGACCACGGTGCTAAGAGAATCATTGACAAAGTTCCAAGCCATTTGAACCATCTTCTGAAGCTTCTGCTGGTCGCCTTTGAAGCACTTGGCGTACTTAAGCAGGAAAGTGTACGGGTGATCCACTTGTAAGTCGAACTTAATAGTCTGCAGCAGAATGCGCTCAAGGGTCATCACTTCCTCCTTTGGGTCGTCGCCAAACGAATAAAAATAGTTGTCGCTTAGGATTCCCCGCGCCGCCTTGATTATGTCCCGACACTTTTTCGGTGTCTCCTCCACCTTGCCAGCGAAGAACAGACAGCAACAGGCGGTAACGTAACGCGGAAAGCTGCGAAAGGAGTGAAACATATAAAAACGATGAAAGTACACTACTCCGGTGGCCATTGTGTTGTGGCCCAAGCCCATCTTCGTGCCGCACTCCATGATGAAGCGGGCGCCCTCCTTCCGGTATCGCCGCTCTGTATCAAAGCTGATCCCGTCTAGAATTGAAGGCGTTTCGCGCAGCTCCTTCTTGTCATAGTACCAGCACGGCATCTTAGTACGGCTGTTTTTAAATCTGCCTCGAGATTAGCGAAGGGAACAATCGTAGCCTCGAAAAAGGCCGGATTTTCGACTCTAATCACAAATTGTTTATGATTATGCTTATTAAAAGGCCTTGACCTGACTTCGTGGTAGTTAAAATCTGGAGGGTGGTGACGCAGTGTTACCAGATGCATCAAATTCTTCCCTAAAAACTATCCGCACATAGCGCGAAATCTTACTAGAAAATATAACTTACACACTTTAAGCGCAACTTGCCATCAGTAATGTTTGGTAAAAGTAAGTTCCCAAACAAGAACGGAAGATTAGCTTCCTATCATTACAATTACTCTTAAACCGCTCAATTTAGTTTTAGAATTAGTGCGTGTTTTTAAATTATCTGTAAATTAATATTTTTATACCCTTGGGTATTATTATTTTGAACAGAAGTTTGTAACGCAGTGAAGGAGACGTCTCCGACCCTATAAATATATACATTCTTGATCAGCATCACCAGCCGAGTCAATTCCCTCTGCAAGGGTATAAAAACCAACTGTTAATTGAGTAAAACTCAAGTGTAAACCTCTATTAAAACTAAACTCCTAAAAAAATAATATATAATATACAATTTTTCAACATAAATATAAAAAAACCAATGGAAAATACGAATTAGGCTTTTAAAATATTAAATATAATGTGTAAACAGCTTCTAAATGTTACTATTTCACAACTTTTTTGTGCATTTTGTGGAAATAACCGAAAGTTAGGATTTAGTTCACTAAAGTCGCTGATCTCTGCTGGGGTATTGAGTATCAAACATTTTGGGCTCTTCACTTTAAACCGTCAATATTTTTATCCTCCATGGAGTGTGTTTGCGATCGTTGTCGACCTTGAATCTTTCACTTTAGATGTAAATTATGGTTGTATATTTACACTATTTGGTCCATCCATGCGTCTAATAAAGTTTTTGGGACCCGGGCCAGGAAAACGCTTATCACAGCATGTTCATGTTCATATGATATCATGTCAAACTGTGTTTATATTTGAGATGATGCTGCTTATTTGGGTGACCACTATATTGTTTTATTTTGTTTACAATAGAATTGAGATCCTATGTTGCCAGATGAACTAGATATGGAGAACTTATACCCAATGTTTTCTGGATGAGCTGTTGATTAAATAAGAGAAGATAAAACGGATCAGGAGATCTTTGGTTTTTAGTTTTCTAAAAAGGCTTTAATGTCTATGAAAACTGTTTTTCTCAAGAATGAATTAATTTTCTTGAATACTTTCAGGACATGTTAAAAAGTCATTAATATGAGTTTCCTAAGAAATATATAAAATAAATTTAAAAATGACGAATTTATGGCACTTTTTCCCAATCGTTCATATGGCAGCTATGTGATGTAGTGTTCTGATTCCGGCCGTTCCGACTTATATACTACCTGCAACAGATTAAAGGGTCGGTGCAAAGTTTCAGTCCGATAGCTTTAAAACTGAGACTAGTTTACATAGCAACTGACAGACGGACAGACAGACAGACGGACATGGCTAGATCGACTCGGCTGGTGATACTGATCAGGAATATATATACTTTATAGGGTCGGAAATGTCTCCTTCACTCCGTTACAAACTTCTGGACAAAATTATACTACGCTCTGCAAGTGTATAAATATATACTAGTAACGTATTCCGTCTTCAAGTTGTTCACACAAGACCAGGAGTTATCTGTCTACTTGTCATGCTGTTAAAAATATATATTGCTACTCCCTGACATAAAACCTATACATAAAGGAAAACGATTTGAAGATACCTAGAACCAGACTAGCGGTCAAATATATAATTATGTAACAAGTAGGGATTAAACGATATTAAGCACAGTAGTATTTATCATCATTTTTCGATATTGGGTCTGGTATCGAATAAAAAGTATCATATCGATTGCTGTCACGATTTTTTGGCCAACTTGGTTATGGGTAAAAAAAGATTATAAACAGAATTGGTTACTATATTGAGTGGGACGAAACTAAAAGAGTATATTTTGTTTTATAAACAAGTACAAACATTTTTTGTTGTGGCCAGAAGTGTTCTTTTGGTATTAAAGGCAGGGACAATTACGACTTAAAAATTGTAACACGATTTTTATTAAACATCTGTTAAAATTACAGTCCTCACACATATTTATAGTTTAATATATTATGGAAAGTGGTACTCATACTTTGATTCAAAACCAGAACTTGATTTTATCTCTAACAACAACCCATGAAGCGATTTCTGTAACATATTCGTGTATAACAAACACAAAGTGTAGCCAGAGACTGCTGTGAAAAGAATTTAATCCAAATCGACCTTGGAATCGTTTGATTCGTGTCACCCTATATAATGTGGGATAATCATAAGAAACATAAAAATAGCATACCGTTGCATTCTTAAAGTTCACTTTGTGATTAACACTCTTTATAAATATTAAAGCATTCATGTTTCGGCACATTGCTAATATTGAATATTTGAAAGAATTTTTTTCAGTAACAAAACCAATGACAAGATATAATATTATGGGTCATTTTTAACTGGACAATGTAACTCAATGAATTAAATGCTTTAAAAAGGTTTCTCACTGTTCAGACAGCGAGTTGGTATGTTGGAGCTCTTCCCCATGCTCAAAATTGTGCCAGCTCTGCGGCGTCATGACAAGTTTTTGATCTTTTATTTCTCGCTCTCTTCAGGCCAATCTAAGACACGTTTGCATGTTCGACTTAGTCACTTTTCGAGCGTTGCCAATGTGAGTTTACCAACGGAGATCGTGCGCTCATGGCCAGTTTCAATATTGTTTATTTAAAAGCTCTCTTTGTGAAAGCACCTTGTACATACAAATGTATGCTTGTGTCTGGGTATATACTCCCAAGAATAATTTTCTATCAAGTCTTTTGTGCTTTTACCTACGGCAGCATCTGCAGCCTAAGAGGCTTGACGTGCACCACAAAAATTCGGCACAAATAAAAACAAGAGCATTAAAACCTAATTTTCATTTTCAGTAATAAAGTGTACCAGAGATAAAGAGCAGCCTGAGAAATAAAAGTCTGTGCTAATGTTTTATATAAATAATATATCGTGAATCAGGCGTGTACTTCTTTCATATGGAGCATGGTCTACAACTCTATATAAGTAAGTTTAGAAAGTTGTTTAGCCAATTTGTATTAAAATATAATATTTGCATATGCATATTATGTCTTAAGAAATTAAAGTTGGTTATATAGAATTTCATACGTAGCGTTAAATTTGCAAATTTCAGTTAAATGTGAGAATGTTTTTATACCCTTGCAGAGGGTATTATAATATTGACCAGAAGTTTGTATCGCAGTGAAGGAAACATTTCCGACCCCATAAAGTATATATATTCTTTATCAGCATCACCAGCCGAGTCGATATAACCATGTAAACTAGTCTCTCAGATTTAAAGGCTGAAACTTAGCACCGACCCTTCAATCTGTTGCAGTTAGTATATAAATCGGAACGGCCGGAATCGGAACCCTACATCACATAGCTGGAACGATTGTAAAAAAAGTACCATAAATTCAACATTTTTTGAGATAATTCATTTTTTTTAGGAAACTCTATTTAATGACTGTTTTAACATATCCTTAAAGTTTAATCAAAATCGGACCACTATATCCTATAGCTGCCGTAGGAACAATGGGAGAAAATGGGTCGTTAAGCATAACCCAGGTGTTTTTCTTGAGAAATACAGATTTCATGCCATTAAAGTCGTTTAAGAAAATCAAAACCATAAATCGGATCACTATATCCTATAGCTGCTATACAAACGATCAAACAGTTTTAAGTCAACTGGTCTGCAAGGGTATTCTAAGTTTCGGGTACCGAAGCTAGCCTTTCTTTCTTGTTAAATCTTGAGATTGTCGAAATATGAAATCCGTATTTTTTTTATCATCACATGTATTTCGGCAAAATGGCTCTTCTCTAAGGTTCTGTTTATTTAATACTAGAAACACTATTCTACTATGCTACTAATATAACGATTAGAGCATCAGGCAAATGCCAAGGCTAAAGGCCATTTTGTCAGGCCGCAAACGTATTGCAGAGTTGATTGAACTTGCTACAGATGAGCAATGGACTGCTTGTATTAGTGGTATCCGAAATAATATGCCACGTCTCTAAACCGCTGTGGCGTGCCTGCTAGGATTAGTTACTTAAATAAAAAAGAAACCTATGTATGTATACATATGTAGCATGTTTGAATTTTGACATAATTTTGTATTATGGTGTTAAAAACCTGTAAGAAGGGGTTGAAATTTTGAAAAGTGTTGTAATGATCATTTTATTTATTTTTGCAAACCAATTGTAGTTTAGCTGCTGTTGTTTTTATTTTATTTTGATTTTCATGCGTGGTCTTTTCATTGTCTTAGGCATGTATAGCATTTTAATTGCAGTTGCGGCCTTTCTTAGGCAACGCAGCGTAAAAAACTGGAAATGATGAACCAAAATGGCAGCAACTGCTTCAATATTTCGCTGTTGTCGAAAAGGATTCTCCTCCACACCACACAAACAAATTCTCGGCGGTAAGCAAAAACATAGATTACAACATGCCGGGCCAAGACGTTGTGGTGTATTCATAAACAATTTCAGTTTGTAGTTTATTCGAGTTTATTCTTCCAGTTTTTTTACAACTACGAAATAGAGTGATAATATTAATTTAATGTTTATTATTATTGTAATAAGATTTTGTTACAAAAATTTTAAGTAATTTGCCTAGCACACGCCAAGAAAGTTTATTAAAATTTCTCCGCGGGAATAGAGTGAAAAGGTCACACTTTCTACCTTGGCAGCTTCAAGCTTGGGACGGACGCGTATTTTGACGTGAAACGAGCCGACGTATATTTACCCTGGGCATGGATCTTATAAATTGCATAATTTAAATGGCTTATTCCCTTACAAAGGTATTCGCAGTAAAATCAAAATTCTATCATTAACTTCAGGCGGAGAAAGGAGCTAGACAGAAAATCAAAACAAACTTGATATGCGTGGATATAAAATAAGTCTACATGTGTAATACGGTGGCTACAGCTCTTATCGAAAACGGCCTCCTTGTACATATTACAAACTTTTTTCTTTAATTCTAAAAGTAAAGTGAATAAAACTAAAGGGTTTTTAAATTTTTGTATTAAATTGTACCTTATTTTACTTGTGACACAGTAGTATTATAAAAGCGTTGCACATTGATCGCACTTTCCAACAAATTTTTGAATAGAGCCGAAATACTAAAATGTTCTTTGCATGTGTTATAACACCCGTAACTCATATAGTAAAAAGGTAAATTGTTTTCGTGCAAATATATGTTACAGGGGGAAGGAAGCGTTTCCGACCCCATCGGATTATTTGGAACGGTTAACTTGATTAAAAATTGTGCCTTACACGAATATGCAAGTAAATTTTACTGAGTCTAACTAACTGCCTCTGTAGGCTTTTTTAGACCTTGTACCCTTTGGGTGGCATACCCCCCAAAGTATATATATTCTTAATCAGCATGAAGAGTTGAGTCGATATGTCCGTCTGTCCGCCCGGATAAACACACGGATCTCAGCAACTGTAAAAGCTAGAGTAACCTAGAGTGTAGATTCTCCTAATACTGACGCAGCTGAAGTTGTGGTACTACGCCCACCGTCCCCGCAATTTGTATTCTCATATTTGCACTGAACTGCACTGCATAATTTTCAAGCTAGAGACTTCGAACATTTTTTTACGCAATTGGATCATACATATCTACCAATCCTGAAAACTTAATTAAGTTTGGTTAATTAGATAGCGCACAAAATTATGCAAATTATACTGCCTCTAACAAAAAGCAATCTCTTTATTTGCTCAAATAAACGGTAAGTCGCTTGCGGTCGGGGGTTGATTTTTCTAGGAATTGCCGCGCACTACCTTCATATACATGTACACATATCCATACTGCATTAGCTACTTGATTCGAAATGTATATGGTGGTACAATGGTTAGCATCTCTGGCTGATAACACAGTGGTCTCAGGTTCGAGCCCCAGACCAGCCCCGGTACTTCTTATACCCTTGCAGAGGGTATTATAATTTTGACTAGAAGTTTGTAACGCAGTAAGGGAGACATCTCCGACCCTGTAACGTATATATAGTCTTGATCAGCATTACCAGCCGAGTCGATCTAGCCATGTCCGTCTGTCGTTTGCTATGTAAACTAGTCTTTCAGTTTTAAAGCTATCGAGCTGAAACTTTGCACATACCCTTCAATCGGTTGCAGGTAGTATATAAGTCGGAACGGCCGGAATAAGAACACTACATCACATAGTTGCCACAGGAACGGTTGGGAAAAAGTTCCATAAATTCGCAATTTTGGAGAGAAATAATTTAATCTTTAGACAGCATTATTTAATTCATATTTTAACCAATCCGGTGTGAGAAAATGGGTCGTTGAGCATAATTCTGGTGTTTTTGAAGACAATTAGTTCATTCTTGAAAAATATAGTTCTTTTAGACATTATGACCGTTTTAAAAAATTAAAAACCAAATATCGGGAAACTATATTCTATAGCTGCTATACAAACGATCGAACTGTTTAAAGGCCGACCACCTAGCAAGGGTATTATAATTATCTGTTTGAAAGACCCTTTACAACAACTACGGCTATATATATGATTCAAATTTTTAAGATTGGGAGAATGGGATGATAAGGTTTTTTCTGTAGCGTTAAGGATGTAAATTTATTTAAAATTGCCCCATGTGAGCAATATTAATATTGTGTAGTCCCTTTCTCGGTTTTTATGGATTTAGGATTTACCCTTTATTTTAGGTCAAGTGGCTGAGTCGGCAGTTTGCCTGAAGCTTAAGAGGTGTAGTGCGGTGTATTATAGGAAATAACAAGTTGTATGTGCATCCTACCGTTGTCGTGGAAATGTGGGCGTTTGAGATAGTACTTAAGTATTTGATTTGGAATCTCTGCAGCTTAATGCGGTTGGTATTGCTGGCGGTACCCTATAGTTGTATACCGTAGGCCCAGATAAGTTTTAGCATAGATTTTGTTATCAACCATTTTAATCTTATTTTACTTATTGGACCTTATGCTTTCGCTTTCGGTCAAGGTGTGCTCACCAGGTGAGAGGTATGCCCGCTGTGTACATGGTGATTGGTTGCGGTCTTGACGCTGGTTTGACTTCAAGCTCAACGGAACAGCAGTTTTTTTTTTCGTTTCGAACGCCTTTAGGATATGATCCACTAGCCTGTGATATTGCTCGGGAGGTTACCAAACTGGTAACCTACGGTCAACTCAGCCTCGTTCAGTGCCGGCAGTACTTTGCGCAAAAATTCAGTTTCATGTATTTTGGAGAGTATGGGCAGTAAGCTGATCGGGCGATATGAGGAGACATAAACTTCGGGTTTGCCAGGCTTGAGGATTAGTAAAACCTCGCCGCGTTTCCATCGAGGAAGTGCGTGCTCTGAAAGCATATATTACACACCTTAATTAGGAGTTGGGTGCAGTTGGGAGGAAGCATTTTCAATACTATCGCTTCTGTACGTGGTGGCCGAGTGACTTCTATTCTTAACTTAACAATCTCCTCGATCGATTCTCTTGTTCGATTTTCTAAAGTTCCACTGGGGCAATCGGGGTGTGAATGAGCATTAGTGTTATATCCCTGTCCTAAACCGTGTGGAGGTATTCTGCGAATGCGTCACCTTTATCCTGGTCAGAAGGCATCAGACTCTAATGGCTAATGGCTAAGAGCAGCTCTTTTCAGTGGAACGTGCCTAATGACCTGCCAGGGGTGGTGATGGGGGTCTCCAGGCTCAAAGATTTCAAGGTAATTGTCGAGTGAGTTTCGCCTGTCTGGAGCAGTTCATCAGCTCCTTAGAGTCTTGGTTAAGGGCGTTTTTATTCCTGGGGTTTCTAGAGGGGAATCAAACCCTGAGGCGTCGGCCACAAGGGCAGCTACCTCTGGCGTCCACAGGTTCAGGTCTCTGGTGGATGTTTTGTGGAGATGACGAACTTCGAGGAGCGTTGAGGATTTCCTTGTTCAGTGATGCCAGAGGCCGAGACTTGAATGTGTTTGATTTTACCCACCTTCCTTTTGGTGTCCGGGGGTGTTCATTAGTAGGTAAGCTGCTGGGATCGTGAGATCACCTAACTTATTAAGTATACACATACATATACATATATTTTAAAAGGTCGGATTTGTGTCCTTCATTGATTTGTACACTTATAAAAAAAAATTATTGTTGAGTCAATGAGCTTTTTCATTGGCTATATTTTTCCGCAATAATTACAAGTAATTATATTATTTTGATTTAAATTTATTAGGCCACGAGGGGCAATGTTTTTTAGGTTACAATTTGGGATTATCTATCGAACGTGGGCAAGCGGACACAATGAGGCCGTGCAGTCGTACCGAGATAAATTTTATATATATTTTACAAATTTGGGAATTATATGTCGAACGTAGGCAAGCGGACACAATGAAGCCGTGCAGTCGTACCGAGATAATTTTATATATATATTTTACAAATTTGGGAATTATATGTCGAACGTAGGCAAGCGGACACAAATGAAGCCGTGCAGTCGTACCGAGATAAATTTTTATATATATTTTACAAAGTTAAGGATTATCTATCGAACGTAGGCAAGCGGACACAATGAAGCCGTGCAGTCGTACCGAGATAATCTTTATATATATAAAGTCGCAAGCGGACCCGAATTGGCCGTGCGATCGCTACAAAGTATTAAACCGAATAGATCGATGAGATGAAGGTAATAGGGAATAGAAAGACAGAGATAGATAAAGGGAATTTAAGAGAGTCTTAAGACTCTTAAGAGTCTGACTCTGGTCGCATAACCAAACAATTATATTAGCAAAAAAAAATTAAAGTTGAATTTTTCAATTGCGCTTTAAATTGGAATAAAATATGTAATACAAATATATAATTTTTTTTATACCGTTTGATAGTTTGTACATATGCAGCAATAGGATATAGTGATCCGATTTTTTTTTTTTTTTTATTTTTTTTTTTAAATTAGCTTTAGTATCTATCAAAAGTACATTGTCTAAGACTGAATTAATTATATTAATTTTCTGCCATCGTTCCTAGGAATACTACTTTCAGAATAGGTAAACATATTAAAAAGTGATTTATAAACAATCCATCAATTATCTTTAAAAATTTACTATTTACGACCTTTTTGGTGGTGTAAGCCGATCTTGAAAGTGCCGAGCTTTTCACTACGCTTAGATTTATGTTCAGTTTGAATTCAGTATGTAAGGTTTAGCATGCGGACATACGTGAAACCGGCACCTTTTAATTGCGTCTTCTTTATTCGTTATTTTGCTTTGCCACGTACTTTTCTTTTGTTTGCAGTACAACTGCTCCAACAGCCCCACCACGCCCTCCTGTGCGGCTTAAGCTACCACCATACGGATTTCCATTCCACCAATAGTTGATGGTGGAACTATGTGATGTAGAGTTCCGATTCCGGCCGATCCGACTTATATTATACCTGTCATAGATAGACGGGTTGGTGCAAATAGAGCGGGTCGATATTAATAAAAACACACAGGAAAAACAACAATAAAACATCCGACACGACGCCAAAAACTTTCAAAACTTTCGCTGTTATTAAACAGACAGACGGATAGACAGACGGACAGGCAGACATACAGACTTACAGACACAATTAAACTAATTGTGAGACAACTCGTTCCAGTTTAAGAGTATTTAAAAGATTAAAAAGAAAATGATTGTAGCAAAATTCGTTCGTTGGTTTTCCCAATCATTCCTATGGCAGCTAAGAGATGTAGTGTTCCAAGTCAAGTCCTTTGTGCTTTATCCGTAAACCGATTTCGGTTTCTTCCATAAGCCAGTTTTTCCTGCATTATGTTTTTTTGTTTTAATTTGTTATAAATGTAACGCAAAGCAAAGCTATCTCCTTTCAATTCATTGCTGTTGTTGTTTTTGAAGCTCGCAAAGCAGATTCAGATTTGATGGGGGATTCTTAGCTTAACCGATAGCTGGTGTGTGCATACATGTGTGTAAATTTAAATAAAAAATGTTAGAAAAGTAGTATCGGTTGGGATTAATAATTACAAATAGCAGGCACGGCAGTGGTAGGTCCTTTGCTACCCCATGATATACTCAAACTACTGCTGAGAACCCAAAGACAAACTACAATTTGCAGAAGGGGAGCATAGCTCGGGATCTGACAAAACGGCGAGACCCCCAGGGAAGACAGCAGGCTGTGTTAAGCCACTTGTGAGGTAGCTTTTACAATCTTTCCGACTACTGCACCATTTTCCAGGCGGAAAGTCTACCATTGGTAAAGTAATGGTCTTGGATAGCAAATATTAAGACAGCCGGACTGCAGAAAAGGCTATTCAGTCGAACAGCGTAAACATGCGTCTACTGCTTCACAGCCATCGGGGCATTGATGGCAACGAGATGTCCGAAAAGCCAAAAAAGAACCCGAACTTTCCTCAGACCAGACACAGAATATGTATATCCAAACAAGTAGAAAAGTTATAGATTGTTGTTGACCTAGTAGTTCTTATTTTTACATTCGGTCATCCTGATCATCGGAGTCTGTCCCAGACGATAATAAATCCACCTGTTATCACTCTCGTTGACGTTGTTGACAAACCTTCTTGAGCAGCTTTCTTTACATATAGCGACTGTTTCGTTTCGCTGTTACAACTTCGTATTGTCCTTAGAAGCGCTTGACGGCGAAAAATTTCGTGCGTTTCGTTCTCCTTCTTTGTATTCGTATTCGCCTTTTTCGCTTTTTGTCGTAGTTTTTCTTGTAGACCTTCTGAGCTTGTTGTATTTGGTTTCTCGCTTCTTCGCGTATCTGCAGTCTGCTTCTCTCCAAGTTTTCGATTATTTCGCCTTCCAGTAAAAAAATACTTACTGCTGACCTCGTTATTAATTTTTACTCCAAACTGGAATTTTAAGCTGGAACGGCGACGTCCCTGCTAAGCTTTTCGATTTTTTCCTCGAGCTTCTTTAATACCTCATCGCAGTCTGTGGACTTCGTCGTGAATAACCACACACATTTGGTGAAACCATTGCCCATCGTAAATATGTATTTGTAATGCAATACAAATGTCCGTCTTTTTTGTCCAGATTTTTATTGGGAATTTTCTTATGCAGGAACTGATTACTTTCGTCTCCATGTGAGGCATCCAATACTGCTGCTGCAAGGCATGCATAATATTCTGGCTAGCGAAGATACGGACGTTGTGTACATCTCTTTCAATTTCGCGTTCCATTATTTACGTCACCACCGTTGCCATTTACAACCTTATAGTAAATTTTTCCTTTCAGCTTATAGTTGTCATACGGATGATTTAAATGTGATCGTCCTTTTGCTGAACGTATTTGAGGCAAGCTGTGATCTCGATTTTATAGTAAGTACTTCCATCGGGTAGCGACTGAGGCAGTCTACATGCTGCATTCTCCCAGCCGATCGATGTTAGCAAATCAAAATCTTGCAAGTCTAATATCCATTGTGTGACTTCGCGAGGGACATCCGTCTTTTTCACTGTCTGTTTAAAGTTGACGCCCAAATGCTAATGACGAAACTTTTCGATCGCTAAATAAGCAGAATGTTTTCTTGCTCAAAGTTAGCAATGTTCGACCGGCATTGTTTCCCCGTCAAACTCCAGCACCACTTTCGAAAAAATTTTCGCCGCAATTTTAAGTTCTGTCTGATTAGCGTCATCGGATTGAATTTTTAATGAGAGCAATTGTATTAATTGTTGCAAATTTGTTGGAAAATTTTTATGTAGTGAACGTTCGATTATAATGGTTACAACGCCAGAACGGCGACAATGACGAGAACTGCAATTATCAACGACTGCTGACGACTTGAACAACTGCGACTTGACTACTTGACTTCGTGATCGACTTCCCTCGACTCCCATACTCGCTGATCTTATTCTCTGATATACGTACATGATACATACATGTTATACGTACATGATACACACATATATATATACATACATACATATATACATATATATACCGCCCAATCTTCAGATAGGATGACTACCACATGTAGTATAGCCAACCTGATGTGTAAAAGCCCATTGATCTCACGCACTTTTAACCATCCCAAAAAGATAGTGCAGATTACTATTAAGGTTATTCGCTGTCCGTGAAAGCGAAGAACTAGACACCAGACCATTGAGCACCTTTATGCCAACCTCACAGTAGCGAAGACGAGACTTAAGCATCAAGGAGCACCATTTTTGCATGAAAGATATAGCAAAGGTTTCGCTCGACTCGCTGTGAACTATCACAAGAGGACTAGAATGCTTTAAACACGCAAAACTTATCTAACGACCGTTTTAGTCTATGTGAGGTGTTTTGAAACACAGACCAATTGCATACTTCAAACCGAGCGACGGAAATGGCTAAATGAATTTTTAGACCCTGTACCGAAAAGGGTATATTAACTTTATGCCAATGTATGTAATAAGCAAAAGGAGGCGAGGTAGAGCCCACAAAGTATATATATTCTTGATCAGCATGACGAGCTAAGTTGATATTAAGCTTTTTTTCGGTTCCACACCCAACGCCCAATCAATTTGTATTTTAATGTCTGCACTGCACTGCACGTCGCATTTTTCAAGCTAGAGTCTTCTTTTTTTAAAAACGCAATTGGACGCAAACGCAATACATTTCTATCGATCCTGAATATTTCATCAAGTTTGGTTTATTAGCCGCTAACAACAAGCTATCTGATTTTTGCTCAAATAAAAGGTAAGTCGCTTGCGGTCAGGAGTTTCCGGCGACTCCTTGCTAAATTTTTTATATTTTTATACCCTTGCAGAGGGTAATTTTGACCAGAAGTTTGTAACGCAGTGAAGGAGACATCTTCGACCCTATTAAGTATATACATTTTTGATCAGTATCACAAGCCGAGTTTATATAGCCATGTCCGTCTGTCTGTCCGTCTGTCTGCCGGTTGCTATGTAAACTAGTCTCTCAGTATTAAAGCTATCGGGCTGAAACTTAGCATGGGCCCTTTAATCTGTCGCACGTAGTACATAAGTTTGATCGGTCGGAAACGGAAACCTACATCACATAGCTGCCATACGAACGAGAGGGAAAAAGTGCCATAAATTCGCAATTTTTAGACCCTGTACCCATAGGGTAAAGGGTATATTAAGTTTGTGAAAATGTATGTAACAGGCAGAAGGAGGCGTGGCAGACCCCACAAAGTATATATATTATTGATCAGCATGACGAGCTGAGTCGATATAGCCATGTCCGTCTGTCCGTCTGGGTAAACGAACGGATCTCAGAAACTGTAAGAGTTAGAAGAACCTTATTAACAGTGCAGATTCTCGTAATTATTACGCAGATGAAGAGTATTTTTTTTCAGGTGCCACGCCCACCGCCCCGGTAACGTTCTTACTTGTTTAAGATATTTTATTTATTTCTTAGGAAACTCTAACTAATGACTTTTTTTATCCTGAAAGTTTCATTAAAATCGGACTACTGTATCCTATAGCTGCTAAAGGAACGATTGGAGAGATGGGTCATTGAGTATAACTCTGGAGTTTTTCAAGGCAATTAATTCATTCTTGAGAAATGCAATTTCATATACATTAAAGCCGTTTTACAAAATTTAAAACCAAACAGTGGATCACTGTATCCTATAGTTGCCATTAAAACAATCAAACCGTTTTAGGGCAACTGGTTTGCAAGGGTATTCCATGCTTTGGATTTTTTTTTTTACGCGAATCCCGTTCGTTGCACACACCTTCCGCCCAACCGACCGAGGGGCCAAGCCGCATAACGTACCGCTCGATCGCGGGGATAGGACCGAGCATGCCGGGAAAATAGGAGAAAGATTTCGAGGAAAACTATATAAAAATGTGATGAGTTAGATAGGTAAGAAGTAGCGACTTAATATGAGTAAGGTCGTTAATTGACGAAAAATCTGAAGTTAGTTGGTTCAATACGTTAAAATCTAATCAAAGTACTCTAAAGGGCACATGCAGGACATAATTCGAACTACTATGGTTTAAAGCTAGTGGGATCTAATTTCTAGTCGTCTACGGGCACATTAAAGTTGATGCGTTCTAATAAGACAGAACTATCATCCTCGTTGTGTATTAGTTTCACGATGAAAACTACGCCAAGCATGGTTCTACGATTAGTAAATGTGGGTAGGTTTAGTAGCATGAGTCTTTCTTTCTGTTAGTTTTCCTTTTTAGACCCTGTACCCAAGTGTAAAGGGTATACTAAGTTTGTGCAAATGTATATAACAGGCAGATGGAGGCGTGGCAGACACCACAAAGTATATATGTCGGAAACTCGACTGCAACGTTCTTACTTGTTTCCTCTGTAACTATCTCATTAATAACCTTATAACTCATCCGCGTCCATACACCCGGCAGACCCAATGTAGCTGGGTCCTTAGACACCACACTTCGAAGTATTGCTGCTTATTTTGAGCTGGGTAGCCGTCCCAATTCTCCTACAGGCTTGTCTTCTTTGACTTGTTAAATAGCCTTATCATTTTCGTTTGTATCGGCTTTAACGGCGGCGAGTGGTTTTTAGATCCCAATTCAGAATTATGTCCGAGGCTTTATGCTTGGCGGATGAGGTTTTAGAACATTGTACCAGTGGATCCTTTTCCTGGGATTGCAGATATGCTAAGGCCAGGTACAACCCCTGGTACAACGAGCTGATAGCCGTGATCGGCTAGATCACATGCTTTGTCGCTTAAGAGCCAAGGTTCCTTTACACGTATGACGTCCACCAACTTCTTTTCCAGGAATCGCAGCAGGTTCTTAGGGTGCGGCAGGAATACCGGCAAGCCTTTGACTCATCCGCACGGTAGCTTTCGTCCGGCTGTGGACCACCTGTGTCCCTGCTGACAACAAGTTCTTCCGTGGTTTTTGAGTGTCGCCTTATACCCTGTTCCTGTTGACGAACGAGCTACCGGTGTGGCTTGTCACCAGTATTCGCAGAGACCGATGGGAATATAGAAAGTACAGAATGTCAGCACGCCCGAAGTCCCTCTTTAACAGAGAGTAGCTGTTCCACATCTATGAGTCCACCTGAGCCGCACAATAAGAAATAGTCATCACCAAAGGAGTAATGACTTGACATAATTGTGAGACACCTCATTACCCTATAAGAATAGTTAAAAGATTAAGAGAAAATAAAATTTTGTTCTAAAGAAATAAGTTATAAGGAAAAATTATTATAATTAAAAATGAAGACATTCCTTATAGAGTATTTTCTAAAAAGTGATTAAACAAACAATTTGGTCAAATATCATATTGACAAAATAAAAACGTTTAGCTATCCCTCACTATGAGTATCGTTGAGATCTCTCAGACAGACGGTCACGCGGACATACTCAAGGTAACTTTGGGGATCTCCTACGTCATTTTTTATATCCTTGTACCATATGTACATCGGTGTAGGCAACCATGAGATACCTCCAAAATAAATCTTTTCAATAAATTATCCAATCCCATTGCAACATTTTTCGCAGTAAATAAGGTAAAAGCAAGTTGTTTTAGAAAATAATATTTGTGATTATAATATAATCCTCTAAAGGTATCATTAGAGGCGTTGGGGCAAATGTATGTAACAGGCAGAAGGAGGCGTGGCAGACCCTGCAAAGTATATATATTCTTAATCAGAATGACAAGCTAATTCGATAAAGCCATGTCCGTATGCCCTTCAGTCCTTCAGTAAGAGTTAAAAGAACCATATTATCCGTGCAGATGAAGTTTTTTTTTTCTTTAAATTATTTGTTACGAAACACTGTAAAATGGAGTTGTTCAAGTTTCTAGAGACTGCCGCTGAGAACGTACTACTTTCATAAACCTACATATAAATATGTTACCTTCGATATATCATAACATCAAAGTCCGTGGTTCGATCCCCAGATTTTTAGACCCTGTACCCAAAGGGTAAAGGGTATATTAAGTTTGTGCAAATGTATGTATCAGGCAGAAGGAGGAGTGGCAGACGACACAAAGTATATATATTCTTGATCAGTATGATGAGCTGAGTCGATATGGCCATGTCTTTCTGTCTGCCCGGATGAACACACGGATCTCAGCAACTGTAAGAGCTAGAGGAACCGTATTACCAGTGTAGATTCTCCTAATACTGACGCAGCTTCTGCTGCATTTAATTTTTTTTTTCGGTGGCACACCCTCCGCCTCCGCAATTTGTATTTTTATGTTTGCACTGCATTGCTAATTTTTCAAGCTAGAGACTTCGAACATTTTTTCTAAAAATAAGCTATGTGTTTCTTTGCTCAAATAAACGGTAAATCGCTTGCGGTCGGTAGTTGATATTCTAGGAAGTGACGCAGAAAACGCACTACATTCATATGCGTATGTAAGAATGTGTACCTTTAATATATTTATACTGTATTATTTACTGGATTCGGAATGTATATGGTTAGGACGTCTGGTTGATAACACGGTCTCAGGCTCGAACCCCAAACCAGTCTGTGTAGTTTTTTTTATACCCTTGCAGAGGGTTTTATAATTTTGTCCAGAAGTTTGTAACGTATAATGTATAATGCTGCTGCTATTGTATAATGCTGATCACCAACCGAGTCGATCTAGCCATATCCGTCTGTCTGTCCGTCCGTAAGAACATTACAGTCGAGTTTCCCAAATGTTAATACCCTGTACCAATTTGGTTATAAGCTAAATAAATCAATAATGTAAAAATAAAAATGCAAAAAAAGAACGTTCGAGTCTGGGGATCGAACCAGGGGCCTCCATGTCATGAGCCAGACATCCTACCCTAATACAGTACAAAACAAGAAAGGAAGGCTAGCTTCGGTACCCTTGCAGACCAGTTGCCTTCAAACCGATAGATCGTTTATTTGTATGGCAGCTATAGGATATAGTACATAGTTTCCCGATTTTTGGTTTTTAATTTTTTTAAACGGCCTTAATGTCTATAAAAACTATATTTTCCAAAAATGAATTAATTGTCTTAAAAAACACCAGAATTATGCTCCATGACCGATTTTCTCACATCGTTCCTATGGGAGCTATAGGATGTAGTGATCCGATTTTAATAATACTTTTAGGATAGGTTAAAATAGTCTTTAAATAGTGATTTCTAAAGAATGAAGTAGTTATCTTAAAATATAATGGATCTTTTTCCAAATCGTTCCTATGGCAGCTATGTGATGTAGTTTACCGATTCCGGCCGTTCCGACGTATATACTACCAGAAACCGATTGAAGCGTCGGTGCAAAGTGTTACCCCGATAGCTTTAAAACTGAGAGACTAGTTTACTTAGCAACCGACAGATGGGCAGACAGACGGAAATACAGGACATGGCTAGATCGATTATTCCCTGAAAGTCTCATATAAATCAGACAAATCTGGTATTTTTCAAGATAATTCATTCTTGGAAAATTTACTTATTATAGACAAGACAGCTGGTTTAGAATATGCAAAAACCGGTCTGCAAGGGTATTCTAAGCTTAAGACCCCGAAGCTAGCCTTCCTTTCTTGTTTAACGTAAATTGCTTAGACATATTTGTTATATATCTATATTTATAAAAGCAAGTCTATTTATAACTCAAGAACGGCTGGCTTTGAGTCCGAAGATTTTTCATTCTTGTAATTCTTACACGTATCAGCCAGCTGATCTGGATTAAAACCGTATGCAATTTGGCCTCTGAACATCCTTTCTCGTTTTAAAGATTTTTCAAAATGTCCCTAAGTGAATAAGTAACTGAACCAATTCTATAAAATTGTATTAAAAATATTATTAACAAGTAAGAACGTTACAGTCGAGTTTCCCAACTGTTACAGACCCTGTACAAATTTGGTTATAAGCAAAATAAATCAAAACCAAAAAAAAAATATTTACAGCGAGTCCGGTCTGGGACTCGAACCCAAGATCTTCGCTTTTTCAGTCGAGCGTCGACTACACCATACTTTCTAAATCAGCAGATAATACAGTATAAATATATTGAAGGCACACATTCATATATGTATATGAAGGTAGTGGCGGCTGCAGCTGCGTTTTCGAGAAAAATCAATCACCGAACGCAAGCGATTTACCGTTTGTTTAAGCAAATAAACAGATTACTTGTGTTTAGCGCCTTTAAACTTTAGGTATTTATTGTGCGCTTTCCAATCTTGATGAAATTGGGTATCGGTAGATCGGTAGAAATCTATGCTCCAATTGCATGTGTATTTTTCCTATATCCTATATCTACACTGGTTATCCGGTTCCTCTAGCTCTTACAGTTGCTGTGATCCGTGTGTTCATCCGGACGGACGGACAGACGGGCATGGCTATATCGACTCAGCTCGTCATGCTGATCAAGAATATATATACTTTGTGTGGTCTGCCACGCCTCCTTCTGCCTGTTACATACATTTGCACAAAATTAACCCTTTACCCTTTTAACCCAAAGGGTACAAGGTCTAAAAACGTTGGCTTGTCAAAGTTGCATTAACCGTTTTCGCTTTCCATTAAATTAAAGATATTTTTCCCCAAAATGTTTGTAAAGTTGTGGTGCGTTTGGTGTGGTTGTAGAATATGCATATGTTTTCAATCCATTTATAAATAGCTTGAGTTTATATGGCACGGTATGAGAAGTAAACAAATGCCCAACAGGTCGGATGCCCCTATGACGTAATATTGCCATGGGGCGTTTGAGACTCTTTCAACATTGAAATGTGAGAGAATACGGTTGGAAATATGAAATTAGGGCTTTAGTATATTTGCAATTCAGCCCACAAATATATTTGTATTTATATCTTTCTAGTGCAAGACATATATAAAAGCTAATTAATTTTGACCTTATTACAATTTAAGAGTTTGTAATTAAGTCTATCGAAGTGTAGAATACGTTAACAGATTGCTCTTATCCATACGTTCCATGATTGCTTGAGGGTCACAAAATTTGAAAAGTTAATTTTCTAAGTATTAAATATCTTGGGAAAAACTAAGGAAGGTTAATTTTTTCGTTTTAATTTTAATGTTTTTGAAAATTAGTGTTCTTGTTAGACACTGTACCCAAAGGGTAAAGGGTATTGCTTTAAATGTATTGTGCAAATGTATGTAACAGGCAGAAGGAGGCGTGGCAGACCCCACAAAGTATATATATTCTTGATCAGCATGACGAGCTGAGTCGATATACAAGGTGTGTTCCAAAGTAAACAGGACTTTTCGAATCTAGCGCCCTCTAGTGGCGCCATCTATATGTCAACTGGTGCTTTAGAATCTGCTATCCTTTATCGACTTCCAGTAAAAATTTGAAAAATGAAATTTTATCTATTGGAAGTGAGGTTATTGCGTTTTAAGTGTCAGTATGTTTTTGTCATCGGTGCGAAAATGAGCTTCGAACAAAGAGCCAACATTAAATTTTGTTTTAAAATTGGTAAAACTTTTACCGAAACGTTTCAATTGATGAAACAAGTGTATGGCGATGGTTGCCTAACCCGTAGCAGAGTGCACGAGTGGTTTCAACGTTTTCAAAGTGGTCGTGAGGACATAAATGACGATGAACATGTGGGACAACCAAAATCCGTGATCACCGAAAATTCCATCGAAACTGTGCGTGAATTCATAAAAAATCAGCCGAAATCATCATTGAAATTCATGGAAATAGAATTGAACATCTCCAAAACATCGATTTATCGCATTTTGACCGAACATTTGGGCTTACAAAAGGTGTGTGCACGTTTTGTTCCGCACAAATTGACTGACGTCGAAAAATTGCTCAGAATTCAACATTTGAAGGACATCATTAAAGAGGCAAAAAACGACCCGAACTTCCTTTACAAGATTGTGACTGGTGACGAAACGTGGTGTTTTCAATATGATCCCGAAACGAAACTCCAGAGTGCTGAATGGAAGGCGCCGGACGAACCGAAACCCAAAAAATCGCGCCTGGAGAAGTCAAAAGTAAAGACAATGCTGATTTGTTTTTATGATTCCAAGGGTATTGTCCACAAAGAATTTGTTCCACCCGGCCAAAACGTTAATGCGGTATTCTGCCTTGGAGTTTTGAAGCGTTTGGTGCGCCGTATTCGACGTGTTCGGCCCGAATATTGCTCTTGGACCGTGCCAAAAGCTGTATTAAAGCAGGGGACTATTTTGAATAAAATAAATTGATTTTGCCGAAAAAACTATTTGTTCTGTCTTTTTTGTTAAAAGTCCTGTTTACTTTGGAACGCACCTAGTAGCCATGTCCGTCTGTCCGTCCGGGTGAACGAACGGATATCAGCACTGTAAAAGCTAGAGGAACCATATTACCAGTGTAGATTCTCCTAATACTGACGCAGCTGAAGTTTATTTTTTTTTTCGGTGCCACGACCACCGCATCCGCAATTAGTTATTTTAATTATGCACTGCACTACACTGCACAATTTTAAAGCTAAAATTTGTAAAATTCACATTCAATTGGAGCATGGATTTCTACCGATCCTGAAAATTTCATCAAGATTGGTTTATTAGAAAGCGCACAATAAATGCCCAAAGTTTACGGGTGCTAACCACAAGCAATCTGTTTATTTCCTCGAATGTACGGTAAATCGCTTGCGTTCGGTGGTTGATTTTTCTCGCAAGTGCCGCGGCTGCTGCCACTACCTTCATACTCGTATACATATGTATGAATGTGCGCCTTCAATATATTTATACTGTATTAGCTGCTGATTTATAAAGTATTGTGTGGTCGAATGGTTACGACGTTTGACTGAAAGCGCGAAGATCTTGGGTTCGAATCCCAGACCGGAATCGGTGTAAATATATATATATATATTNATATATATATATATTTTTTTTTTTGATTTATTTTGCTTATAACCAAATTTGTGCAGGGTCTGTAACAGTCGGGAAACTCGACTGTAACGTTCTTACTTGTGTTTACTTAGTACCATAACAACTAGCTACCTCATCACGAAGCCGGAATAACCCATTTTTCCACTTTTATTTTAGATATCATTCACTTATTGAAAATGGAACAAAATTGTCTACCGAAAGTCAAAAGATACTAATGGGTATTAATCAACTTAAAATGTAAGGAGCAGAAAATTATAAATATATAATATAATATAGATGAAGCAATATATATACATATACATATATAATATCATATTTATAATTAAGGTTTGTATAGCGTTTGTAGCAAACTGCAACCCGGCTTAAAGTTCTTAAAGACCTTTGCTAAAATAATTGCCAACAATATCTCTTTGAAATGGAACATCTGGACTTAGCGGAGTATATAGCGAGCGCACACGCATGTTGGAATAGTCTTGGTTCATTCGAACAGCATGGTAAGTTACAACAAGAAACAAGAAAGGAAGGCTAGCTTCGGTACCCGAAGCTTAGAATACCCTTGCAGACCAGTTGCCTTTAAGCCGTTCGTTCGTTTGTATGGCAGCTATAGGATATAGTGGTCCGATTTTAATGAAACTGTCAGGATATGTTAAAATGTTCATTAAACAGAGAATTCTAAAAAAATAAATTAATTATCTTGAAAAAATTATGAATTTATGGCACTTTTTCTCAATCGTTCCTATGGCAGCTATGTGATGTAGTGTTCCGATTCCGGCCGTTCCGACTTATATACTACCTGCAACAGATTGAAGGGTCGGTGCAAAGTTTCAGTCTGATAGCCTTAAAACTGAGAGACTAGTTTACATAGCAACCGACAGACGGACAGACAGACGGACATGGCTATATCGACTTGGCTGGTGATGCTGATCATGAATATATACTTTGTAGGGTCGAAGACGTCTCCTTCACTGCGTTACAAACTGCTGCTCAAAATTATAATACCCTCTGCAAGGGTATAAAAAGGGCTAGCTTCGGGGCCCGAAGCTTAGAATACCCTTGCAGACCAGTTGCCTTCAAACCGTACGATGTTTGTATTGTATCTATATAATATGGTGGTACGCTTGAATGATTTTAAATTTCTAAATTGGCTTAAATGTCTAGGAAAAGTATATTGTTCATATTAAGAATTAATTATATTATATACGGTCAATGATCCATTTTCTCTCATCGGTCCCAATGCAGCTTTAGGATATAGTGATCCAATTTTAATGAGACTTTCAGGATAGGATAAAATATTTTTAAATAAAGGATCAATTATTTATCTGAAAAATGGGCAAATTAATTATCTTTTTCCCAATCGTTCCTATGCGATGTATTGTTCCGATTCCGGCAGTTCCGAATTATATACTAGTACTACCTGCAACAGATATAAGGGTTTGGCCAAGTTTCAGCCACAAAGCTTTAATACTGAGAGACTAGTTTGCGTTGAAACAAACAGACGGACAGATGGGCATGGCGAGATCGACTCGGCTTGTGATGCTGATCAGGAATATATATACTTCATGGGGTTGTATATATCTCCTTCTGCGTTGAAAACTTCTGGTGAAATTATAATACCCTCTGCAAGGGTATAATATATATCACCAGCTGAGTCAATCTGGCCATGTCTGTCTGTCTGGCTGTCTGTCTGCCAGTCTGTCTGTCTGTTTCTACGCAAACTAGTCTTTTAGTTTTAACACTACATTAACATAGCTGACATACAAACGATCGAACGGTTTGAAGACAACTGATCTGCAATGTAATTCTAAACTTCGGGCCCCGAAGATAGGTGACAATTTTCATTAAATAGTGATCTGTTTAAAATCAACCACTTATCTTAAAAAATGGAAAATTTGTGAAATTTGTTTGTCCAATCGTTCCTACGGCAACTATTTTATGTTGTGCTTTGATTCCGTCCGTTCCGACTTCCGCGAGGATATAAATATAACTTCACAAAAATGACTAATTTGTTTTGTTTGTTTTTGACAAAATGTTTTCATACCTTAGCGAACATTTTTTTTTTTTTTTATACCCTTGCAGAGGGTATTATAATTTTGACCAGAAGTTTGTAACGCAGTGAAGGAGACATTTCCGACCCTATAAAGTATATATATTCTTGATCAGCATCACCAGCCGAGTCGCTCTAGCCATGTCCGTCTGTCTGTCCGTCTGTCCGTCTGTCTGTCTGTCTGTCCGTCTGTCGGTTGCTATGTAAACTAGTCTCTCAGTTTTAAAGCTATCGGGCTGAAACTTTGCACCGACCCTTTAATCTGTTGCAGGTAGTATATAAGTCGGAACGGCCGGAATCGGAACATTACATCACATAGCTGCCATAGGAACGATTGAGAAAAAGTGCCATAAATTCGTCATTTTTTAAGATAACCAATTCATTATTTAAAAATCCATTTTTAATGACTATTTTAACGTATCCTAAAAGTTTCACAAAAATCGGACCACTATATCCTATAGCTGCCATAGGAACGATGGGAGAATGGAGATGGGAGATGGGTCATTGAGCATAACTCTGGTGTTTTTCGAGTTAATTAATTCATTCTTAAGAAATACAGTTTTCATAGACATTAAAGCCGCTTTAGAAACCAAAAATCGGATCACTATATCCTAATATAGCTGCCATACAAATGAACGCACAGTTTTAAGGCAACTGGTCTGCAAGGGTATTCTAAGCTTCGGGTACCGAAGCTAGCCTTCCTTTCTTGTTAGACCCTGTACCCAAAGGGTAAAGGGTATATTAAGTTTGTGCAAATGTATGTAACAGGCAGAAGGAGGCGTGGCAGACCCCACAAAGTATATATATTCTTGATCAGCATGACGAGCTGAGTTGATATAGCCATGTCCGTCTGTCCGTCTGTCCGTCTGTCCGTCCGGATGAACACACGGATCTCAGCAACTGTAAGAGCTAGAGGAACCGTATTACCAGTGTAGATTCTTCTAATACTGAGTAAATTAGAGTTTATTTTTTTAAGTCGGTGCCACGCCCACCGCCTCCGCAATTTGTATTTGAATTTTTGAACTGCCCTGCACTGCACAATTTTCAAGCTAAAATTTTTTTAAAAATACCCATGCAATTGGAGCATAGATTTCTACCGATCCTGAAAGTTTCATCAAGATTGGTTAATTAGAAAGCGCACAATAAATACCCAAAGTTTACAGGCGAAAAACACAAAAAATCTGTTTATTTGCGCAAACAAACGGTAAATCGCTTGCGTTCGGTGGTTGATTTTTCTCGGAAGTGCCGCTGTAGCTGCGCTGCCACTACCTTCATATACATACATAGGAATGTGTATGTATGTATGTATGTATGAATGTGCGTCTTCAATATATTTATACTGTATTAGCTGTCTGTTCAAAAAGTTTGGGATTGTCGAATGGTTACGACGTTCGACTTAAAACGCGAGAATCTTGGGTTCGAATCCCAGACCTGACTCGGTGTGAATATATATATATATATATTTTTTTTTGGTTTTTTTTTATTTTGCCTAAAACCAAATTTGTACAGGGTCTGTAACAGTCGGGAAACTCGACTGTAACGTTCTTACTTGTTTTTTATATGATCAGTATTTCGAATATCAAAATTTTTTTTTTTTAAAGTTAGTTTAAGGGCTTGTCATAATTTCTGGATATTTCATATTTTTTAGATGTGTACTTATCCAATTCGCGTCAGGCTTTGGAGCCCATCATTGAGGAAACAAGCGAGGATGAGGAGCACGCACAGAAAGGATCGATGAGCCTACATAAAGAAGACTCAAGCTTTTCGAGCTCCACTAAATGTGAATCTTGTACTGTTATTTGCATCGAAGTAACAAGGGGTGAGCTGCTAAATTCTTTTAGGTTCATCTTTAAAGCTACGCTTATCTATACAATGCAGATATCGATACAATTTCGGAACGGGACTTTTTCTGCCCTCCGAAACGACAGAGGCGATGCCAGGAAGCGGATCAGCCTCAAAATGTTGATGAAATTGTGCAGTTATGTCGCCCTTTGCAGCACGATGTCGGATCCCACAGCAGCCTTGAGCGCTTTCTAGCCATGGAGGCCTCTACTCGGGACAGCATTGGAAGCCACGGCCAACGGAGCAGTACGGGTAGTCGGCGCGTTGGGATCTTCGAAGACTACTACTCAGAAAATGATTCCTACCACTCTCTGTCCCGCAGCTCTTCGTTGGTGCAGTTTGAGTCTTTGGAGAGACAGCTAGTCTTGCAGGAACAGCATCAAAGCCTGAACAATTTGGGTAACAGCTCACCCTCGCTTCTCAACTGTGAGCTGGGTGCTGCAACGAGAGTCAGTGACAGCAATCCGGAAATTGGGCGAGCATCGGCCTCGTCCCTATCCCTATTAAAGCGCTACGAGTCTAATGATGGACGCCTGCATCAAACATATTACGAGTTAAACAAGCTTATTTTCGAGGAGCAACGGGATCTATTCCCAAAGAAAATTCATCAGGCGGAGCTTAAGTCGGGCTCGGAGTCCAGTTCTAGCTCCTCTTGTGACATCAGCGGTCACAGCCTGCTCAACTTGTGCCAGAGCAATGGCGGACCGGGAGAACCTGAAAATCCGGACGGGGCTTCCTCCCGGCGACTACCTTTGAACTCGGCCGAGAATCTGTCCGAAGATTCCGGATATTGCGAAACTAGAACGTTGCGACGAGAAAACTCTAAATCCATACCAAAGAATTTTGATAAACTTTGCGAAGAGGAGGAGGAGCAACTTCTGCTTGAGGATTGCGCACCAAATTCCAGCCACTCCATCGGCGAACATGATTTGTGTCAGCCGAAAATAGAACAACCGGCGGACACGGCTACGATGCCGTGCTCTCCGTCTTCGTCATCTATTAATAGCGCCCCGGAGAGAACCGTTTTTCAGCTTGTATTGGGATCACCGTTGACGTCGGCATCTGTACCGCCATCAGCCTCTCCTTTATCGCTACCATCACCAACCGGATCAACGGCATCGTCATCGTCATCGTCCGCCGTCTCGTTTACTTGGCAGCGCAACAGTTTGCCCGACGTATGCGAGCCGCGAGGTTCGCCGTTTCCCAGCCATCTCCCAGTCATCGTTGGTTGGGGGTGCCCAAACGAGACTCAAGTCGAAGGGCTAGCCACCAGCAGCAATCCCTGCTGCAGCCAGAGCAGCAGTAGTTCTTCCTCGCCAGAGCACTCTGCGCCTCTTGGTATAAGCAATTCACTTCCCAACGGCTTGCAACAACTGGGACGTCGGCGCCGATCGCGCCATAGTCGATCCATCCAAAACCGCTGGCACAGCCACAGCGGTGGCAGTAGCTCTAGCGAGGAGTGGAAACCAGAGGAGAGACGCGACGACTTTTTCATTAACTACCACAGCCTTTCAAAGATTCGGCAAAGCTGCAGTTGGAATAAGCGTGCTCGAATAAACCAGCATCCTGATCGCATTGAAAGCGCAGTGGGCAGCGCGGGATACCTGAACGACAGCTACCAGAACCTCACTCTTTTGGACTACACGGATCACCAATCAACTAGGGAGAAACTTCAGACAAACAATAAGAGAAACCAAGTTATAGAAATGTCGGAAACCAGCAGCATTGCAGCGGGCGACTACGAGCAGGTTATCTGCCAAGGGAACTTTTTGCTTGACGAGATTAGCAAGATCTATGACAAAAAAGTGTCCATTCTGAATGATAAGCCTGTTTATGAGGATAGGCCCTCTCAGAGCATAGTGGATAAGAATACCCAAGCCCCTGAAGAGGTGCCTCAAGTGCAACATGTGCAATTAACCATTAGGAAGCCACCAGCACGCCAGAAGCGCTTGGTTATAGATATTCCAAACCAGCATCTTTCAATGCATCCAGTCGAACAGACTTTTAGCAGCTATGGTAAAACTTTTGACCAGGACCCCACCAATCTGCGAACCACCTACGCCCAAAGCCTGGAGCATTGCACCTGCGAATTGCAAGAGGTCGTCACCGACAATCCAATGGCATCAGCGACTAAAAGATCGTTGCCTAAGCGCCGATTTCAGGCCAAAGTGGCAGCCGCCAAACAGTGCAGCCTAGTCAGCAGTACACCCAATCTTTCAGCTTACAATAAAAAACACCAGGAGCCCGAGGGTGAAATCTACTTGAGCAGCGCACACACTTCCATGCACCAGCTGCCCCATACGCCAACGCAACCCAAGCCACTGGGAATATTGCTGTCTGCTGGATCACGCAACTCCTTTAATAAGGAGGTGAGTTTTTGTCCGGTGGTAAGCAAATACTGCTGGCATGAACAGTCTTGCGAAGAGCCACAGGAGAAGCAGGGTCAAACTTTCGAAGGGAAGCAGGGGCTTTTAAGTGATGACGAGCTACTGGACAATGCCAACGCCTCTGTCATACATAGCACCAAAGAAAACGAAATCATATCAGCGATCTTCGGCAAAAAACTAATGCAAAAGAGAACAGAGTCGCTAAATAAGGGGCTAAGCGAGCCGGCGCTCACGGCCGAAGAGAGCACCGAAAAATATGAGATCATTACAAACGATACTATACCCGAGGTCAAGCGAATGCCCGAAATCGAATCCGACTCGGGGCACAAGCATGAACACGAGCCCGCCTCAAGCATGGTAAAATCACGGGTCGTTGCGAATTCATCGCACTCTTCATCACAATTACCATCACCATCTAATAGTCCGAAACTTGCTACGCCCGTTAGTATCCCCGCTCGTCCCTTGAGTCTTCATTTGCCTATTCTTAGCCAACCGCCCACAAATCGCGCTCATCATATTTTGTACGCCTCACAGCATTTACTGCAGCGTTGCGATCCGGAGGATCAAATGCTACCGTCCAGCAAGACCATCGGAAAGACAGACGAGAAACATCCCAGCTCTAAGGGCTTCCTCTCCAGATTTGCCCACGGCTTACGTATTTCGCTGCTGCGTAAAAATAAACATAAGCAGCAAGATCGAAAAATGGAGCAACCAACGTTTTTTGAGCCAGCGCCTGGGAAGCCCACCGAACAAATTCATAGGAATATTAACGAAAGGAAAGAATGGAAGGCGAGAAGTTCGCAGTGCGTTCAACTGGATGAACAGCTGACCAAGACGTTCACCTTACAGAAGGTGGTGTCCGGAAAGCCTCCCCTACCAAAACAGCCGCCAAAAAGTGGCAGCCTAGCGCATGCGCCTCGGGGAACTCACGGTGGCGTCACTAATGCTGCCCATGCCAGTGAGGCGCTGCTGAGCGCTGAGCGGGAACAGTACCAGCAGTTCGCTGACCAATTAGGGTCAGGCACACACGCGACAAGAATGAGGGACACCAACTCGCCGTCACGAGTTACAGTCTCTCAGAAGATGCAGATGATCAACCAGCTCGGTGTAAATGAACATGGAACACGACCCACAATGGTCACCGTCGTGCCAGTGGCCGTTTCACCCGTGAACGATGGCTGTAAAATGGGTCTTATTGAGACAAATCTGGACACCCACGAGACAGTTATTTCGGGAAGGACCCGCTCCCTCGTGGACATCACCAGCAACGCGCACCATCTTCTGCACAAACGATACATTGTAAAACGACAAAACGTGTCGAGCGCCACCTATGAGCCGGATGATTTGAACACAGATAAGGTCAAGACTTCGCCATCCAGAAAAGGCATACATATTGTATCGGTTCGCAGGCCTCACAAGAGCATGGAGTTTCTTTTAGATAAGGAGAATCAGAAAATTGTTTTGGTAAGTTCCAGTACATGCTACATGTCTAAAATTCAATTTAGATCACGAGCAAATGTGAAATTACACGTGCTTGTTGATGCCACATATTTGATGGAATTCAGTGGGTCCGCTCCTATTTTTGGTATTAGTTAACTCCAACAAGGTTTATTATACCCTTGCAGAGGGTATTATAATTTTGACCAGAAGTTTGCAACGCAGTGAAGGAGACATTTCCGACCCTATAAAGTATATATATTCTTGATCAGCATCACTAGCCGAGTTGATCTAGCCATGTCCGTCTGTCCGTCTGTCCGTCTGTCCGTCTGTCCGTCTGTCTGTCTGTCTGTCTGTCTGTCTGTCCGTCTGTCGGTTGCTATGTAAACTAGTCTCTCAGTTTTAAAGCTATCGGACTGAAACTTTGCACCAACCCTTCAATCTGTTGCAGGTAGTATATAAGTCGGAACGGCCGGAATCGGAACACTATATCACATAGCTGCCATAGGAACGATTGGGAAAAAGTGCCATAAATTCGCTATTTTTCAAGATAATTTATTTATTTTTTAGGAAACTTGTTTAAATGACTAATTTAACTTATCCTGAAAGTTTCATCAAAATCGGACCACTACATCCTATAGCTGCCATGGGAACGATGTGATTAAATGGGTCAACGAGCATAACTCTGGTGTTTTTCAAGACAATTAATTCATTCTTGAGAAATACAGTTTTCATAGGACTTAATGCCGTGTTAGAAAATTAAAAACCAAAAATCGGATCACTATATCCTATAGCTGCCGTACAAACGATCAAACGGTTTGAAAGCAACTAGTCTGCAAGGGTATTCTAAGCTTCGGGTACCGAAGCTAGCCTTCCTTTCTTGTTTTTATTATATTATAATACTGCAGATGGTTTTATAATTTTTACTGGACACTGAAAGAGTCATATCTAACTCCACTAAATACGTTTTTTAAATCAACATTAATTGGATCAAGCAAAGTTTCTTCTTCGTTAACAATTACTAAAAGTTAGATATTAATTAATTTTAATTTCTTTTTCTCAAATATAACCACTGGAGGGCAACCGACTTAATGTGAATTAGTTCGATTTATCACCATAATTTTTTGGAATATATTTAAATCATGTATGATAAATTTCTAGTTTGAGGTCTGCGCTTATTAAAATCATTCTGCATACATATGTCAGACATGACAAGGTCAATTTCTTGACTGAAGATATATTACGCGGATTTCCGCCATTTTTTTTAATGCATTGTAAAATACGGACAAGCCTAATATACTCTCTCTTAACGGCCTCTGCTAAAAAATAGTATTAACAAGAAAGGAAGGCTAGCTTCGGTACCCGAAGCTTTGAATACTCTTGCAGACCAGTTGCACTTAAAGCTGTCATACAAAATATCGTTTGTATGACAGCTATAGGATATAGTCCGATTTTGATGATACTTTTAGGATATGTTAAAATAAGCATTAAATAGAGTTTCCTAATAAAAAAAGTAATTATCTTAAAAAACAAGGAAGGCTAGCTTCGGTACCCGAAGCTTAGAATACCCTTGCAGACCAGTTGCCTTAAAACTGTTTCATCGTTTGTATGACAGCAATAGGATATAGCGATCCGATTTTTAGTTTTTAATTTTCTAAAACGACTTTATTGTCTATGAAAACTGTATTTCTCAAGTTTGAATTAATTGTCTTGAAAAACACCAGAGTTATGCTCAATGACCCATTTTATTTCATTTAAATGTCTGGCTCATAACATGGAAGGCCCTGGTTCGATCCCCAGACTCGATCGTTATTTTTTTGAATTTTCATTTGTACATTATTGATTTATTTTGCTTATAACAAAATTGACACAGGATATTTCACAGTCGGGAAACTCCAATCTAATGGTCTTACTTGTTTTATTAGCAATCACATTTAAATAATGTTACAGCTCAGGCAATTAAGCTGAGTAACCAAATGAAATTGTACAATTCTCCTCCCACGTCCCGTCTCTCCTTATCCAATTTCCACGTTTCCATTTCACCATTCTCTCAGCTTTTTAAGCTGAGTCAACCAAATAACAGCATAAAAAGTTTTAAATATACTCTTTGTGAAATGTTTAGGTGCTACGAACTCTCTCGAACTGAGTGGCCCCTAGAGACGCTTTGCTTTCGCCGACCATTCTGTGTTTTTCAAATGCCACGAATTTTTTCATTGTTTTAAAGGCGATTGTGCTTTGAAAACTTTTCTGGCACATTGCCAAAATTGGCGGAAGTCAATCAGTACGCCATGTATATACATATATAATTAATATCAAAGTTTTAATGCAATTAGGCTTTGAATAAATACAGTTCATCCTGCACAAAGAGATGTTATGCTGATAAAAAATATATAGACAAAAAAAAATTATATGATAACTACAAGGAAAAACCAATTAGAAGATTACAGTTGAGTTTCCCGACTGTTAAATACCCTGTACAAAATATCAGGTTAAACGCCGATCGAAATATATAAAGATTGAAAAAGAAACAAGAAAAGAAGGCTAGCTTCGGTACCCGAAGCTTAAAATACTCTTGCAGACCAGTTGCCATAAACCTGTTTGATCGTTTGTATGGCAGCTATAGGATATAGTGATCTGATTTTTAGTTTTTAATTTTCTTAAACGGCTTTAATGTCTATAAAAACTGTATTTCTCAAGAATGAATTAGTTGTCTTGAAAAACGCCAGAGTTATGCTCAATGACCCATTTTCTTTCATAGTTCCTATGGCATCTATAGGATATAGTGGTCCGATTTTGATAAAACTTTTATGATGTGTTAAAATAGTCATTAATTAGAGTTTTCTAACTCTAGCAACCGGCAGACGGACAGACGGACATGGCTAGATCGACTCGGCTGGTGATGCTGATCAAGAATATATATACTTTATAGGGTCGAAAACATCTCCTTCACTGCGTTACAAACTTCTGGGCAAAATTATAATACCCTCTGCAAGGGTATAAAAATCAATAAGTCAATATCATAAAACATTGCGAGGTATACAGCGCCAGCGGCTATAGACTCCATATTTCTATTGCGCTTCCTTATTATCCAAACTAAATTAAATTTTAGGAGCGGTAGAAATGCATGCTTCAATTGCGTGTGTAAAAGCACAAGACTCTAGCTTGTGCAGTTTGCAGTTAAAACATAAAAATACAAATTAAGGGGGCGGTGGGCGTGGCACCGAAAAAAACAGTCGAGTTTCCCGGCAGTTAAATACCCTGTACCAATTTTGTAATAAGCTAAATAAATCAAAATCAATAAAAAAAAGCTAGCTTCGGTACCCGAAGCTTAGAATACCCTTGCAGACCAGTTGCACTTAAACCGTTCGATCGTTTGTATGACAGCTATAGGATATAGTGATCCGATTTTTGGTTTTGAATTTTATAAAACAAGAACAAATTTATTGTATTGAAAAACAATAGAGTTATGCTCAATGACCCCATTTCTCACATCGTTCCTATGGCAGCTATAAGATATAGTGGTCCGATTTTGATGAAACTCTCAGGATATGTTAAAATAGTCATTAAAAAATAGTTTCCTAAAAATCAAATTAATTATCTTAGAAAATTGCGAGTTTATGGCACTTTTTCCCAGTCGTTCCCATGGCAGCTATGTTATGTAGCGTTTCGATTCCAGCCGTTCCGACTTATCTATTAACTTTGTTATTATTCTTTAATTTTTTAGAAAATCTTATTTTATGACTTTTTTAACATACCCTGAAAGTTTCATCCAAATTGGACCACTATATCCTTCGGGTACCGAAGCTAGCCTTCCTTTATTGTTTTTATAATTACTTTTATTAAATTATGTTTATTTTAATTGTATTTGTTTTTTTTTTAATAAATGAAACCAAAAGAGTTATTAAATTTTTTTTTGTGAATGCGTCGTCTCCTTTTTCTCATTCTCTCCTCATTTCTAATGCCGCCAAAGTCGCTTTCACGTCCAAAACAAGAGCTAAAGCACAAAAATCTAATAAATTTATATGAAATAATTGCTATAAGCTTAAAAATGTATTCGGTGCAAGTGTTACAATATCTGCTACAAACTATCTGGCTACCCCAACGCTCCCTTAATTTCAGTTTTTACTTTTTTATGTTTTAACCGATCCTGCAAATTCAATCAAGATTGGTTAATTAGAAATCGCACAATAACTACGCAAAGTTTACAGCCGATAAAAACAAGCTACATATCTGCTTAAGTGTTTAAATAAATTCCGCTTGCGGTCGAGAGTTCAAATCCTCGTGACACCTTGTACAACTTTTTAATTTTTATAAATATTTTATTTTTTGTTTATTAAATTATGCTATTTATTATTATTTGTATTAAATATTATTTCTATATTATTTATAACGAAACGCTTCAAAATTGAGTTGTTCAAGTCGACTTTACTAGAGAGTAACGCTGATAATGCACTACCTTCATATACAAATGAATGTGTGCCTTCAATATATTTGTACAGTATTAGCTATTTGCCCAAAAGCATTGGTTGGGTTAGGCTTAGGATGTCTGGATCATAACATGAAGATCCCTGGTTGGATTCCCAGGCTCCATCTTTATTTTTTTGCATTTTTTCTTTTTTCATTATTGATTTATTTTACTTATAACAAAATCGTACAGGGTATTTAACAGTCGGGAAACTCGATTGAAATGTATTAACTTTTCATAAGCAGCGATTACAGGGTACAGTGTATTAAACAGTTGGAAAATTTCGGGAACAGTAGACTGTAATATTCTTAATTGTTTAAATTATGCTAATTATTAAGTTTTTCTTGTAATATTATTTCTATATTATTTGTTACGAAACTGCCAAAATAAGTTTTTCAAGTTGACTTTTCTAGAGAGTGGTCGTTGGTAACGCACTACCTTCATATATATTTATTTATGTATAGGTGTATTTATACTGTAGTTGTTATACACTCAAAGATATGTTTGGAGTGCAAGTGTTAGGACTTCGTCCACCGTCTGGTCGTTGGACGTTAATTTTTAGACCCTGTACCCAAAGGGTAAAGGGTATATTAAGTTTGTGCAAATGTATGTAACAGGCAGAAGGAGGCGTGGCAGACCCCATAAAGTATATATATTCTTGATCAGCATGACGAGCTGAGTCGATATAGCCATGTCCGTCTGTCCGTCCGTCCGTCTGACCGTCTGTCCGTCTGGATAAACGAACGGATCTCAGAAACTGTAAGAGCTAGAAGAACCTTATTAACAGTGCAGATTCTCGTAATTATAACGCAGATGAAGTTTTTTTTCAGGTGGCACGCCCACCGCCCCGCAATGCACTGCCCTGCACTGCACAATCCTGAAAATTTAATCAAGATTGGTTAATTAGAAAGCGCACAATATGTAAATACCTAAAGTTTACAGGCGCTAAACACAAGTTATCTGTTTATTTTCGCAAACAAACGGTAAATCGCTTGCGTTCGGTGGTTGATTTTTCTCGGAAGTGCCGCTGCAGTTGCAGCTGCCACAACCTTCATATACATATGTATGAATATATTTATACTGTATTAGCTGCCGGTTCAAAAAGTTTGGGTTAGTCGAATGGTTACGTCGTTTGATTGAAAGCATGAAGATCTTGGTTTCGAATCCCAGACCGGACTCGGAGAAAATATTTTTTTTTTTTTTTTGATTTATTTTGCTTATAACCAAATTTGTACAGGGTCTGTAACAGTCGGGAAACTCGAGTGTAACGTTCGTACTTGTTATTTATTAGTTATTTACTGTTTATATATTTTGATCGGCGCTTATAACAAAATTGGTACAGGGTATTTAACAATCGGGAAACTCACTCTTATAACTTTCGATATAAGGTAGCAAATTTCGATGGAGGGAGGGGGCGTTGAAAAAAAAACTTTGTCTGCGTGGGGTTTATTCAAGTCAATTACAACAAGTAAGAACGTTACAGTTGAGTTTCCCGACTGTTACAGACCCTGTACAAATTTGGTTATAAGCAAAAAAAATATAAAAAAATTAAAAAAATAAATATATATTTACACCGAGTCCGGTCTGGGATTCGAACCCAAGATCTTCGCGTTTTAAGTCGAACGTCATAACCATGAAAAATCCGAGAAAAATCAACCACCGAACGCAAGCGATTTACCGTTTGTTGGCGCAAATGAACAGATTTTTGTGTTTAGCGCCTGTAAACTTTAGGTATTTATTGTGCGCTTTCTAATTAACCAATCTTGATGAAATTTTCAGGATCGGTAGAAATCTATGCTCCAATTGCATGTGTATTTTTAAAAAAATTTTAGCTTGAAAATTGTGCAGTGCAGGGCAGTGCAAAAATTCAAATACAAATTGCGGGGGCACTCTAATTGCGTCAGTATTAGGAGAATCTACACTGGTAATACGGTTCCTCTAGCTCTTACAGTTGCTGAGATCCGTGTGTTCATCCGGACGGACGGACGGACAGACGGACATGGCTACATCGATTCAGCTCGTGATGCTGATCAAGAATATATACTTTGTGGGGTCTGCCACGCCTCCTTCTGCCTGTTACATACATTTGCACAAACTTAATATACCCTTTACCCTTGGGGTACAGGGTCTAAAAATGGAGACTCTAATTCTTGTAGTCTAGGAAATCGTCGTGCTCTTCCAGGCGGGCAGACGGTCAGAGGGACATGCCTATATCAAACAGGCTTTTGATGCTGATCAAAAATTTAAATATATATCTTATAAGGTTATAGTTACTTTCTTTTCCCTGTTACATACATTTGCACGAAACAACGTACCCTTTTTAGACCGTGTACCCTAAGGGTAAAGGGTATATTAAGTTTGTGCAAATGTATGTAACAGGCAGAAGGAGGCGTGGCAGACCCCACAAAGTATATATATTCTTGATCAGCATGACGATCTGAGTCGATATAGCCATGTCCGTCTGTCCGTCCGTCCGTCTGTCCGTCCGGATGAACACACGGATCTCAGCAACTGTAAGAGCTAGAAGAACCGTATTACCAGTGTAGATTCTACTAATACTGAGTAAATTAGAGTTTATTTTTTTAAGTCGGTGCCACGCCCACCGCCCCCGCAATTTGTATTTGAATTTTTGCACTGCACAATATTCAATTTTTTTAAAAATACACATGCAATTGGAGCATAGATTTCTACCGATTCTGAAAATTTCATCAAGATTGGTTAATTAGAAACACAAGAAATCTGTTTATTTGCGCAGACAAACGTTAAATCGCTTGTGTTGATTTTTCTCGGAAGTGCCGCTGCAGCTGCGCTGCCACTACCTTCATATACATATGTATGAATGTGGGTCTTCAATATATTTATACTGTATTAGCTGTCGGTTCGAAAAGTTTGGGTGTGTCGAATGGTTACGACGTTCGACTTAAAACGCGAAGATCTTGTGTTCGAATCCCAGACCGGACTCGGTGTGAATATATATATATATATATTTTA
>JAJJHY010009191.1:96910-112261 GCA_021224005.1 Drosophila setifemur
TTTTTTTTGCCTATAACCAAATTTGTACAGGGTCTGTAACAGTCGGGAAACTCGACTGTAACGTTCTTACTTGTTTTGTTTAAAAGTAAGTGGTATTAAAACTTGGGTCACTCAAACCGCTCTAATCAGCATGCACGTATAATACATAGGTATAAGTAAAATTGGTAATAAATCTAGCCATAGTTTTTTTTAATTTAATACACTTTTTGGTTAAATACCACAATATTCGCCATTGGAGTTTCGAAGTATTTCCGTAAAATAACAAAGCTTTTGACCCTTGTCTAAAAATAGACAGCTATTCTTTTGTTCAAGCCTGTTGCTGGCTTGTGTGTTTACACCGAATGCACAGGGTGTAGTCCATGTGTTACAAGGTGCTCCGCTATCCGGACAACGGAAAGCTCTCGCTGATATTTCCCGACGGCGACTGACATGCGCAAAAGTTCCCATAAACTTCGGTCGCACTATGCTTTGGCGCTTCTTGTTGCCGATGAAGAGTCAGTATCTACAAATCTAATTTGCCGGAAACGGCGAACGACGAGTAGTGCGTGCTACTCTCGCCGCGAGTGTGTTGGCGTGAGTGTTAGTTGGCGTTCGCGTTGACTTAGCATGTCACCATGTTTGCCAAAGTAAAAACCAAATTTGATTAATTGATTTTTTTTAAGATATTTCAAAAGTAAGGCAAAAATGCCTTTTAGCCTTTAGACACATACACTCCCCAAACCATAATAATACACTTCACGTTGGCAATACAAAATATTTAAAAAAATCCCCGCGCTCTGTGTGTGTAGTTGTGCAATTGTTTGACTTTTTATCGCTGCCTTTTTATTATTAAGGTCATAGCATACTTTTTTGGGTTACCCAGCAAATCGTTCTCATAAAAATAGAGATGCTTACGAATAAACTACAACTGAACGAATGTGTATACTCTGGAGGGAACTTTTTTGGGTGTGACTTGCTCTCTCTTCCCATTAAATTTATTTCCAATTCACTGTTTAAATCTCATTACGGGTTTTGACTTTTAGCTCTGTTTGTGTGTCTTTGTTAATTAAGTTTTGTGATGTGATGTGAATGTGATCAGTTTTCAACGTTTTTTAATAAAGTCTTTAATTGTTTATGAATAGGGGGAAAATAAAAAAAATAGTCATACGAAGAGTGTGCGGATGCGTAGAATGTACAGCTACAAAATTGAAAATGTGGTATGGTAGTACTACTACTGATTTTCGTACTTATTTTTTTAAGTGGGAAACAGCGTGACAAAAAAGCTTTCGCATATTGGCCATTAGTGATAATTTATTTTTGTTTTCGTTGCAGCCTCCCGAGAACGAGCTGCAGAAGTCGCACGATTACAATCCGGCCACCTTAAGCGAGCATCAGTTACGCGTGCAGGCCTCACTGCAGCGACTAAACATCCCCGAATGGTTCCGGCAGTACAATCATGGTGCTGCAGTCGCGCCAGAAGGCGCCGCTGGAGCAACCGATGGCTACAGGCCAGGCAACTTTACCCGTAAACGGACACAAGAATCAGGTCGCTGGCAGGGACTTAACTCAAAGACAACATCTCTCAGTTCGCTGGGATCTCAGCGCACCGACCGCAGTCCTTTGATGCTCAGTCCTTCCTCGCACAGCCACTACGGCGATCAGAACACCTATACGGAATCCTCTGCAGTAGTCCATGGCGCTGCGCATAACCAATCGGGAACGGGGGCCACACGCTGGTCTACATCACACCTAAACTCCTCGCAGACGTCACCCAGCGTCTCGCAGCGCGGCAGCTTTTCCCGTGCAACACCAACAAACAGTAGCTTTATGTCGGTGGCAAGCACTAGTGGGGTGCTACGCAACACATATCGGCAGCCTTACATGGGATGGCGCAGCTCAGAGAAACTATCTCAGCGGACGCCACATGAACGGTGAGAATGAATTATATTAATTATTAATAATAATTAATTAAAATTATACAAATTAAGACCGACAAATTTAATTTAAAAACAACTGTGCATCTTGTTTTCATCTATTTTTTAAAATTAAATGAAATATCAAGACTTAAGAATTGGCCTATTAAGAGAGATGTATAAAGTCTTGGTAACATATGGGTCATTGATAAACTTTTTATAAACCCATGGCCTTATTTACCATGCACACAATATGGTCAGACCATTTTAACTTGGCACCGCCACGCATAAACTGGCAAACTGAGGGTTGATACGGTAAAATGTCATCAGTTTTCACTTGGAGCTGTTTAGATTTAGTAAGTTAGCATGATTGAAAGCTAACCCCAAAACACTTTAAGCTTTGAAAACAATTTTACATATGTTAATTAAAACAGCTATTAATGCTATAGGGAAAAAGGTTATGTCAAATTTGATAAGCACCACGAGCTGAGATGCCAGATCTATAAAAATGATTAGAACCTGTACCCAAGGGGTGAAAAGGCAAATTAAGTTTATGCAAAAGCATGTAACAGGCAAAAGGAGGCGTGGCAGACCCGCAAAGTATATATGTATATATATTATTGATCATCATAACGAGCTCGATATAGCCATTTCCGTCTGCTAAAACAAGATATCTGTTTATAACTATGCTCATATAAATGGTGAGATATTCCGTTTGCGATAGGGTGTTCGATACCTCGCAATACCTTGCAACCAATTTTTTTTTAGGTTTGTTATTTTAAATTATGCTAATTATTACGCTTTTTAGACCCTGTACCCAAAGGGTAAAGGGTATATTAAGTTTGTGCAAATGTATGTAACAGGCAGAAGGAGGCGTGGCAGATCCCATAAGGTATATATATTCTTGATCAGCATGACGAGCTGAGTCGATATAGCTATGTCCGTCTGTCCGTCCGTCCGTCTGTCCGTCTGGATAAACGAACGGATCTCAGAAACTGTTAGAGCTAGAAGAACCTTATTAACAGTGCAGATTCTCGTAATTATTACGCAGATGAAGTTAATTTTTTTTCAGGTGCCACGCCCACCGCCTCCGCAATTTGTATTTGAATTTTTGCACTGCCCTGCACTGCACAATTCTTAAGCTAAAATTTTGGAATAAATACACATGCAATTGGAGCATAGATTTCTACCAATCCTGAAAATTTCATCAAGATTGGTTAATTAGAAAGCGCACAATAAATACCTAAAGTTTACAGGTGCTAATCACAAAAAATCTGTTTATTTGCGCAAACAAACGGTAAATCGCCTGCGTTCGGTGGTTGATTTTTCTCGGAAGTGCCGCTGCAGCTGCGCTGCCACTACCTTCATATACATATGTATGAATGTGTGCCTTCAATATATTTTTATTGTATTAGCTGCTGATTTAAAAAGTTTGGGTTAGTCGAATGGTTACGCCGTTTGATTGAAAGCGTGAAGATCTTGGTTTCGAATCCCAGACCGGACTCGGTGTAAATATGCTTTTTTTGGTTTTGATTTATTTTGCTTATAACCAAATTTGTACAGGGTCTGTAACAGTCGGGAAACTCGACTGTAACGTTCGTACTTGTGTGCATTATTATTAGTTACGAAGCACTACATTTCTAAAGAGAGGCCGCTAAGAACGCACTGCGTGACACCTTGTAAACTTTGTCTTTTTTTTGTTTCCTCTTCAGACCCTGTACCCAAAGGGTAAAGGGTATATTAAGTTTGTCTGGTTAAACGAACGGATCTCAGAAACTGTAATAACTACAAGAACCATATAACCAGTGCAGATTCTTCTAATTATTATGCAGCTGAAGTTAATTTTTTTTCGGTGCCACGCCCACCGCCCCCGCAGTTTGTATTTTCATGTTTGCACTGCACTACACAATTTTCATGCTAGAATTTTGGTAGAATTTACATGGAGCATGGATTTCTACCGATCCTGAAAATTCATCAATATTGGTTAATTAGAAAGCGCACAATAAATACGCAAAGTTTACAGCCGCTAACAGCAAGCAATCTGTTTATTTGCTCAAATAAACGGTAAATCGCTTGCGGTCGGTGGTTGATTTTTCTTGGAAGTGCCGTTGAGAACGCACTACCTTCATATACATGTGTATGAATGTGCGCCCTTAATACATTTATACTGTATTAGCTACTGCTTCGCAATTAATATGGTGGTTAACAGTCGGGAAACTCGACTGTCACGTTCTTACTTCTTTTAAGTTTTAATAATTATAAACTATTTTTTTAATATTATTTCTATATTATTTGTTACGAAACACTAAGAAATTAGGTTGTTCAAGTTATATTTTTGTAAAGAGTGGTGGTGCACGTGATATTACGTCGGGCTGGTAACCTGGTTCGATCCCAGACACTTTGGCTTATTTTTTCTTTTTTAATACCTTGCATTGTGTTATAAGTTTTATTTATTGGTTTTTTCTTTTATAATTTTTTATATATGTTGAGCTGCACTTATAACGAACTTTTTACAGGCTATTTAACGGGCGGGAAACTCGTGTAATGTTCTTAATTTCTGTAATTTGTCTAGACTCCTGACTTGTTTTTGTAATATCATTTTGACCCCATTGCCTTTGCTGTGGGTCCCTTAATTGAATTTAATCGGCAAGGCATTTGAGCGACGCATATAACGAAATTGGTACGGGGAAACTCGACTGTTTTTAATATTTTAAGGAAGTACAATTTTTCGGAGGCTAAAAACTTAACTTTTTTAATTCTTAAATTGAACACATTTTTTTAGTTATTACTGCAAAATAAAACCAGAAATATCTTACTTGTGCCAAACAAACCGAAAAAGTATCGAGTTTCTTACAAATATTCTAGTCTGGCCAGCTCACTTTTGCCGCATCGACCAACCCCGGCTCCCATGTCAGTGTCCAATGGAATTCAGAACATACAGCATGTTACATCGGACATCCAGAGCTCCATTAAGGAGGTAACCTCAGCGATTGTACACTACGTCAACGACCAGCAGCAGCAATCGCAGCAGCAACGCAGTAGATCAGCCAGTCCAAATTTCAGGTAAAAAAAACAGTTTCATACCGTCGTATCCATCCAAGCACAACATTCATATTTATTCTTAATTTATGTAGATTTTATTAAGTATATTAAGTTAATTTCTTTTAAACTTCATACCCCGTAGCTACCTGTAAAAATATCCACCTCAGAGAAAGCGGCACTGTCAGCAGAACTACCCAAAAGCCAAAACCACAAGCAATAACCACCTCTGCTAGAGGTGAGGCCTTTCAGTTGGGTTATTCGAAAAATGTTTTTCTCCATGTCGCACATTTACTTGCGCGGAATGTAAGTTTTGCTACTTTCATAAGTACTAATAAAAGACAAAGATCTTTTAGAACAAAGAAAGGCCTTATCTTTCCTAATCAGCATCACCAGTCGAGTCGATTTAGCCATGTCCGTCTGTCAGTTGCTATGTAAACTAGTCTCTCAGTTTTAAAGCTATCGGGTTTGAACTTACCGGCGACCCTTAATCAGTTGCAGATACAATATAAATCGGAACGGCTGGAGTCGGAATATCGCGTAGCTGCTATAGGAAGAATTGGGAAAAGTGTCATAAATTCCCATTTTTTAGACCCTGTACCCAAAGGTTAAAGGGTATATTTAGTTTGTGCAAATGTATGTAATCGGCAGAAGGAGGCGTGGCAGGCCCCACAAAGTATATATATTATTGATCGATATAGCCATGTCCGTCCGTCCCTCCGGATGATCGAACGGATCTCAGCAACTGTAAGAGCTAGAGTAACCATATTACCAGTGTAGATTCTCCTAGTACTGACGCAGCTGAAGTTTATTGTTAGACCCTGTACCCAAAGGGTAAAGGGTATGTTAAGTTTGTGCAAATGTATGTAACAGGCAGAAGGAGGCGTGGCAGACCCCACAAAGTATATATATTCATGATCAGCATGACGAGCTGAGTCGATATAGCCATGTCCGTCTGTCCGTCTGGGTAAACGAACGGATCTCAGAAACTGTAAGAGCTAGAAGAACCTTATTAACAGTGCAGATTCTTGTAATTATTACGCAGATGAAGCTTATTTTTTTCAGGTGCCACGCCCACCGCCCCCGCAATTTGTATTTTTATTTTTGCAGTGCCCTGCACTGCACAATGTTCAAGCTAAAATTTTTTTTAAAATACACATGCAATTGGAGCATAGATTTCTACCGATCCTTTCATCACCGCGCCCACCGCCTCCGCGATTTGTATTTAAATATTTGCTCTGCCCTGCACTGCACAATTTTCAAGCTAAATTTGTTTACATGTAATTGGAGCATGGATTACTACCGATCCTGTAAATATCGTTTAGATTGGTTAATTAGAAAGCGCACAATAAATACGCAAAGTTTACAGGCGCTAACAACAAGCTATCTGTTTATTTGCTAAAATAAACGGTAAATCGCTTGCGGTCGGTGGTGGATTTTTCTCGGTTGTGACGCTGAGAACGCACTACTCTTATATACATATGCATGGATGTGCAACTTTTATATATTTATACTGTATTATCTACTGCTTCGAAATTAATATGGTGATGCAATGGTTAGGACGTCTGGCTGATAACACGAAGCTCTTAGGTTCGGACTGCAGACCAGACTCGGTATAATTTTTTTTTTCGTTTTTGGTTTATTTAGCTTATAGCCAAATGAGTACAGTGTGTTTAACAGTCGGGAAACTCGACTGTAACGTTCTTACTTGTTTAAGATAATTAATTTATTATTTAGGAAACACTAACAATTCCTGAAAATATCATCAACATCGGACTACTATATCTTATAGCTGCCATAGGAACGATAGAATAAAATGGGTCATTGAGCATAAATTTTGTGTTTTTCAAACTTGTCATTAAAGCCATTTTAGAAAATTAAAAACCAAAAATCTTTCAGCTATATCCTATAGCTGCCAATAAACTATCGAAAGGTTCGAGACAACTGGTCTGCAACGGTGTTCTAAGCTTCGGACCCCGAAGCAAGCCTCCCTTTCTTTTTTTCTAATATTATTTTTATATTATTTGTTACGAAACACTGCAAAATGAAGTTGGTCAAGTTCACTTTTCTAGAGAGTGGATGCTATTCCCTTTGGGGCAAGTGTTATGATAAGGTTAAGTTAACGCAACCGCGATGTATATAAAGCTCTGGTTGAAGTTTCAGCCTTTGGCTTAAAAAACTGTGAGACTAATTAGCGTAGCAAACGACAGACTGACATGGCGGGTGGTGCTAAATATATACAACATTTTTGCTCCAGTCTTTAAGGCTTTATAACTGAAAATATGTTCGGATTAACGCTCGACGCATTCGTATTTGACGTACGCTCTGTAAACCCTGGTTTTAATTTCTGAGTATTTCAGTGTGCTTTTAATGCGTGGCAAAAATCTAAAATGCTGAATAAGTAAACATTTTCGACAGGCAAAATAAGTGCACTTTGCCGTCGGCAACCAATAGCTCAGAAAATCTTGCTTATTTCAAATTTGTTCTTATTGAAGAGTGACGATATTGTTTACTTCATTGTGATCCATGTCATTTAAAATTTTGTGTGATTATATGTAACGATCTCATTCTCTTGTTTATTCTTTATCACCGCAGGAAATGCTGGCTTGAAAGCAGCTTTGTCGGCATGCGGCCCGTGGACTCGCCGCAAACTCCCATTATTGATAGCAGCCAGTCCACGTCTGCGCATAGTCATCATACCCAAAAACTCCATGCGCTCAAAACGAATATGGATATCAGTTTGTCGACATTGCCAGGTATTGCACATCCGCCACTTCGCATAAACGTACTCAGTCGTTTCGGCGCCAGTGGTGGTGAGTCCACCATTTTTATCTGAAAAGTCCCAAAATATTATATGTAGAAATAGCTCACAGCTTGATCCCAAATCTACACTTTTGAATTTACTGCAATTTACTGAATTACTGAATTTAAATGCAATTTTCTTAATTCTGTATTTACTATTTAATATGCAAGGGTGCATATATTAAGTGATTAATTTAATTTAACGGAGAGCAGATGGCATGTGTGCTTCATTATATGATCAACGTGTAACAAATGATATTTGCATTTTTTAATGAATATTTATAAAATATTTAATATATTATTCATATTCATACCCTTGCAGATTTTGCCCATAAGTTTGTAACGCTGTAACCATAGCTCAGTTGATTTATAAAATGATTAAGTAGTTCTTGGGAATTAAACTTTTAATCAATCGTATAGCAGCCGTACAAACTATACAGCGTTTTAAGGGATATTTGTCTGCAAGGATATTTAAAGTTTAGGTCTTTAAATGTAGCCCTCCTTATTTGCAATCGTATTTTAAATTCGTATTTACGTTATAAGTTACGAGTTTTCTGTACACGTATACCTATATGACTACATAAATAGCATCGCTTTAATAAAACCGATTTGTATTTCAAAATCTTTTGTTTTTTATTTATATATGTATGTGCTTATAATTTATAATTATAATTTCCAATAATGCTAAAAAAAACAATTTTCAGTGAAATTTGAATCCAGTTAGCCAGTTAGGGCTGTAAATTTAATGAAAATGTAGTATTTTTATATTTGTAAGACATTCGTTGCATAATGACCGCATAATGTATAAACAATCAATCATAGCGCCCGAACGGTCTTTGAGCAGTGCCTCGCTAGAAGACGTCCTAGCCTCGCTTTTAGGACTGCCAACTACCTCCTCATCCAGCCCTAACTGCTACTACAACAGCAACATACAATTAGCCACAGCGACAAGAGGTATGAACCTGTAAGTTTTTATTTTATTAAAGCCCATAACCATCAATTAATTAACAAAACTAAAAATTATAAATATTAACGTAAATAATAATTAAATTTATTTTCATGTTATAATCGGACCATTTAAAACTTAAAATAAATAAGAACATTACAGTCGAGTTTCCCGTCTGGAAAAAATAACTACCGAATCTGGGAATAGAATCAGGGACCTCGGTGTTATGACCATTTCTATAAGTAAATATATAAGTGAATAACTTATAGAGGCACCATTTGCTCTGCTTCTCTCTCGAGTCGAAATTCCAGCGTTGCCATCTTATGTTAAATACTGAAAAACTAGTATTTAAAAGATGTTCGATGCAACCTGTAATCGGGTGACTTGTTTACCCCCATGTAGTTGTTTTTGGAAATCACCTGGCACCCTAATGCGACCTGTTCAAATTCACCTCGCCTTTAACACAAGGCCGGGCAGAGGTTAGGGCAGGGCCCGGGCAGCGCTAATGGTCCCTCCATAAGTTATTTACTCTATGACGGCAACTTGAACAAATCTATTTTTCAGTGTTTCGTTACAAATAATATATTAATAATACTACTACAATAATACATAACACCTAATACATTGAACAAAAAAAAAAGGAAAAAGTTTGGCAAGGCGAGGAGACGAACTCCCGATCGCAAGCAAAATAATCATTTACTTGAACAAATAAACAGATAGCTTGTTGTTATCTGTAGACTTTGCTTATTTCTATTGCGCGACATAATTCACCAAAATTAATGATATTTCCAGGATCGGTAGAAATTCATGCTCCAGTGAGAGTGGCACCGGCGTCAGTGTAGGACAATCTACTCTGGTAATACGGTTTCTCTAGCTCTTATAGCTTCTGAGATCCGTTCGTTCATCCAGACCGAAAGACGAACATAGTTAAATCGACTCAGCTTGTCATGCTGATCAAAAATATGTATACGGCCACGCCTCCTCCTGCCTGTTACATACATTTTCGCAAACTTAATATACCATTTACCAAAGGGTAAAAAAAACAACAACATTTCGATTGCAATACATACATATAAAAACACAAAAGCCAATCTTCACTGAAACTTATAATACCTGCAAATTTATTATATTCACATCGATGTAACAGTCAAAATAGAATTGGTTGGAAAGGTATTCTTTTCATAAATCGGACGTCTTTAGTTGTCGAGGGGCTTGTGACAAATTTTTTAGGACATAGTGGACCCGATTTTGATGAGCCTTTTAGGATAGTGATTTCTGAATAATCAATTAATTATCTTTATAAATGACGAATTTATAACACATTCCCCAATCTTTCTTAAGGCAGTCGTTCCGTCTAAAAGAAGGCTCTGTGTGAAGGTTTAGACTGTGACTTTGCACAAATAAGTCGATTCGGCCGAAATCGAAATACTGTATCATACAGCAGCCATAGGAATGATATTGAAAAAGTAGCATACCTTTTGTACTTGTCTTTGTTTGCTACCTTGACCGATTCTAATCCTTTTTATACCATAGGTACGATTGGGGAAGATATTTAATTTATTCGTAAGAAAGCACTATCTAATAACTATTATAACCTATCCTGGAAGTATCATCCAAATCGGACCACTATATCCTATAGATGCCATTGGAACGATGTGAGAAAATGGGTCATTAAGCATAACTCTGGTGTTTTTTAAGACAATGAATTCATTCATGGAAACTATAGTTTTCATAGACGTTAAAGCCTTTTTATATAAAATAAAAAAACAAAAATCGAAACACTATATCCTATATCTGCCACACAAACGATCAAACGGTTTGAAGGCAACTAGTCTGCTGGCCTTCCTTTTAAGTTTTTTTTTCTCAAAAGAATTCGAGCGGAAACCTGTATAAGTGAAGGGCAAGCTCGACTGTAAAAATATTTTATTTTACATGTCTTAAAAGTAGTTCCATTTATATGTGGTCTTTCAACAAGGACGTGTCTATGTTAATAACATTGTACACTTTGCCTACTTATTGTGCGCTTTCTAGTTAACTAAACTTATTTAAATTTTCAGGATCGGTAGAAATTAATGCTCCAATTACGTGTGTTAAAGCCCAACCCTCTAGCTTGTGCAGTGTGGTTCAAACGTAAAACACAAATTGTTATGTTATTAACATAGACCTGTCATTGTTGAAAGACCCTTTACATGTGAAGTAGCACTAAGTAAAATAAATTGGAAGTTCCGATTGCAGGCTTTGTTAAGAATTGGCCATTTCGTTTTTGAGCATATGCTCCCATTTACGTCATGTAATCATGCCTTTTCATGGAATGCTCCTTGTTGTTGTTGTAATTGACCGCGACAATAATCCCAATCTGAATTCTCCCCCACAGCAGCAGAAATACCTACCCTGCATCAGCTGAATGCGCTTACAGCGACCGATCAACAGCAGCATCGTCGTCGCAGTGAAGGCGACACACCTCAACAGACAAATAATTTAACCCATGGCGTGCCCGGCCAGCAGTCGCTGTCATTTGGATTAAATACGATAATTCAGCTAAAGACCAGCACCGAAATCAGACGCGTATTCTTGAGCGATTCAACGCCCATGAATTTACAGCCGGTTAAGGAAAGCGGCAGCCAGATCAACTGGGAGTCAGGGTCATTACTCCGAATAGCCTGCCGCAACACCAAGTGCGACCAAAGCGCCTTACCCGCTGATGTAAAGAAGATATTCAAATCTTGTCACAATTGTTCTCATCTATACTGTTCACGTGAGTGCCGGAGATCCCATTGGGAAAAGCATCGCAAGGCGTGCCTCCACTCACGCGTCTCAAATCTATGCCGCCATGTGCTAGCTACCTGCAAGGACGACCATGACTGTCAACGCCACCTTAGCCTGCTTGCTCGAAAGGGTAGTATTTCTCAAGGACGGGGGGTGGTGCGTGTTCTTTTTCGCAGCGCTCTAGCAGCGGAAGGCTTCATCCAAAACGGCTTTCAGTGCATGGGCGAGGCATCATATGTGCGCTGGCCTGACTTGATGCCCGCTGAAATGGGTCTGGAGCTGTACTCGGAGCTTCTTAAACTCAGCACGGAGTACAAGCCGGAGTCCAAGATGCTCATATACGTGGCCATCTGTGTAGTGTCTGAAGCGCCAGGCATGGGACAGGCACCTGTTCGCTGGGAGCGCCAGCTGGTGTCTCGCTGTGCAAAACTGAAGCTTTGCAAGACAGTGCTTGTCGAGCTAGAACAGCAGAAAACGCTGCATCAGCAGATATCGGTAGCAGCTGTGCCGGAACATACCGATATCCTTATCCTAACTTTTAATCCTGGCCAGCGCACCCTGCATGGAAACCGTGAACTAGTCCTATCCAACATCCTAGATATTCTTTCAAGGCGCGGCGTCATACTTCGCAAGCACTACCCTGAAATTTTTCAGCGACTCCAAACCTACATTGAGGGTCATAGCGACAAATTTAACCCGGTGACGTTGCATCCGCGTGACTCCCAGACGGGTAAGAGCTTCGTCTGCATCATTATGCCGGTGCACACGGACTTCGAGTTTATCAAGCTTCCCTCGGCGGCTGACGGTAGAAATCGGGTGACCACTATTGACGTTGGTTCGCCGACCGCCTTTGCAAAGCTGGATGACGATGAGCTGCTTACACGTACCTCGCCAGCAAGTTGATTGAAGGTCGATGATAACAGCCGATGGGGAAATAATAGAAGGCAGATAAAGAAAAGCATTAGCCTCTACAGCAGTAACACGTCACCCCACTGCTTATTATATAACGATGCCCTAGCCTGTGGCATTGAGAGCACCCGTATGTAAGGTGGCTTTAAGCTTTATTCGGATTGGGAAATTAATGGTTCGGCTCGTACGCTTTGGAAGCTGTTCCGATAGCATTTGGTGCCATAGGTAGACAAAAAAAAGTGGTCGCGAACGTACGGAAAAAAAACAAATTTTAAGCTATCTGCAATTAGAAAAATTTTAAAATACCAAACGGAACAATTATTGTCATATTAAAGTGGCGTAAAAAAAAGACAATTTCGTTTAAATATTGGTATTTTATAAATATAAGCCTGTACTGACCCCGAGGATACAGGTCGCGATTTTACATTTAGCTTTACCCCCAATAGAATATTGGGGCATTGACCCATAAACTTTAAATACGAATTAAAGCAGAGTTGGAAAGATTAAAAAAAAAAACGGTTCACTATGTCATATAACATGCAAAGCAGTTTGAGAGTAACGAAGAAATTTTTTTTTTTTGGATAATTATATCAATCTTTGTTTGATCTATTTTCACCTTTCTCTTATTTAACAACAATAGAAATTATCTTTAAACATAATGTTAAAAAACAGGTCCCAACTGGGAATTGCCTTATTAGCATATGCTTAATAATAAAAAAATTTATATCAATGTTTCAAAAATGTATCTGGTTTTCGGATAATTTAAGATTTCTTCTTTTAATCGTTTTATCATAAATATAAACTATACGAGTGACGTTAAATGTGTAATAAGCAATTGCATACTTTGAGTCGATCGAAAAAGTTGCCTGCTAAAAGCAAATTCTTCCAAATAATCCTTTAGAATAGGTATGTTGAAATTTAAAAAAATCGTACATGGAATTTAAATGCAATTTAATGAAATAAAAGCTAACTATCAATTTGCTTAGAAAAATGCGTTTCGCTTTTTTCGGCCGTAATAAATTCAGGCGTATGTAGGGTTTTATCGGTCCCCTTAGTTTGATCTTTTGGCCAGCTGCTTGATCAGAGTTAGTAAGCTATATAAAACACAACTATAAAGCATTTGGCCCTTGCAGCTTTTATGGTAAAAAAAAGTTAAAAAGTAAAGTCGATTTTTAGAAAATATCAATAAAAAATTTTCCGACAGAAAACTACTTTCATACAATAAAAAAGAAGGGATGGTCAATTACTCCACATTGGCCCAAAATTGTCAGTATATTCATAAGAGATATTCCAATAAGGATTTGAAATTGGAATACCAAATTTGTGTGTAATAGTCTTATTCAGCAAGCGAAGAAACTTATTTTCCGAACGGCCTTATATAATATTGGTTATATAAAAATAAAATGAATTTTAAACTTTAATTAGTTTCCAAATTAATTGTAAATCTATATGCGTGGCTTTTTAGCTAAAATTTACAAATTAGTAAATACAAAATACTTTTTAAGATTCCTAATTGGTATAAATTTAGGATTTGGCTTAATAAAGTTCAAGTTCCTTAATTCAATGTTTGTAATTACTTAATAAAGTTATAATTAAAAAACAAACAAATTCATAGAAACGTAGAAACGTATAGAAACGTATGAAAAATAATACAAGAATCAATAAATGAGATAATTAATAAAATCAATTTTTAAAGAGCACTTATAAAAACATCCCGAAACTTTTACTTTTCCCTATATTTATACCCTTGCAGAGAATATTCGAATTTTCGCCAGAAGTTTGTTACGCAGTGATGGAGGGATTAACAGCATCACCAGCCGAGTCGATCTAAACATGGGAGGCAGAGGGTATTCGAATTTTCACCAGAAGTTTGTTACGCAGTGAAGGAGGGATTAACAGCATCACCAGCCGAGTCGATCTAAACATGTCCGTCTGTTTTTACGCAAACTAGTCTGTCTAGTTTAAAAGCTATCGGGCTGAAACTTTGCGTCGCCCTTTTTTCCCAATCGTTCCTATAGCAATTATGTGTACCGATTCCGTCCGTTCCTGCAGCTGAAGAATGGTGCAAAGTTTCACGAGCAAAGGAGCATTTGGGGGTTTTGAACAAGCATTCTACCGACCTCAAATTTGTGGGCATACAACCATAGAGTAAATAATACTAAATTGGTGGTATCAATGTTTCAAAACAATGGGAGATTTATTTAATTATTATTTAATTATTTAAGTTATTTAAAAGAGAATTTTAAAGAATCAATCAATTATCTTTAAAAATGTCGAATTTACGACCTATTTTTCCAATCGATCCTATGGCAGCTATGTGATGTGGTGTTCCGATTCCGGCCGTTCCGACTTATATACTACTTGCAACAGATTAAAGCGTCGATGCAAAGTTTCAGCTTCAAAACTGAGAGACTAGTTTACATAGCAACCGACAGACGGGCATGGCTATATCGACTCGGCTGGTGATGCTGGTCAGGAATATATATACTTTATAGGGTCGGAGACGTTTCCTTCACTGCGTTACTTCACCAATAATTTTTGTCATAAAAAAAAATATGTTTGAAGCTATAAAACCATTAACATAGTTTTTTCTGCATTATCGATCTCGAGTTTTATTATTTTGTTAACAGCGATTTGTCTTTTTTTTAGAGTTTGTCCCGTAATCAAAAGCCATTTATAAGCGGAGAAAGTTAGTAAACAATATTTTATTCAAATATTAATTTTATGTAATACCTAAATGTACACAAACTGTATTTTAGTGGGGTTTGCTTACAACTAATATTGTATTTAAACGCATTTTTGTATATATTTTAAATATTGAATATATACATATGTGTGTTTTCCTGCGCTTATTCGTACGTATTTCTATTTCGGATTCGTTTCTTTCCCATTCCGATTATACCTAAAATTTGTATGGAAATGGACTATTAACACTTAATTATACTGTCTCATATATATTATATTTTTACATCGGTTATTTTATTATATTGACCATGC
>JAJJHY010009191.1:112347-159137 GCA_021224005.1 Drosophila setifemur
TTATATACGCATGGTATATATTTTATATATATACATATATGCATATGCGTTTAATTGGTATAGTTATGTCTATATTTATGTTACAGGCTACCAAATAAATTAGGAATTTTTTTTTTAGGTTTCGCCCGATTTCGTAGAGACGAAATATAAAAACAAAAAAACTAGCAAACAATATATACGCTTGCAATGCCTAGTTTGCTAGTCTGATGATGTCTACTTTCTATTCCGCCACCTTAAACACTCTTTGGAGTAAAAGTATCAATCTGTTGTTATTTTGAGACATCAGGCGGCGATGGTAACGTCGAGTAGTATCCGTAAGGATATGGCTGGTCGCTGTTTCCGACAGGCTGATAGCACGGCTTCGATGACCTGTCAATCGACTTATCATTGGCATTCGTAGCTTGTATCTATAATCCCCCAATAATAACCTCCTGCTGGGCTTCGTCGTCCATATCGGGTATTTCTTGTTTATGAACTATCATTCCATCGCCGCCGGGCTGCCGAGGTGCCGTCTGGCCGTACTTTTGATGTATTCCACGGTGGCGCTTCAGCGCAAAGCGATCGGCGAATGCCGCCGAGCAGATCTCGCATTTGTAAGGCTTCTCACCGGAGTGTACCTTGGCGTGGTTCTTTAAGTGTGCGGCTTGTGAAAATGCGGAACCACAAATCTCGCACTTGTAAGGCTTTTCTCCCGTGTGGATGCGCCGATGGTTCCACAGTGTAGCATGGCGCGCGAATCCCTTGTCGCACACCCCACACACATAAGGCCGCTCTCCGCTATGGGTACGCTCATGATTTTTAAGATGTGGCGACTGGGAGAACTGCATACCACATGTTTGGCATCTGTAAATAGAAGCAATTAAGTAAGGCAACCCATATCTAAGAAAATTTATTACTTGTAGGGCTTTTCCCCAGTGTGGATTCGTGCATGGTTCTTTAAATAAACGGCCTTGGCAAAGGCCAATCCACAGATGCTACACTTGTAGTTTTTTTCGCCACTATGCAACTTCTTGTGCGACCAAAGGCTCGAATAGCGCGAGAAAAGACCACCACAGATATTGCAGCTAAATGGTTTCGATGGATTCCTGCAGGACGAACACCTTGGTTATGTTAGCGTAGGATTGGGTTGCACGTATATTTTTAACTCACTCAGTTTTAACGGTGACCGCCTGCTTGGCCGAGCCCGCGACTCCGCTGTGTCCGGAATGAGAATGCTGTCCCACCAGCACCACGCCGGAGCCATTGCATTTCTGGCACTTTGTCATCTGTTGAGAGTTTCGCTTTTTTACTGGGTGGTGGCCGGTCCCGCTAGTTGTTTCTCGTTTAGGCGTTGTACCACCAGTTTGTGCGGCCACAATTTGTTGAAGCTGTGCTTGGGCCTGAGGCGTAGTCGATATGATCTGCACGGGATGAGCCATTTGGCCTACATTTGGGGAGAGTGGTTACGTTTGCGTTTTACCCGGTGTAAGCCGTAAGCACTTACCATCCTGGGCCACAAAAAGCTGCTGTTGGGCAGCCTGCTCCGCCTGCATACAGGACTCGCATCTCACTTGCTTAGGACCCTTCCGCTTAGATTGCTGCAAAATTGGACTGCCGCAATTGATGCACTTGCTTGACTTGGACTCGTGTGACTGCTGCATCACTGATTGCTGTACCGGTTCCAGCGAGTCGGAGGCCACTATCTGTATTTGACCCATCTGCCCGTTGTTAATAATATTCTGCGCTTGGACAAGGCCCTGGGAGTTAACTACTGCTATAGACTCGCCACCTCCCTGCTGGGAATTGTGCTGCTGTTGCTGCTGCTGATCGCCGTCTGAATGCATTCGCTTGTGGGCGTTGAGCAGAGCCAAGTGGGGAAACATATCCGAGCAGACGTCACATTTGAAGCTGATGTTAGATATGGTGTTCTGTAACCGGGACAATATTTTCACAATGTCATGATAGGTTCTTAGGCGGAGTCGCTTACCGCTGCCAATGGCTTGTTCTGATTGACGATTTGAATGCGCCCTTGGGCATCTACGGTGGCAATGCCCAGTGCTGTGCCCTGGTTGAGTGGCATTCCGTTTACCAAGGCGTAGTTATAGCCGCCAACCGGCTGAGCTATGTAACACGTTTTGTTATCGTCCGTGGTAGCCAACTGAGCGAGATTGACGGTACCGCCATTGCCCTTTAAATGGAGAAAGCGGAAAGGAATCAGAATAACGCCTGGGAGAACTCTTACATTTTATCTGAGCTCACATTTGTGGTATAGTAGAATGTCGGCTGTTGATCCGCTTTTTGACCCTCAATTTTCGGCTGCTTAAGAATCGTGCCATCTGCTGTCTGGTATTGAATTGTGGCTGGTTGCCCGTTGATCGCGTTGGTAAAGATTATATTTTTGGTAAGGTCTTCCATCGTGTCTGCAAGTCATTAAAATTAAAAATTAAATTTTAATTGAAACGCCTTTTCGTTTATTTATTACAGCTTTAAGAGACGCGCCGGTCCTCAATTTCCAACACTAAAATACACGACGCTACTCTTAAAAGTGAGCAAGCAGGATGCATATATACTTCACACGTCAGAGGCAGGAAAAACGACCGATTAAAAATGGCGACGTGAGACAAAAAATTATGTATGCGACATAAAATTCATACAGTTGACGACATCCAGCTCTTGTGGGTATATTAAATTATTTCTTAATTCATTTGCAATTGCGATTTTATGATGTTAAAATTTACATTTTACGAAACGAGGTCTCACAAAAAAAACCTTTAACGCTGCGCTTGAAACGCCTAGCGGTGTACACAATTAAAGGAGTGCGAGAGTCGGCTTAGTGTCGTATGTTAAAACAATTTTTTAACAACTGACCACTTGCTAACGCGCACACCTTTAATTTGTTTGGAATGGAAACAGAACTTTTTATTGTTGTTTTTTCTTTCTCTAACAAATTCCAACGCTCTTCTTCGTCTGTCCCTCTTTCTCACGATGTATTCAATCACAGAAACAGATATACCGTGAAAATGCATTTCTTTGGTATCAAAATTGGGTCACACAGATTTGCAGGTGCTCTACCTACACGTTTTCCCGAATTATATCTCTCTGAGGTCTTCGTACTAGTACGAAATATGCTGTTGCGCCCAAAAAATCATCTCAGAATTCCAAAAATTATATTTAGATTTTTTTTAACTTCTTGATTTTTTTTTAAATATTTTATTTTATTCCATTTTACAGATTTCAAATACGTGCACACTACGTCCATATGAACATCAAGGAAGTACGCTTTTCCCGCAGCAACAGATACGGCTTTACTCTTTATGGACTTCGATAGGAGCGTGCTCCGCACAATACAATCGATAACTTGTAGTTGGAGACGTCTCACGAAGCACAACCACCACTTGCACTATCTCAGCGTTGCCATTATAAGAAATATACCAGAATTTTAGATTTTTTTTGTAAGGATAATATAAACTAAGCATAGAGTAAATAGCTTATAGAGGCACCATTTGCGGGCACCTGGGCTCTGCCAGAACCTTATCCCGGCCGTGGTTCGAAGGCGAGGTGACTTTGAAAGTTATGACTTTATACATTTTAGGGGCTGGCGGCAGCCGCTGGCCATTAATGGCGCTAGGTAAAAACTATCTAGTAATTTATTTCCTCACCAGATGGCGACATTTCCAAAACAACATTTTTTTTCACCAGATGGTGTTATTTGTATTCAAGGTAGAAACAGACAGTCGTTCTAGTAATTCAATATCCTCGGCATATAGCGCCATATATTTTCTTTGCGAACTTAACGAAAAACAAGAAAGGAAGGCTAGTTTCGGTACCCGAGGCTTAGAATACCCTTGAAGATCAGTTGCCTTCAAACAGTTCGATCGTTTGTATGGCAGTTATGGGATAAAGTGATCCGATTTTTATACCCTTGCAGAGGGTATTATAATTTTGACCAGAAGTTTGCAACGCAGTGAAGGAGACATTTCCGACCCTATAAAGTATATATATTCTTGATCAGCATCACCAGCCGAGTCGATCTAGCCATGTCCGTCTGTCTGTCCGTCTGTCCGTCTGTCTGTCTGTCCGTCTGTCGGTTGCTATGTAAACTAGTCTCTCAGTTTAAAAGCTATCGGCCTGAAACTTTGCACCAACCCTTCAATCTGTTGCAGGTAGTATATAAGTCGGAACGGCCGGAATCGAAACACTACATCACATAGCTGCCATAGGAACGATTGGGATAAAGTGCCATAAACTCGCCATTTTTAAAGATATTTTTTTTATTTCTTAGTTTAGTTTTTAAATTTCTAAAAAGGCTTTAATGTCTATGAAAACTGTTTTTCTCAAGAATGAATAATTTGTCTTGAAAAACACCAGAGTTATGCTCAATGGCCCATTTTCTCCTATCGTTCCTATGGCAGCTATAGGATATAGTGGTCCGATTTTTATGATACTTTTAGGATAGGTTATTAAAATCAATTAAAAGTTATTTATTAAGAATCAATCAATTATCTTAAAAATTTTTGAATTTACGACCTTTTTCCCGATCGTTCCTATGGCAGCTATGTTATGTAGTGTTCCGATTCCGACTGTTCCGGCTTATATACTACCTGCCGATATCTTTAAAACTTAGAGACTAGTTTACATAGCAACCGACAGACGAATAGACAGACGGACATGGCTAGATAGCTCACGACCGCAAGCAGAATTAAATACCATTTATTTTAGCAAATAAACAGACAGCTTGTTGTCAGTGCTTTTTTAATTAAACAAACTTGATAAAATTTTGAGCATAGAAATTGATACTGCCTTTTACATACATTTGCACAAACTTTATAATTAGTTTGCACTTTTACCCTTTGGGTACAGGGTCTAAAAACACTTTTCAAACAAAATAATAAGAATCGATAATAATGTAATGGCGAGCACATTGTATTTATTCTTAAACATTAAAAAGTTTATTTTTTCTACAAGTCGACCAAGTCGACTTCAATGTTTTGTATTCGGAGAGAATTAACGTCGAAAAAGTGTCGGCAAAAATGGGTAATTGAGTTTAATTACTTTTAACTTTCTTCCCGCGGCCTTATTTTTACCTTGTCTACTTTCGGGATGTATGCACAGTCAAATTTAAAATGCCAGAACACAATTTACAAAAAACAAGACAAGACAAACAATTTACAAAAACATATCCTGAAAGTTTCATCAAAATCGGACCACTATATCGTATAGCTGTTAAAGCCGTTTTAGAAAATTTAAAACCAAAAATCGGATCACTATATCCAATAGCTGCCATACAATCGATTGAACGGCTTGAAGGCAATTGGTCTGCAAGGGTATTCTTAACTTCGGGTACCGAAGCTAGCCTTCATTTCTTGTTTCAATTGATATTACGGGTGTGGGGGCCGTTCTTATATTGTTGTAAAAATATGCACTCGCGTTTGGTTTTATTTGTCGTGATGGCATTTCAATAAATTGATTTAATTATAGTTTCTGTATTATTGGACACTATAAGCATAAAGCTTATGCTTATGCGAATTCAAAATATGTTTATTTGTATTTCTTTCACTTTGAAATATAGTGTTTCCTCTGTTGGCGGAGCAGATTCTTCGCGCGTAACCGACATAGTTGATGTCGGGAATTTATTTTATAGCTTACTAAAATCGTTTCTTGAATCGTGCGTTTCGTTGCGGTATCCATATATTTAAAAAATTCCCCCGTGGTTTACCAAACTCTTAACAAACTTAAAATTAACAATGTCAGACTTTACACTCAATTTAGATATCGGGTAAAGCAATCTAGATATTTGCCTAAGTATTTTAGAGCTCGGTCTAAATTCACAGTGCTTAGCGCTCGAAACTGTTTTATAATTTTATCAACGCCAAGAGTAAGTCCGTTTTATATCCATCCACTATGCTAATTGAAAACTCTTTGGCAAACACCGATCAGGCTATTGTCGATCTTTTTGCCAGGGTTTTCAAAACCATATATGAACCATCAACAATTTTAAACCAGACGTTTTCCCAGGAATTCCCAAGGTCAAATTTAATTTTCTGTTCTTTTATAAACGAAATACAAATCGAATATAGTGGATCTTTAACGGGCTAAGTCAGTTTTTCCACCAGGAGCGGACGGTGTACCAGACTTCGTGCTTACATACTGCGCCGATACACTGTGCAAGCCTTTTTTCAAATTAAACAGTTTGTGACTTGAATCTAATATGTTTTGTATTAATTGGATGGAATCTAATGTGATACTAAATATCAACATGGATTTATGAAACGTCGTTCGACCACAACTAATCTTTTGGAGCTCTCATCCTTTGTAATTAAGGGCTTCCAATCAAATCATCAAACTGATGTAATTTACACAGACACAGTAAAGCATTCGAGTCTGATAATCACTCTCTTCTTTTGATAAAGCTTGTAAAATTGGGTTTCATGTTAGCTTAATAAAATTTATTAGCACGGCTTCAGGAGTTAGTAAATGGTTCTCTTTAAGAACTGCCTATCTGGCATACAAGTTAAAATTTACTGCCCACATTTCGAGCATGTTAAATAAGGTCATTAGTTTTCTATGGCTTATAAAAAGGTGGTCAACAGAATTCAATGATCCCCCCCAATGTTCCTAAAATTTTATACATCTCGCTTCTTCGGCCAATTCTTGGGTACGGATCTTTTTGATTTTAACATCCATCGTACTTTAGAGGACTAATTTTACTTAACCTAACCTCATTAGCTAATCGTGAAACCATGCCACCACTTTTATCATAAAACTAATTAGACCCTGTACCCAAAGGGTAAAGGGTATATTCAGTTTGTGCAAATATATGTAACAGGCAGAAGGAGGCGTGGCCCCACAGCAATTCTTGATCAGCATGATTAGCTGAGTTGATATAGGCATATCCGTCTGTCCGTCCAGGTGAACACACGGATCTCAGCAACCGTAAGAGCTAGAGGAACCGTATTACCAGTGTAGATTCTCCTAATACTGACGCAGCTGAAGTTTTTTTTCAGTGCCACGCCCACCCCCCTTCCAATTTGTATTTGAATATATGCTCTGCCCTACACTGTACAATATTCAAGCTAAAGAAAAAATACAAATGCAATGGGAGCATAGATTTCTACCGATCCTGAAAATAACCAATCAAGATTGGTTAATTAGAAAGCGCACAATAAATACTAGTTTTCCAGTATTTAACATATGATGGCAACGCTCGAATTTCCACTCGAGAGATAAGCAGCGCAAATGGTGTCTCTATAAGTTATTTACTCAATGGTCTGGCTGATAACACGGAGGTCTCAGACTCGAACCGAAAAACAAAAAAAATTAAAAAAATACCGAGTCTGGTCTGGGGCTCGAACCTGTGACATTCGAGATGATAGTCAGAGGTCCTACCAGTGCATCAGCATTTACTTTTTGAAGCGAGCAGCTAATACAGTAGAAATATATTGTAGGCGAATATTCATACACATGTATATGATTGTAGTGCGCTCTCAGCGGCACTTCCGAGCAAGCGACTTACCGTTTATTTGAGCAAATAAACATATTGCTTGTTGTTAGCGGCTGTAAACTTTGCTTAGTTTTTGTGCGGTTTCTAATTAACGAAACTTACTAAAATTTTCAGGATCGGTAGAAAACTAAGCTCCAATTGCGTAAAAAATTGCTGAAGTCTCTGGCTTAAAAATTGTGAAATGCAGTGCAGTGCGTGGCACCGACAAAAAAAAATGCTTCATCTAGGTCAGTATTAGGAGAATCTACACTGGTAATACGGTTCCTCTAACTCTTACAGTTGTGTTCATTCGTGTGTTCATTCGGACGGACGGACGGACGGACAGACGGACATGGCTAATCATGAATATATGTAATTTGTGGGTTCTGCCACGCCTCCTGCCTGTTACATACATTTGCACAAACTTAATATACCCTTTACCCTTGAGGTACAGGGTCTAAAAATAACATATCTTTGTTCTAATTGTCATGTTTTTTCAATCATTCAATGATTATAGATCTTAATAAATATAAAATGCTAAATTTATTCTAGTTTTCACAAACTCAAACTTTCCCAAAATAAATAAGTAGTTTGTTTGTAAATTTTGTATGGTAGTTACACAGATTAGGACTTTGCTCGAATCTATATTTGCTTATTTGTACAAAGTAAATGTTCCCCAGCCTGTTATATTTACTTCAGCCCCTTTGTAGGCAGAGTATAACCAAATTTAGCATTTGTTAACTTTTTTGTTTTTAGTTTGCTCAGAAATTTGCTACGCAGTAAAGGAGATATTTCCAGCTAGTCTCTCTTTCACGTTTTCTTTGCATGTAAACTGTTTTTTTCTTGATAACAACGAACAACTATAATTTAATTACAAAGACCATTTTCAGCTCAATAGACGGACGACCATGGCTAGATCGACCCGGCTAGTGATGATCAATAATATATATACTGTTGAGTCAATGAGCTTTTTCATAGGCTATAATTTCCGCAATAATCACAATTAATTGTATTAGTTTAATTTCAATTTATTTGGTCACGCAGGGCAATTATTTTTAGTTTACAAATTTGGGGTTTATCGGTCGAACAAAGGGCAAGCGGTCACGAATTGGCCGTGCAGTCGTATCGAGATAATTTTTATATAGTTTTACAAAGTTGGGGATTATCGATCGAACGTAGGCAAGCTTTGTGTGCTGCCGAAACAGGATGTTGTTGAAAGCCCTTGTCTTCCAACGGGGGGAGGATATTTGGTTATGAGCTCCAGTACCCGTGATAAAGGCCACCTAAGAGGTGGTAAGTTCTCGTCCTTGACCAGCACGACATCGTTGACCTCAATGGGAGGATGAGGGGGGCGCCATTTGGTCCGCTGCTGAAGAATGGTCAGGTACTCCTCTCGCCAACGGGCTCAAAATACCTGCTGGTAATAGGCAATTCACTGATATCGGTCCAGACGATTAAAATTGAGCCTTGTGACATCGGGCTCCGGAAATAAAACCAGCGGAACTGTGCCGAGGAAATGCGCAGGTATTAAGACGTTAAGATCTGCCGGGTTCTCTGAGAGGGGAAGCAAAGGTCTGGAGTTTATGATGGCCGCAATGTGACAAACAAGCGTGCGGAGTTCGTCAAACGACAGCAATGATGGACCAACATCACGATAGAAGTGGTATTTTGCTGTTTTAACTGCTGCTTCCCATAGCCCACCAAAATGTGGAGACCGAGGAGGAATAATGTGCCATTCGATGCTATCCGCAAGGCAAAAGTCCAGCACTGCTTCGATGTGTGGATCGCTCAAGAACAGCCGTCTCAACTCAGCCATCTCGCTCTTGGCACCAACAAAATTCGTAGCGTTATCCGACCAGATACGAACAGGTTAGTATGAATCTTCTGAGTGCACTGAGAAACGCTGACGTAGACAGATTATGTACGAGCTCCAAGTGCACCGCCTTGGTCGCAAAGCACATGCAGACGCAGATGTAGGTTTTGATGGCCGCCTTGTTGCGAATATCACTTTTATAATAGAAGGGACCACAGAAATCCAAGCCTGTCACCATAAACGTGGATGTTGCGGTTACACGATCCTTGGGGAGATCTACCATCATATGCTCAGCGAGCCGGGGTTTCGCCTTAAAGCATATGATGCATTTGCTTACTGCACTGGCAACAGTCTTTCGACCACCAATAGGCCAATATTGAAGCCTAATATTTGCAAGCAGAGCACGGGGCCCAGCATGCAGATTTTTTCGATGAATGTGCATAATTATTCCTCGCCTTACTGGATGCTGCCTCGGAAAAATGATCGGATGCTGAGCCTCAAAGTCCAGTGCTGAGTTTCCTAGTCTACCTCCAACTCGCATAAGATTAAACTCGTCCAAGAATGGGTCGAGGGAGCTAATTGCGCTTGTAGCCTTTACCAGCTGTTTTCCTTCCAGGCTCCGGTAATCCTCAGAGAAAGTGGCCATCTGGATTAAGCGCAGTACCAAAGGCCTTCCTTGCCGCTTGTCCTCGACGGAAAGTCCAGGGTACCTGATCCGGTTGCAGAATTTAAAGATGTAGGCGTAGACACGACTTAGTATTTTCCAGGAGTTGACAAATTTGCATCCAGCTGACACGTCGATCATTGCTACAGCCCCAGTCAAAACGATTTTTTTTTAACTCGGGCAGCATCCTGTCTGCCGGTGAAGAGGCAGACAGGATTCAGGCCAGGTTCTTGGATAAAAGGCGGGCCATGGAACCATAAGGAGGATGACAAAAGTTCACTGGGAAGAACTCCTCTGGACAACATGTCAGCCGGATTGCAACTAGTGGGCACATAACGCCACTTCATGTCCATTGTCAGCTCCTGTATTAAAGATATTCGATTAGATGTAAATATTTGAAATCGGGAAGGTTCATCTCTTATCCACGACAGCACCACAGCAGAATCCGACCAGCAATACAGGGGGCAATCAAAGAGGCCCATCTTCCGAATCTCGTTCATAAGCTGAGCAAGCAGCAATGCAGCGCACAATTCCAGCTTCGGCACCGTGATCGTCTTTAAAGGAGCCACTCGTTACTTTGAGCACAAGAGATGCGCCTGCCTTTTTCCATCAACACTTGTCACGACGTAAACGCAACCTCCATAGGCTCGGATACTGTCATCACTGAAGCAATGGATCTCAAGGGCTCGGTTTGAGAACAGGACACGACGAGGAAACCTTAAATGCTGGGTACAGTCAATGTCAAAGAAAGAGGAAGACTTTCATCCCAATCAAGTTTTTCCGTCCAGAGTTGTTGCAAGAATATTTTTGCCTTCGCTATAACAGAACTAATAAGGCCAAGAGGATCATAAAATCGAGCGATAGTTGCCGGGACGGATCGCTTGCAAGGTTTCAATTTGGCCTGTATTGGAGAAAAAGAGAATAACAGGCAGTCCGCAGTCGGATCTTAGGCCAGGCCGAGCGTCTTTGTGATGTCGCTGCCGTCGTCAAATTTAAGAATCGTGTCTTTCTCCGAATCTGGAATCTGCCTTAACACTTCAGGGTCGTTGTAGCACCATTTTCTCAACTTAAAACCACCTGTCTCCAACAGTCCTGTAGTTTGCCGAATGAAAGCATCGTCATTTGAATTGGCACCAGTAATTAAGTCATCAACATAGAAATCTCTCCGCACAATCCTGGATCCGATCAGGTAAGAGGACGCTTCATCTTCGGCCAATTGTTGCAAAGCACGAACAGCCAGAAAGTATGCGGGCTTCGTGCCGTACGTCACGGTATCCAACTTGAAGGTTTGAACCTCCGGATGCGGTGAGTCTCGCCATAAGATGCAAGTAACTATCAAGCTCCAACTCGAACACAGCGATACATTGTGCAAATGTCACCAGTCAGCGCAATAGGGAAAGTCCGAAACTGTAGCAATGTGTTCAACAGTTTGGGTTATATGGTTGGGCTTGCCATGAGAACTTCATTCAAAGAATAGCCTGATGATGAGCTGGCAAAGCCATCAAAAACGACTCGAAGTTTTGTTGTTGTGCTATCTTCCTTAAGCACCCAGTGGTGAGGCAAATAATATTTGCAAGGGTGTGCTGAATTTTTATCAACAGGAGACTTGTGCTTTAAATCCAGATACTCATGGATGAACGCGGAGTATTGAGCCTTCCTTTCCAAGTTGAGGAAACGACAGTGCGCTTGATGAAAGGAATCTCCGAGCATCTCCACGTTGTACTTAGCTGGCATGCGAACCGAGTATTCTCCAGAAACCAGACGCTGGAAATTATCCTTGAAATGAGCTTCGCAAGGTGTCTCCTCTTTCGTGTTAGTTGACACCGCTTCACCATGGCTCTCAACTTCACAAAAGCGACGCACAAGCTCTTCCATTTGCACTTCAGATTTAAATTTGTCATCGGACACTGACTGTGCCAACAAGGCGGACGATTTGTTGCCTTCAGAGCCACCATCAGTGACGATCCATCCAAGAAGAGTCTTCTGTAGCAGCGGCAGTCCCGCAGACAGATTGACTTGCCCTATGCAGAGCAATTTGAAGAATAGACTTGCTCCAATCAACAAATCGATCTTCTGCGACTTGTGGAATTCAGGATCAGCCAGTCTTATGTTACTTGGAATCCTCCAATCGTCTGGGCACACCGTAAGACTGGGTTGATTACCCGTAATCGTAGGAGCAACCAAGGCGCAGAAGCTGGCGGAATACTCTGAAGCTAACGATTTTAAATTAAGATTAATAGTGAATTCATCTAAACAAAATCTGGAATCTCCAAGTCCAGAAACCGCTGTTGCCGATTTATGTCGAGGCAATTGTAGCTGATGAGCAAGGCGAGAGGTAATAAGGTGGACTTGAGACCCAGAGTCGAGCAATGCCCGACATGGTACCCAAGCCCCCGAACGATTTTTTACCCCTACGACTGCCTTGGCTAAAAAAAAAGAGCTTCAGCCAAGGGATCCTGGGCGACCAGAGAGGCAGATGCAGGCGTTGTTGTGGGTTCGGAGGGGAAGTGGCTATTCAAAGTAGCTTGTGCCATTGCTGGAATACGCTGATCATAAGGCGACATGGGTTGTGAGTCAAAGTGCAATAGACGATGATGCTTCGCTCCACACTCTCGGCAAGGACCAGCCCGACAATTGCGCATTTGATGACCTCCCCTTAAGCAATTCACGCACAACGACAATCTTCTGGCCTCTCGAAGACGGACTTGCGGGGTCAGGCTTAGAAACGTAGAGCAGCTGTAAAGGTTATGACCACTCTCTAGTCGCTGGCAACGCTTACCCAGAAACTCGATGAAATGATTGCACGTTGGTATTTCATCTAATGCGCAAGACTCGTCCCACGCTATCCGAGTTGCATTATCCTTTTGCAGTAAGCTGTGAATTATGATACAGCCAGAAATTTGCTCCAAGCTGCCTAGGGACTGTAAAGCTCGCAGGTTTGCATTAAAAGTGTCCGAAAGCCCACGCAATTTTACAGCGGATGCATGCTCTATTTTCTGGAGGCCCAATATTGCGCTGATGTGCACCTGAAAGACAAGATGCTTGTTCAATCGCTTACTTAATAAATCCAGAGCCACAGCATAGTTCTCGTCAGATATATCGAGCGAACGAACTGCATTCAAAACCGATCTGTTCAGACAGGACCTTAGGTGATGCAGCTTCTCAATTGGAGACAGATCTGGTTCCTTGTCGATGATAGTCCAAAACATCGAGAAGAAATCGGCATATTTCACATAACCGCCGCTAAACTCTGGCAATGTTAGTTCAGGCATATATTTTCTCAATCCTTCTCCATCTAGAGCCAAACTAATATTCTGCGCGCGCTCGAATAAGGCCTTGGATTTCCTTTTAAAAAATTCGAATTTTTCCATTCCAGGATTGGTTGTAGAATTAGTTGCCATTTAACAATTTTTATTTATATTTTATTTATTTTTTATTTATATATTTATTTATTTTTTATTTTTATTTTATTTATTTATTTATGTTTTTATTCAAAATATACAATTTCCCACTGGGTTAAAAAATGCGCAGCTCGCTTCGTAGGGTAAATGCACAGACGCCAAAATGCCCGCGAACAGTGCAGGGCAACAAGAACAACAGCGGTTAAACCGATGCGTTCAGCAAGCGGCAAGTTCAGCACAAAGAAGACGCGAAAGAACACCGGCAACTTTGCAATGCACTTACATACGTTTATGAAACCGTATGTATTTATGTATATACAATTGTATTACGGTAAGAGTTTTTAATTTTTAGGCAAATTAATATTGCCAGTGATTTGATTTATTTTTCACAGTTCAAAATGTTGAGTCAATGAGCTTTTTCATTGGCTATAATTTCCGCAATAATCACAATTAATTATATTAGTTTAATTTCAATTTATTTGGCCACGCAGGGCAATGTTTTTTAGTTTAAAGTTTTTGGGTTTATCGGTCGAACGAAGGGCAAAGGTTCACGAGTTGGCCGTGCGATCGTTGCAAAGACGAAAATCGAATTAACAAGAAAAAATGAAAGAGCTTAGGCAAAGGGCTGCCGCAATGAGGAATAGAAAGAACAGAAATAGATGAAGGGAATTTAAGAGAGTCTTAAGACCAAACATATACTTTATAGGGTCGGAGGTGTCTCCTATACTGCGTTAACAACTTCTGGTAAAAATTATAATATCCAGCAACTACTGCTGCTCGCTGGGAGCAGCAGACAAATTGCGAACATAACATATGCAAGAAAGCATAAAGTAAAATTAAATATTAAGCTCTTTAATGAAAAGAAAAATAATTTCGAGGTGGAGGCAATTCTCAAAACTAATGAAGGGTCTACGAATGTGCTCTATAAATATTAATAAAACTAGGTGGCAAAATTACCAACAAGCAGATCTCGAATTTTACAAACCATGTCAAATGGACTTGCTCATAGGAGCTGACTTATATGCTCACATTTTTAAAAATTGGAGTTACAAAGGTAGAGCTCCTAGGGCAAATTAAGGAATTTGGTTGGATTGTGTCTGGATGCACTATATCAAAAGGAAGCAACACAATAGTTGCAACCACAATAGAAATAGTATGGGAAATAATTTGGGAATTAGAAGAAGAAAGTAGAGGATTTAGAGTCCGAAATTTGTGATGAAAATTTTTGTTAGCGTTTGTAAACTTTGCATATTTATTGTGATCTTTTTTATTAACCTAACTTGATGAAATTTTCAGGATTGCTAAAAATTCATGATCCAATTGCGTGTCTAAAATCACAAGACTCTAGCCTGAAAATTGTGCAAATAAAACATAAAAACGTTAAATTCCAAACTGCATCAGTATTAAGAGAATCTGCACTTGAAATATTGTTCCTCTAGCTCTTAAAGTTTCTGAGATCCGTTCGTTAATCCAAATGGAAGGGCGGACATACCTGGATACATCGACTTAGCTCGTCATGCTGATCAAGAATAAATAGTAACATATTCACGATAATACATAAACAATGCTTGACAGTGACATATTCACGCCGAAATATAAACAATACTTTGAAATTGGAAGAAAAAAACACTTGAAGACCAAGCGGTAGAAAATTTAGCCGACGCGGCAACAGAGGTCCATTGGATCAATTCCAATAAAGTTAACAAAGCAACCCAATCACATTTTCCAACCAAGGAATAATGTAAGCATTCTTCAGCATTAAAAATACCATAATTGAGGAATCATTCAGAGTATAAATTTACATCTAGGTCAGTCTTATGCTGATGATCAACTGAATAAAACGATCTCTCGCAGAAAATTTTCTGTGTTTAATTTGTTTTAATTAAAGAATATCAGTGTTGGTCTTAGTCTCCAGACAGACCATTTATATCACTCAAACAAACCTAATTTAATGATGCGATAGCTAGCCTTACCAATTCCCGTATCCCTTATTAACCGCAAAACGATCTATGCTAGAGCAACCCGCAGCGGTTAATACAAAAATCAAACAATTACTCTCTATAATGCTAAATACAAACTCAATCAATTTTAAAGCACTTACAGATCGCCGAACAATATGTGACAGAAAACGATGTCAATTATTACTTCGCCGGACCCATTAAAAATAACGTAAACATAACAGAACTCAACTCAACTCAGCGTCAAGCCCTTAGAGGCTCGAAGACTTAAACCATGAAAAAAAGAATAAATAGAAAAAGCTACTTCAGCAATTTCAACACATTCAATTTAGAGAAGGCGCCAAATTGACATTTACATTTATGTAGACATTTACCAACCAAGAAAGATACATTATATAAAGTTACCCACAGGCTTTTGAGCATAAGGTTGAAAACCAGATACATAAACACTACACTAGTCCCATTTGGATAGTACCAAAAAAACAAGACGCTTTGGGTATACAGAAATTCCGAATCGTATCAGACTACCGAAAGCTTAATGACATCGCAGTAAGCGACCGACTACCAATCCCCAATATGGACGAGATCCTAGGAAAATTAGGCAGATGTAACTACTTTACCACAATAAACCTTGCTAGGGGTTTTTACCAGGTAGAGATGGACCCCGATTCCATTGCAAAAACTACTTTTTCCACAAAGCATGACCATTACGAACATCTTCAGATGCCATTTCGACTTAATAATTCACCCGCAACATTTCAACGTTGTATGAATGACATTCTTCGCCCACTTCTTAATAAACACTGTTTGGTCTATCTTGACGACATTATTTTGTTCTCGACTTTTCTCGATGAACACCTAACTTCTCTCTTACTGCAACTCGACAAATTCGAGTTCTTGCAACATGACACGACATTTTTGGGACATGTCATAGCAATGGACAAAATCGGACCTAGCCCGGAAATAATCAGGGCTATTAAAAATTACCCTATACCAACCAAAACTAAGGAAATAAAAGCCTTTTTGGGACTGATCGGATATTATCAAAAGTTCATTTCAAATTTTACTGGCATAGCTAAGCCCATGACAGAACAGCTTATGAAAAATTCAAAAGCAAATCCACTTGACTCAGCTTATTTCTCAGCTTTTGAAAATATTAAATCACCTAATTTCAAACAACACAACAGCAGACCGTGTTAAAATTTGGTTTTAAGCAAAATAAATCAAGAACAAAAAAAAAGGAAGGCTAGCTTTGGTACCCGAAGCTTAGAATACCCTTGCAGACCAGTTGCCTTAAAACTGTTTGATTGTTTGTAAAATTGTAAAACACAACGACATTGTCGAACTCATTTCCCAAAACAACACTACACTTTACATAATAATGTTTATTATAACCACTATACTTATTTTATTATTCTTATACACAAGATATGTAACCTCAATCCATTTATTTAATTGATTAATTATTTGATTGCAATTTGATTTTGCAATCAATAGAATAGAATAGAATATAATAATAGAATTAGAACAAGGACCATTACCCGCAATGTATCCAACAATTCCAGCCGAAGTATAGACATTTCTTTAGAGGAAGCCAACACATAATGCTTGGCAGTGACATATTCACGCCGAAACATAAACAAAACTTGGAAATTGGAAGAAGAAATCACTTGAAGAGGGCCAACTCCAATAACGTAAATTTTCCAGCATTAAACCAACGAATAATATAATCATTCTTCAGCATTAACATGTAAGAATGTTACAGTCGAGCTTCCCGACTGTTAAAGACCCTGTACCAATTTGGTTTTAAGCAAAATAAATCAAGAACGAAAAAAAATCATTTTTATTTCGAGTCTGGTCTGGGGTTCGAACCCAAGACCTTCGTGCTTTCAGCCCGGCGCCCTAACCATTGCACCACCGTATACATATTCAAGCAAGTAGCTAATACAGTATAAATATATTGAAGGCGCACATTCATATACATGTACGTGAAGGTAGTGCGTTCTCAGCGGCACTCCCTAGAAAAATCAACCCCCGCCCGCAAGGGATTTACCGTTTATTTGAGCAAATAAACAGATAGCTTGTTGTTAGCGGCTGTAAACTTAAAATATTTTTTGTGCGCATTGTAATAAACCAAATTTGATGAAATTTTCAGAATCGGTAGAAATGTATGCTCTAATTGTTTAAAATTATGCCTCTAGCTTGAAAATTGTGCAGTGCAAACATAAAAATATAAATTGCGGGGGCTGTGGTCGTGACACCGACAAAAAAAAAAATCATCTGCGTGAGTATTAGGAGAATCTGCACTGGCCATCCAGACTCAGCTCGTCATGCTGATCAAGAATATATGTACTTTGTGGGGTCTGCCACGCCACCTTCTGCCTGGTCCATACGTTTGCACAAACTTAATATACCCTTTACCCTTTGGGTACAGGGTCTAATAATATCCAGAAAGAACAGTGGGTGTTGTAATTATAGAGCGTTTTGATAAAATTCATTTCACTCTTTAAATCACAGGAGGAAGTGCATTTTATATTTAATAACGATAATAATCGCGAACGTGTATCTTCGAATCAGTTTGCGAACTGAACATTTTTCCAGACGAACGTAAAGTCGAACGATCACAGCCCATTTTGCTGTGGCAGTGTGACTACAGTGTTGTTGCAAATGATTCTCATAGCGACCATATGATGAACTAAGCCGCAAGTTTAACAATCCTAGCAGACAAAATCATCCAAAGACCCTCAGTTTGCTACTTACTTTTTAGACGAAAGCTTTCTTGAAAGAATCAATTGTGATTATCTTGGTGTTATACTTACTGCCAAATTAAAATTTACTGACCACATTTCGTGCATTGTAAATAAGGCCATGGGTGTGTTAGGGTTTATAAAAAGGTGGTGAAAGAATTCAATGACCCCTATGTGTCTTAGACTTTATACGTCTCGCTTGTCCGGGCAATTCTTGAGTACGGATCATGCATCTAGGGTCCTAAGTATGGAGTTCACCAAGACCGAATTAAATCCGTGCAAAAATAATTTCTGATTTTCACGCTTAAGGCCTCTACTTACTCTGTAGACTCATGTTACTAACCCACACTAACTAATCGTAGAACCATGCTTGGTGTAGTTTTCATCCTTAAACGAATACACAACGAGGTTGATAGTTCTGCCTTAGTACCATACCGTAGTAGTTCGAATTATGTCTAACATGAGCCCTTTAGAGTACTTTGCTCAGATTTTAACATTTGGTGCAATACTTCCGATTTTGAAGTTATTAAGTCTTACATTCTTACCTTTCTAACACATTACAGTTCTATGTAGTTTTCCTCTAAAATCTTTCTCCTATTTTCCCTGCATGCTCGGTCCTATCTCCGCGATCGAGCCGTACGTTATAGGGCTGCACCCCTCGGTCGGTTGGGCGGGAGGTGGGTTGCATCACGTGTATATTGATTCGCGTAAAAAAAAAATAATAATATTAATAATAACCAAAAACTAAAAACGCCAAAAACAACTCATCAATCCAATGCAGTCGTGCCAGTATGTGCCTTGCTTCAGCCGGACGGCATTGACCGGCCCGTTACTGACCCCGGCTCTGGAGCTTGTGAGCTGGCTACCGGGACTTCGTAACGGTTTGCAGTAATGCGAGCAAGCGGCAGATCTTAGATGCAGATCGTGTCGAGTCGCCATCAATGGCGAATATTCTAATGCCTTTGTTGCTACCTCTGGACTTCCGCAAGGAAATACACTAGGCCCGCATTTGTTTGTCATATTTATAAACGATGTTAATACAAGTTCAAGTTCTCTAACTTTCTGCTGATGATCTGAAGATTTTGAAGTCGGTTAAAAGGCTCAGTGATAGCATTTGGCATCAGCAAAGTCTAATTGATCTTGCTTCCTGGTGCAAACGAAATTTGTTGCCACTTAATGTAGATAAATGTTTTCACTTCAAGTACTGTAAAAGATTGGATGCGCTTATACCACCATATTCTCTCGGTGGTCGTGCTCTTAGATTGACAAATACTTTGCATTCCCTTATTATATTTTATACGACGTAGCCGAAGTTTAGTGGCAAAATCTTCAAGAATAAAGTTGGCCTCCTAACATAAATCGAGAAGAGCTCTGCGAGGTTTATACGCTCCTAAGCCATCTTGAACTAATACCATGGCGCATGCAATTATAACGTTTTCCGTTTGAGTATGCATGTGTGAATTTGAGGTATGTTTTCTGAGTTGGAGAGGACATTCGACCCAGACCTTTCAAAGAGCAACATTGAGTGATGAGCCTGGTTACAGGTAATGAGCCACACGTGCCCAGAGGCAAGGCAGTTGATGCAAAGATTGAGCCGTAGAATTGAATATTGGGCAAGCGTATAACTTGTGACTATTTAATAAACATAATGATCAATATTCAGAAGTAATTGCAAATGAATGCCTTTGACCTTGCAGAATCGTCTGTCTGTCGGTTGCTATGTAAACTAGTCTCTCAGTTTCGCAGCTACCGGGCTGAAACTTTGCACTGATCCTTCAATCTGTTGCAGGTAGTATATAAGTCGGAACGGCCGGAATCGGAACACTACATCACATAGCTGCCATAGGAACTATTTGGAAAAAGTGCTACAAATTCCCAATTTTTTAAGATAAATATATTATTTTTTAGGAAACTCTAGTTAATGACTATTTTAACATATCCTGATAGTATCATCAAAATCAGACCACTATATCCTATAGCTGCAATAGGAACGATGTAAGAAAACGGGTCATTGAGCATAACTCTGGTGTTTTTCAAGACAATTAATTCATTCTTGAGAAATACAGTGTTTATACCAATTAAAGCCGTTTAAAAAAATGAACAAGAAAGGAAGGCTAGCTTCGGTAACCGAAGCTCAGAATACCCTTGCAGACTGATTGCCTTTAAGCCGTTCGATCGTTTTTTGTATGGTATCTATAGGATATAGTGATCCGATTTTAGGTTTTTAATTTTCTAAAACGGCATTAATGTCTATAAAAACTGTATTTTGCAAGAATGAATTAATTGTCTTCAAAAACACCAGAGGTATGCTCAGTGACCCATTTTCTCTCATCGTTCCTATGGCAGCTATAGGATATAGTGGTCTGATTTTGAAGAAACTTTCAGGATAAGTTAAAATTTAGATTAAAAAGAGTTTCCGAAAAAATAAATTAATTATCTTGAAAAATAGCGAATTTATGGCACTTTTTCCCAATCGTTCCTATGGCAGCTATGTGATGTAGTGTTCCGATTCCGGCCGTTCCGACTTATATATGCAAATACTAACTACACTCTCGCTGAAGCTGAGCTAAACTCGGCTTTGTATCCTGAGAATTCTCTCATGAATTTTACGATATCTGGAATACGATCCAGATTATCAATGTTGTTCTTTTATGTTGGATGTACACAAAGGATGAGTTTCCGATTTTGTATCCTTGTTCTAATTCTATTATTACTGGGGAAATATGATTTTGTTTTTATTAAATTTTGTATATAGCAACATAAATGGATTTGAGGTTACATATCTAGTGTTTGAGAACAATAAAATAAGTATAGTAGTAACAATAAACCTTAATATGTAAAGTGAAGTGTGAATTTGTGAAATGAGTTCGACAATGTCTTTGTGTTTTTAATTTATATTTTTTTTTTTATATTTAGTGTGTAGTGGTGTTAAATATATTTCTTGGCTTAAAGGATTTAAAAGACAGTTTTGTTTGAGTGGTTTTAGTCCTATTGTATTGTATTATTTTTTTTTGTGAATATTGGCATAAAGTTACAAATGGGATTTAGGTGTTTCACAATATTTGTGACACATTCATGATTTACTTCTTTATTGTCATTGTTATATATTTTATTTTGTTAGACCCTGTACCCAAAGGGTAAAGGGTATATTAAGTTTGTGCAAATGTATGTAATAGGCAGAAGGAGGCGTGACAAACCCCATAAAGTATATACGAGGGCTGTTCAAAAAGTATCGCGAATTTTGTGTTTTTTCAAAAGTTATTTATTTCTTTATGAATATCTATTTTGTCCCCTTTCAAATAATCCCCATTAGATATTATACACTTGTGCCAACGGTTTTTCCAATCTTCGAAGCACTTCAAAAATTCATTTTTTTTAATCTTGTTCAGCTCCTCCTTCGATACCGTCTTTATCTCGTCAAGCGTAGCGTAACGTCGTCCTTTCATGGGCCTCTTTAGTTTAGGGAACAAGAAAAAGTCACAGGTGGCCAGATCTGAAGAATATGGTGGCTGCGGCATCATTAGTGTGTTGATGTGTGAGCAGGCGCGTTATCGTGGTGCAAAAGCCAATTTTTGTTCTTCCACAAATCCGGCCGTTTCTGGCGGATTGCTTCGCGCAAATTGCGCATAACTTGCAGGTAATATTCCTTATTGACCGTTCTTCCCTGTGGCAAGAACTCATGATGCACCACGCCCTTGCAATCGAAGAAAACTGTCAGCCAAACTTTCACATTCGACCGAACTTGGCGCGCTTTTTTCGGTCTTGGTTCGTGCGGCAGCTTCCATTGAGATGATTGAACTTTGGTTTCCATGTCATAACCGTAAACCCACGATTCGTCACCAGTTATGACCCTCTGGAGCAAGTTTGGGTCGTCGCGGACAGAGTTTAACATCTCATTAGCAATGTTCATGCGATGCGTTTTTTGGTCGCAATTGAGCAATTTTGGTACGAATTTCGCGGCGAAAAATCGAAAAATCGAAGACGATACAAAACACGTGCAAGCAAAGCAGCTGTCAACAATTAAGTGAACATTCAAAATGGCCGAGCTTGTCGGCATAAGTGAGAGACATGTGTACCAACATAACGCCACAAAAAAATCGAAATTCGAATATACGTAACCCACGAAAATTCAAAATTCGCGATACTTTTTGAGCAGACCACGTATATTCTTGATCAGCATGACGAGCTGAGTCGATATAGCCATGTCCGTCTGTCCATCTGTCCGTCTGACCGTCTGTCCGTCTGGATAAACGAACGGATCTCAGAAACTGTAAAAGCTAGAAGAACCTTATTAACAGAGCAGATTCTCGTAATTATTACGCAGATGAAGTTTATTTTTTTCAGGTGCCCCGCCCACCGCCCCAGCAATTTGTATTTTAATTTTTACACTGCCCTGCACTGCACAATTTTTAAGCTAAAATTTTGGAATAAATACACATGCAATAGATTTCTACCGATCCTGAAAATTTCATCAAAATTGGTTAATTAGAAAGCGCACAATAAAAGTCTAAAGTTTACAGGCGCTAAACACAAAAAATCTGTTTATTTGCGCAAACAAACGGTAAATCGCTTGCGTTCGGTGGTTGATTTTTCTCGGAAGTGCCGCTGCAGCTGCGCTGCCACTACCTTCATATACATATGTATGAATGTGTATGTTTGTATGTATGTATGAATGTGCGTCTTCAATATATTTATACTGTATTAGCTGTCGGTTCAAAAAGTTTGGGTTTGTCGAATGGTTACGACGTTCGACTTAAAACGCGAAGATCTTGGGTTCGAATCCCAGACCGGACTCGATGTGAATATAATATTTTTATTTTTTATTTTTTTTTGCTTATAACCAAATTTGTACAGGGTCTGTAACAGTCGGGAAACTCGACTGTAACGTTCTTACTTGTTAGACCCTGTACCCAAAAGGTAAAGGGTATATTAAGTTTGTGCAAATGTATGTAACAGGCAGAAGGAGGCGTGGCAGACCCCACAAAGTGTATATATTCTTGATCAGCATGACGAGCTGAGTCGATATAGCCATGTCCGTCTGTCCGTCCGTCCGTCTGTCCGTCTGGGTAAACGAACGAATCTCAGAAACTTTAAGAGCTAGATGAACCTTAGTAACATTGCAGATTCTCGTAATTATTACGCAGATGAAGTTTATTTTTTTTTTCAGGTGCAACGCCCACCGCCCCCGCAATTTGTATTTTTATTTTTGCACTGCACAATTTTCAAGCTAAAATTTTTTAAAAATACACATGCAATTCTGCAATTCTACTGATCCTGAAAATTTCATCAAAATTGGTTAATTAGAAAGCGCACAATAAATATCTAAAGTTTACAGGCGCTAACCACAAATAATCTGCTTATTTGCTCAAACAAACGGTAAATCGCTTGCGTTCGGTGGATGATATTTCTCGGAAGTGCCGCTGCAGCTGCGCTGCCACTACCTTCATATACATATGTATGAATGTGTATGTTTGTATGTATGTATGAATGTGCGTCTTCAATATATTTATACTGTATTAGCTGTCGGTTCAAAAAGTTTGGGTTTGTCGAATGGTTACGACGTTCGACTTAAAACGCGAAGATCTTGGGTTCGAATCCCAGACCGGACTCGATGTGAATATAGTATTTTTATTTTTTATTTTTTTTTGCTTATAACCAAATTTGTACAGGGTCTGTAACAGTCGGGAAACTCGACTGTAACGTTTTTACTTGTTTTTAAAATAAGATTGTGTATATGTATCGTCCAACTGATAGCCATTAAAATCTTGATAGGGGATTATTTTCATTGTGTTAGTTAGTGTGGGGTTAATTGGTATGTGCGATATGATTATTAGTTGGTTATTTTTAGAATTAATCCAGGTGGATGTTTGAATGTTCACGTTTTTCAGTCTGTCGTAATTTAGTAGTTTGGGGTTAAATAGTTCCATTGAAAGCTGCATTCCCATTTCGATGTCTTCTATGAATTCTTTAAATTGCATAGGTTCGAATAAAAGTGTGTACTGTTGTTTTCATAGTCCGGTATTTTCTGTATTCCATCGTTTATGAGCAGTATTACCTAGTTAAATTCGTGTAGTTTAACTGGTATCAACTTTATATTCTTGTCTGTCTTTATTATTTTATTTTCTTTATTTAGCTGAGTGTTCAATGTTTGTTGTCCGGCATTAAAAAATATGTATGCTAGGGTTTGTCCAGTAATGTCATGTTTGGGTTTATAGTTGTATATGTAAAGTATTGTTTCCATTTTGCTCAACTTGGCTTCGTTGTCGTCAGATGTGTTGATTATCCAAATTTGTTCATTTAATTAATTGTCTTGACCAATCATTCTGCTCTGTTTTGGCCAAGTTGCAAATGTGGTATTCGTTTATGATATTTTGGATGAGTAGTTGGCCATTGGGTAAATAGTATATTTCACCAAAAAGTTTATTGGGTTTTTGTATGCCGGAATGAAGAAGCTTTTCCAGAGTGGTGAGAAAGAACTCATTGAATTCTGAATACGTAGTCACATTCCTTAACAAAATTAAACTGCGAAGGATTTTTAATGTTTTTTTTTATTTTATGTTTTTATGTTATGTTTTTTAAGTGTTTATAGTTGACTTGTGAGTGGCCTTAATAATATCGAAGTCTGCGTCACTTTCAATATATGTACAACAGACTATTTTTTTTGCCATCAAGGGCTTCGTTTATGTTTATTTAGATTTATCCTTTACAATTCATTTGAGTTATATTTTGAATACAATATCGTCCAAATGGACACCTTTTTTCTTGATGGCAAAAATTTTCCTTTTTCGAGCATTTTCTCGAGCGTATCGGCCGATATATTGGTTATTTCAGTGCGAATACTCTTCTTGAGCTGGTCTTGGGCTTGCTCATGTACAGTTTACTCTTCAGATAACCCACAATAAGAAGTCCGGCGGGGTCATATCCGGAGAACGCGGCGACCAGTCGATCTCTTTTTGACACAACGATTTTCGCTGCAAAAACTCCATTGTATCGTTTGCTGTGTGACATGGGGCCCCATCCTGTTGAAACCATAAGTTTTCTATACCCTTTCGACGCATCTCCGGGCTCACAATGTGCGCCAGCATCCACCGATATTGCTTGCCGTCGACTGTATCGCCTTTTTTGAAAAAGTAAGGGCCGATGATGGTTGAGGCACAAACACCCACCCACACTGTCACTCTTTCGTTGTGTAATGGTTCCTCATGAATGACGTGAGGATCCTCAGTGCCCCAGATGCGGCAGTTCTGTTTATTGACGCGGCCAGACAGGCTGAAATGCGCTTCGTCGGTCATCGTTTTGAAAATTTCGGGCGTAGACCAGCCGCCGCGACTTGTCTTCGGGCAACAATCGTTGAGTTATCTGTATTTTGTATGGGAACATTCCCAAATCCTTCAAAATAACCGCATCGTGATGCCACTAACGTTTAAATGCTGCGAACGGTTTGCCACTGACCCGTGAATGTATTGTGACGAATAGTATTGTCGGAAGGCGCTTTTTGGCCTCTTCACTTTCGTCGACACGCACGCGGCGCTTTCACAATTGAACGCCCATTTTCGATAAACAAAGTTACCATTTAGACACGTTCTTTTGGGGTTCAATTATTCATGGCTCAAATTATACTGAGCTGACGTTTCCAAAACGTACTTACACAAGCCAATCGCTTCACAAACGTCACAGCTATTTAGTGTTTCTATACCGAAGCTTGAGATGGTGCACCCGTACTTTGTCCGGTGGTCGTTTCAAGAATATAATCTGTCTCTCAAACTGATTCACTGGTTTTTCTGTGATAAAGATCAAGTCACCACAGTCTTGCGCTGCACTGTGCTGGTTTGCTGACTAAAATATACCTCTTCCAACTTCACTCGAGACAAGGTGTCTGCCACATAGTTTTCTTTTCCATTAATGTATTTCATGTCAAAATCGTATTCGGATAGCTTGATTCACCATCGGGTTAACTTTGAATTTGGGTCTTTCATGGGGTATAGCCGGTTTCGGAGCTGATGGTCACTGGCTATTTCAAAATGTCTTCCCAGTAAATAGTGGCGAAAGTTTTTGTAGCCCACACCATCGCCAAAAGCTCCTTTTCAATATCCGTAGTTAAGGTACAATTTCTGGTAAAGTAGAGTACTTTAAGAAGTGGGTCTACAGAGATGAGGAATTTTGCTTTTTAAAACAAGGAGATTTATTTTGGGTTGGTGATGACGATATTTGTGGTTTTTTCACACAAATATCCAATTCCTACTAAACCAAAGGAAATAAAAGCTTTCCTGGGACTAATAGGATATTACCGCAAGTTCTTTCCAAACTTTGCGGATATAGCCAAAGCTATGACAAAGTGTTGTGAAAAAACCACAAATATCGTCATCACCAACACAATTGACCAATTCTAAGATCGAAAAATATCGTTCATACATCGCTGAAAGGTGGAGGATGGTGCGTTCTTCAGTCCGAATGGCATTCGCATATATTCGGCCCCTTGCAAGATCGATAGTTGTAAAATAATTACATCTTCCCAGTTTCCAGTTTACAAAATCGATAGTTGTTAAATAATTACATCTTCCCAGTTTCCCAAGATTTCGTCCATATTTGGAATTGCGTGACTGTCGCTAAATGTTATTTTGTTTAATTTCCGGTAGTCTATTATAATTCTGAATTATTATTTGCCCGATGCGTCTAGTTTTTTAAGTACCACCCAAATGGGGCTACTGTAAGTGAGCTACCTGTAAGAATAAAACCCTGTTCTGACATATCGTGTATTTTGCGTTCAACCTCATGCTCATAAGCCTGAGCCAAACTGTATGTTCTAGTATACGAGTAGATGGGCGAATGTGTGGTATTGATGGAATGCTTAGTTTGATTGGTAAACGTGTCGCTTTCATGATATTTTAGGTGTTGATATTTTAAATTTTTTCACAATTTAGATGTCCTAGTCTGTATGGGCCTGATTTCCTTATGGTGCACACTTTCTTGAACAATTCGAACTTGGAATACTTTTACCTGGTTGAAATGGTATGATGCTAGGTGTAATGTTTTCATTTTGAAAGTTTTTTTTTTTTGGATACTATATCATGGTTAACAAGTTTGAACTTTTTGTTGTAAAGAGTAAACTCCTGATCAAGGTAGTTTATGAAAGCTTTTGTTTGTAGTAATAGTTTTCTACCTAATAAAAAAAAGGTAATATTTCTCAGAGAAAGGATGCAGTAAAAAATGATTTGATATTGTGAATACAATTTTTTGCTGAGAGACTAGTTTACATAGCAAGCGACAGACGGACGACAGACGGACATCTGATTAGGAATATATATACTTTATAGGAAGGAGATGTCTCCTTTACTGCGTTTCAAGCTTAGGTGAAAATTATAATACACTCTGCAAGGGTATAAAAACATTGTACTCAAACCAATGGTTAAGTTAACATCATGAATGAAAATTTCGGAAATCTTGAAGAGGAAGATGGAAAATTTTAAGTTTATACAATTAATGGATCAATAGTGTTAAACAAAAGTGTAATATTAAGTCCAAATTAAACATACCCAACAGAACAGAAGTTTTATTTACATAAGTTTTTAAACAATTATGATGTCTTATAAGGAAGAGACTATTTGAAAAATAGCAATGCAAAAATGAATTACGAAGAAGAAAACAGAACTTTGGGTGACATGAAATTCAAGATCTTCAAGAGATTGAAGAGGATAAGACCGCATTTAAATGCCTTGACCCTCCCCTCTCAGAGGACCAATCCTTCAACTTTGCCATTGACAACGAATTAAAAGAATGTATTGAATTTAGATTAGAACATTAAAATATCAAAGAAAAAGAAGCTTTAAAAAAGATATTGCTTGCGTTTAAAGATATATAGTACAAAAAAGTGACAATTTGACTTTCACCAGTACAATTAAACATATCATTCAAACCAAACATGAAGATCCAGTATATATAAAACCATACAAGTATCCTCACATATTCGATGAAGAGGTAAATAAAACAAGAAAAGAAGGCTAGCTTCGGTACCCGAAGCTTAGAATACCCTTGCAGACCAGTTGCCTTTAAACTGTTCGATCGATTGTATGGCAGCTATAGGATATAGTGATCCGATCTTTGGTTTTTAAATTTCCAAAAAGGCTTTAATGTGTATGAAAACTGTTTTTCTCAAGAATGAATTAATTGTCTTGAAAAACACCAGAGTTATGGCCAATGACCCATTTTCTCCTATCGTTCCTATGGCAGCTATGGGATATAGTAGTCCGATTTTGATGAAACTTTCAGGATATGTTAAAACTGCTATTAAAGAGAGTTTACCAAGAAATAAATAAAATATCTTTAAAAATGGCGAAATTTTGGCATTTTTTCCCAATCGTTCCTATGGCAGCTATGTGATGTAGTGTTCCGATTCCGGCCGTTCCGTCTTATATACTACTGCAACAGATTGAAGGGTTTGTGCAAAGTTTCAGTCCGATAGCTTTAAAACTGAGAGACTAGTTTACATAGCAACCGACAGACGGACAGACAGACGGACATGGCTAGATCGACTCGGCTGGTGATGCTGATCAAGAATATATATACTTTATAGGGTCGGAAATGTCACCTTCACTGCGTTACAAACTTCTGGTCAAAATTATAATACCCTCTGCAAGGGTATAAAAATTTACGAAATGATAGAACAGGGAATAATTTGAAAATCGAAATCACCTTACTGTTCACCTATTTGGATAGTCCCCAAGAAAAGCGTTGCATCAAGCAAAAAAAAAAACAAGTAAGAACGTTACAGTCGAGTTTCCCGACAGTTACAGACCCTACACAAAAAAAAAAATATATATATATATATATTCACACCGAGAGTCCGGTCTGGGATTCGAACCCAAGATCTTCGCGTTCTAAGTCGAACGTCGTAACCATTCGACAAATCCAAACTTTTCGAACAGACAGCTAATACAGTATAAATATATTGAAGATGCACATTCATACATATGTATGTATATGAAGGTAGTGGCAGCGCAGCTACAGCGGCACTTCCGAGAAAAATCAACCACCGAACGCAAGCGATTTACCGTTTGTTTGCGCAAATAAACAGATTTTTTGTGTTTAGCGCCTGTATACTTTAGGTATTTATTGTGCGCTATCTAATTATCCAATCTTAATGAAATTTTCAGGATCGGTAGAAATCTATGCTCCAATTGCATGTGTATTTTTAAAAAAATTTTAGCTTGAAAATTGTGCAGTGCAGGGCAGTGCAAAAATTCAAATACAAATTGCGGGGGTGGTAGGCGTGGCACCGACTTAAAAAAATAAACTCTAATTTACTCAGTATTAGAAGAATCTACACTGGTAATACGGTTCTTCTAGCTCTTACAGTTGCTGAGATCCGTGTGTTCATCCGGACGGACGGACGGACGGACGGACGGACGGACAGACGGACAGACGGACATGGCTATATCGACTCAGCTCGTCATGCTGATCAAGAATATATATACTTTGTGTGGTCTGCCACGCCTCCTTCTGCCTGTTACATACATTTGCACAAACTTAATATACCCTTTACCCTTTGGGTACAGGGTCTAAAAATTCTGAATAGTAGTAGATTATCGAAAACTAAACGAATTAACAATAAGTGACAAATTCCCAATCGACAGAATGGATGAAATACTACATAAGTTAAGGAGATGTCAATAGTTCACAACAATAGATCTAGCTAAAGGATTTCATCAAATTCAGATGGACCCTAGCAGCTTTTTCAACAAAACATGGTCATTACGAATATATACATATGGATTAAAAAATGCACCCGCTACATTCCAAAGATGTAAAAGGATTTAATCTATACAGATTGCCCCGTATACTTAGGTGATATTATAATTTTTTCCACTTCATTGGAAGAACACATTTTATCATTGAAAAGTTAATCGAGGCAAATTTAAATTTACAAATGGATAAATGTGAGTTTAGGAAAAAGGAAACAGAATTTCTAGGCAACATTGTAACCACTACAGGAATTAAACCTAACCCAAAGTAAAAAAGTGCCATAATAAATTACCAAATACGAAAATCTCTAAAAGAAATAAAATCATTTTTAGGATTATGTGGATTTTATAGAAAATTTATACCAAATTTTGCAAATATTGTTAAACCAAGGACATTAAAACTCAAATTACATCAGACCCAATATTAAATTATCCCGATTTTAACAAACCATTTCCCTTATCAACTGATGCCAGCAATATAGCAATACAAGTAGAAGGAGTTCAGTCACAAAACCATAAACCTATTTGTTATGCTAGCCGACCTCTCAATGAGCATGAAATGAACTATGCCACAATAGAACAAGAAAGAAAGGCTAGCTTCGGTACCCGAAGCTTAGAATACCCTTGCAGGCTAGTTGCTTTCAAACCGTTCAATCGTTTGTATGGCAGCTATAGGATATAGTTATCCGATTTTTGGGTTTTTAAATTTCCAAAAAGGCTTTACTGTCTATGAAAACTGTTTTTCTCAAGAATGAATTAATTGTCTTGAAAAACACCAGAGTTATGCTCAATGACCCATTTTCTCCCATCGTTCCTATGGCAGCTATAGAATATAGTAGTCCGACTTTAATGAAACTTTCAGGATATGTTAAAATTGCTATTAAATAGAGTTTTCCAAGAAATAAATAAATTATCTTTAAAAATGGCGAAATTTTGGCACTTTTTCCCAATCGTTCCTATGGCAGCTATGTGATGTAGTGTTCCGATTCCGGCCGACTTATATACTACCTGCAACAGATTGAAAGGTCGGTGCAAAGTTTCAGCCCGATAGCTTTAAAACTGAGGGACTAGTTTACATAGCAACCGACAGACGGACAGACAGACAGACAGACAGACAGACGGACAGACGGACAGACGGACATGGCTAGATCGACTCGGCTGGTGATACTGATCAAGAATATATATACTTTATAGGGTCGGAAATGTCTCCTTCACTGCGTTACAAACTTCTGGTCAAAATTATAATACCCTCTGCAAGGGTATAAAAAGATCTTTTAGCAATTGTCTGGGCAACCAAATATTTTAGGTCATATTTATTTGGTTGAACTTTTGAAATATTAAGCGACCATAAACCGCTAGTTTGGTTGAACAATATTAAAGAACCAAATATGAATCTTTAAAGATGGAAAATAAAATTAAATGAGTTTGATTATCAAATAAAGTATTTGCCAATAAAGGATAGCTGATGCGCTATCCAAAGCTAAAATAAAAGAGAACATGTTTGGAGAAATTAATAATGCTGATGAAAATATGTAGGAGAAGCAGTCAATAGCGTAAACGCAACAGAACATACACTAGTCGGCATAATTATTTTGACGAAACTCTTTTTGACAATTGAACTTAGCGTTGCTTGAAATCGTCATATTAACGGTGCGAAAATGAGACGCAAAACAAAGACTCTATTTTTAGCTATGTTCATACCAAATTTCATTTCGTTTACCTTTTGCATTCTCTTTCTGCTAATAAGAATGCATGCAGAAAACGGCTTTTTGCGTGGCACAAGTATTTTGACAGCATCTTTTAGAAATATTTTCACACTTTTAGGCACGCGAGAATCAAAGAACTTCTGTGTTTAACTTAGAGCAATATTAAACGTTGTTATTTAAAAAGAAAGTTATTAAAAATTATTAAGTAACATGGGTAAAACGGCTGAGCTAAGTTTGGATACCAGATCTTCAATGGTAGCAAAGTTTAACGCTGGAATAGCAGTCAAAGACATTGCCAATGAGTTTAATGTGTCGCGTCAAACTGTGCACTACTAAATTCAAAAGTTTAAAAAGCATAATGACATGCGTAATTTAAGAAGATCAGGTGCTAATCGCAAAACAGATCTCAGTGAAGACCGAGTTCTTGTACGGGAATTTAAAAAAAATATTTTTCCAAAGCCCCAATCCGCAGCAGATCAATTTTATTTGACAGCTAAGACAGCAATTAGTGAGCGCACAGTCCGTCGACGATTAAAAGAATGTGATTTTAAGGCTTATAAAGCCAAGGACGTACCATATATAACAAAAGCAAACAAGCTCAAAAGACTGTCTTTCGCAAAGGAACATCTCCATAAGCCAAAGAAGTTTTGGAGAAGCGTTCTATGGACAGATGAAAGCTCCTTTGAATATAATTCATCAAAAAATACATCCTTTGTAAGATTACCAATGGTACAAAGGCAGAAAAGGCGGCCCGTTTGCCAAAAAGTAAGCCATGGTGAAGGCTCTGTGATGTTCTGGGGATGTGTGGCGTATAATGGACTGGGTGACTTCGTTCCTACCACTGGCTCGATGAACCAAGGCCAATATTTACGGGTTCTAAATGATAATGCATTTAGTTCTGGAGACAGGCTTATTTCTGCAACAGGATAATGCCCCATGCCACAAAGCCAAGATGATTACAACATTTTTAAAGGATGTTGGTGTTACCACTTTGGACGCCACCTCAAAGTCCAGATTTAAATATAATTGAAAACGTCTGGTCTCTTATGAAACGTAAAAGAACAGTATCGTTGTATAAAACCAGAGAGGAGACAATTTCTGAGTTCACTTCCCTTTGGGAAGAGATATCTCCAGAGATCATCCAAAATTTAGTCGATTCAGTACCGCGACGCCTGAAAAAAGTTATTGAAACTAATGGAAATGATATATTTTACTAAATTCTTTCTTTTCCTTTAGTTTTTTTAAGTTTAAACTTTGTTATTCATATTAAAAGGTACTAGTCAAAATACTTATGCCACCACATGAAAATTACTTTAGCTTATATTTTTTCAAGTTCATATGACAAAATGTTGAATTCATTATTTTTAAGTTTGTATTAGCACAAAGTAAAACAGAAAAAAAATTCATTGAGTTGTATTAAACCATTGAAAAGTTACATCAAAACTTGAACCATTTGTTTTTCGTCAAAATAATTATGCCGACTAGTGTAGTGCGAAAGAAGATAATCAATGTCACATTCCAACAAGAAAGAAAGGCTAGTTTCGGGGTCCGAAGCTTAGAATATCCTTACAGACTAGTTGCCTTTAACCGTTCGATAGTTTGTATGACAGCTATAGGATATGGGGATCCGATTTTTGTGTTTTTCATTTTCTAAATTGGCTTTAATGTATATGAAGTATATTGTCCAAGAATGATAAATTTAGTTAATAAACACAAGAGTTATGGTCAATGACCCATTTTTTCCCATCGTTCCTATGTCAGCTATAGGATATAGTGGTCCGATTTTTTTTTACAATTTTCAGGATAGGTTAACATAGGTATTTAAAAGTGATTTGTAAAGAATCAATTAAAAATTTCGAATTTACGACCTTTTTTCCCAATCGTTCCTATGGCCGCTATGTGATGTAGTGTTTCGAATCCGGCCGTTTCGATTTATACTACCTGCAACAGATAGAAGTTGCAAAGTTTCAGCCCGATAGCTTTAAAACTGAGAGACTAGTTTGCGTAGAAACCGACAGACGGACATGGCTAGATCGACTCGGCTGGTGATGCTGATCAAGAATATATATACTTTATGGGATCGGAGATGTCTCCTTCACTACGTTGCAAACTTCTGATCAAAATTATAATACCCTCTGCAAGGGTATCCTCTAGGATTTTCATCGAAGTATGGAAGTTCCTTAAATTGTTCCTGAAGTTGTACTAGATTTTATTCCGAGAGTTTTGGGTTTGCCATCTTTATTTTGTCGGTTGTTTCACGATATTTTCTCTTAAGTATTCTTAAGGTTTTATCGGTCGAATTGGATCTTGTGTACCCTGCACTGCACATAAGTTCATCTGCGGATTTCTTTTTGAATGCTCCTTATTATTCACTCGGGTTTTATTTGGTGTAGATTAACATTTGATCATAGTTGATCATTTACCGATAACAAGAATTTTTCTTTGAAATCCTACCGGCTGCGCCAATTACACGTTTGCACCGTAGATTAATCATAAACCAAGTCAGAACATTACAGTCGAGTTTCCCGACTGATAAATACCCTGTGAAATAAATGTATTATCGAGTCTGTTCTGGGATTCGAACCTGAGACCTCCGTGATACTACTCAGACGTCCTAACCATTGTACCACCATATAAACTTCGAAGCAAGACGCTAATACAGTATAATAATTATATTGAAGGCACACATTCATACATATGTATATGAAGGTAGTGCGTCCTCTGCGGCACTTCCTGGAAAAATCAACCATCGACCGCAAGCGACTTACCGTTTAGTTGAGCAAATAAACAGACTGCTTGTTGTTAGCGCCTGTAAACTTAGCGTATTTATTGTGCGCTTTCTAATTAACTAATCTTGATGAAATTTTCAGAATCGGTAGAAATGTACGCTCCAATTGCGTAAAAACAAAACATGTTCGAAGTCTCTAGCTTAAAAATTGCGCAGTGCAGTGCAACCAAAAAAACACAAATTGTGGGGGCGAAGGGCGTGGCACCGTTCGTTATTTTCGTTATTCAATTTTCAATATCCATTAACCGACGATATGAATTTTTCAATTTTTTGACACGAGTAATCTATTTAGACCGATTTTCAAAAAAATTAACATAAGTTTACGTTGTTTTATTAGGACGGAGCCATTAAATTTCTTTAACTATGAGTTTAGATTTACAATACCACAATCAAGATAAAATATTGGTTATCCGAGATACTAAACATTAATAAGTAAGATCAAACAAATTAACTCAATTAACCAGAAAGCGCAATAGAAATATGAAAATAAAAACATTTTTATACCCTTGCAGAGGGTATTATAATTTTGACCAGAAGTTTGTAACGCAGTGAAGGAGACATATCCGACCCTATAAAGTATATATATTCTTGATCAGCATCACCAGCCGAGTCGATCTAGCCATGTCCGTCTGTCCGTCTGTCCGTCTGTCTGTCCGTCTGTCTGTCCGTCTGTCCGTCTGTCGGTTGCTATGTAAACTAGTCCCTCAGTTTTAAAGCTATCAGGCTGAAACTTTGCACCGACCCTTCAATCTGTTGCAGTTAGTATATAAGTCGGAACGGCCGGAATCGGAACACTAGATCACGTAGCTGCCATAGGAACGATTGGGAAAAACAGCCATAAATTCGCCATTCTTAAAGGTTTTTTATTTATTTCTCGGTAAACTCTATTTAATAGCAATTTTTACATATCCTAAAAGTTTCATTAAAATCGGACTACTATATCCTATAGCTGCCATAGGAACTATCTGAAAAAATGGGTCATTGAGCATAACTCTGGTGTTTTTCAAGACAATTAATTCATTTTTGATAAAAACAGTTTTCATAGACAGTAAAGCCTTTTTAGAAATTTAAAAACCCAAAAATCGGATTACTATATCTTATAGCTGACATACAAACGATTGAACGGTTTAAAAGCAACTAGCCTGCAAGGGTATTCTAAGCTTCGGGTACCGAAGCTAGCCTTCCTTTCTTGTTTTGTTCAAGTTGACTTTTCTAGAGATCGGATGCTAAGAAGGTAGTGCACCTTCATATACATTCCCTTTGTAATGTATTCTGTGGTGCAAGTGTTAGGATGCCTGGGTCGAAGTCTTGGTTGCCCAGGATCGATCCCTGACTTGGTCATTATATTAAATCATGTCCGTCTGTTTTGATAAAATATTGTTAAAGATAATTTATACAAGAAAAGAAGGTTAGCCTCGGGAACCGAAGATTAGAATCGTTTATATGGCAGCTATAGGATTCAGCTGACCGATTTTTGGTTTTTAATTTTCTAAAATGACTTTAATGTCTATTAAAACTGTATTTCTCAAGAATGATTAAATGTCTTGGAAAACTCCAGCTTTATGCTCAATGACCCATGGCAATGACCTATGGCAGCTTTAGGATATAGTGGTCCGATTTTAATGATACTTTCAGGATAGATTAACATTGTCATTATAAAGAGTTTTCCAAAGAATTAATTAAATATCTAATCTAAGAAAATGGCAATCTTATGGCACTTTTTTCCAATCGTTCCCATGGCAGCTATGTGATGTAGTGTTCCGATTCCGGAAGTTTGTAACGCAGTGAAGGAGTCATCTCCTCCCTATAAAGTATATATATTCTTGATCAGTATCACCAGTCGAGTCGATCTAGCCATGTCCGTCTGTCTGTCTGTATGTCCGTCTGTCTGTTGCTATGTAAACTAGTCTCTCAGTTTTTGAGCTATCGGGCAGAAACTTTACTCAGAGCATTCATTCTGTTGCAGGTAGTATATAAGTCGGAACGGCCGGAATCGGAACAGTGCGTCATATAGCTACCATAGGAACGATTGGGAAAAAGTGGTATAATTTTAGTATTTTTAAAGATATTTGAATCATACTCAGTTATTGATCAGTTTACGTTAAATTTTACCGATCCTGAAAGAATAATGAAAATCGAACAACTAAATCCTGTATCTGCCATAGGAACGATTGCGAAAAAACTACAAAGCTTCAGAATTTTTTAAGATATTGCATTGATTGATTCTTTGGATATAGCCACCTGATATTTATTTTGGCTATATATTTAAATTTCTTCAAAATTACGCATATATATTCTATAGCTATCATGTGATCGATTGGTATCTTCGCTATTTTTTATACCCTTGCAGAGGGTATTATAACTTTGACCAGAAGTGTTTAATGCAGTGAAGAAGACATTTCCGACCCTATAAAGTATATATATTCTTGATCAGCATCACCAGCCGAGTCGATCTAGCCATGTCCATCTCTGTCCGTCTGTCGGTTGCTATGTAAACTAGTCTCTCAGTTTTAAAGCTATCGGGCTGAAACTTTGCACCGACCCTTCAATCTGTTGCAGTTAGTATATAAGTCGGAACGGGCGGAATCGGAACACTACATCACATAGCTTCCATAGGAACGATTGGGACAAAGTGTCATAAATTCGCCATTTTAAAAGATATATTGTTTATTTCTTGGTAAACTCTCTTTAATAGCAATTTTAACATATCCTGAAAGTTTCATTAAAATCGGACTACTATATCCCATAGCTGCCATAGGAACGATAGGAGAAAATGGCCATAACTCTGGTGTTTTTCAAGACAATTAATTCATTCTTGAGAAAAACAGTTTTCATACACATTAAAGCCTTTTTGGAAATTTAAAAACCAAAGATCGGATCACTACATCCTATAGCTGCCATACAATCGATCGAACAGTTTAAAGGCAACTGGTCTGCAAGGGTATTCTAAGCTTCGGGTACCGAAGCTAGCCTTCTTTTCTTGTTTTATTTACCTCTTCATCGAATATGTGAGGATACTTGTATGGTTTTAAATATACTGGATCTTCATGTTTGGTTTGAATGATATGTTTAATTGTACTGGTGAAAGTCAAATTGTCACTTTTTTGTACTATATATCTTTAAACGCAAGCAATATCTTTTTTAAAGCTTCTTTTTCTTTGATATTTTAATGTTCTAATCTAAATTCAATACATTCTTTTAATTCGTTGTCAATGGCAAAGTTGAAGGATTGGTCCTCTGAGAGGGGAGGGTCAAGGCATTTAAATGCGGTCTTATCCTCTTCAATCTCTTGAAGATCTTGAATTTCATGTCACCCAAAGTTCTGTTTTCTTCTTCGTAATTCATTTTTGCATTGCTATTTTTCAAATAGTCTCTTCCTTATAAGACATCATAATTGTTTAAAAACTTATGTAAATAAAACTTCTGTTCTGTTGGGTATGTTTAATTTGGACTTAATATTACACTTTTGTTTAACACTATTGATCCATTAATTGTATAAACTTAAAATTTTCCATCTTCCTCTTCAAGATTTCCGAAATTTTCATTCATGATGTTAACTTAACCATTGGTTTGAGTACAATGTTTTTATACCCTTGCAGAGTGTATTATAATTTTCACCTAAGCTTGAAACGCAGTAAAGGAGACATCTCCTTCCTATAAAGTATATATATTCCTAATCAGATGTCCGTCTGTCGTCCGTCTGTCGCTTGCTATGTAAACTAGTCTCTCAGCAAAAAATTGTATTCACAATATCAAATCATTATACCCTTGCAGAGGGTATTATAATTTTGACCAGAAGTTTGCAACGCAGTGAAGGAGACCCTTCAATCTGTTGCAGGTAGTATATAAGTCGAAACGGAATCGGAACACTACATCACATAGCTGCCATGGGAACGATTGGGAAAAAATGCCAAAATTTCGCCATTTTTAAAGATATTTTATTGATTTCTTTTGAACTCTATTGAATAGCAATTTTAACATATCCTGAAAGTTTCAACAAAATCGAACCACCATATCCTATAGCTGCCATAGGAACGATGGGTGAAAATGGGTCATTGAGCATAACTCTGGTGTTTTTTAAGACAATTAATTCATGTTTGAAGAAAATGGTTTTCATAGACTTTAAAGCCTTTTTGGAAATTTAAAAACCAAAGATCGGATCACTATATCCTATAGCTGCCATACAATCGATCAAACAGCTTAAAGGCAACTGGTCTGCAAAGGTATTCTAAGCTTCGGGTACCGAAGCTAGCCTTCCTTTCCTGTTTTTTAATATATTTTTATTTTAATGATTATGTTCATACTGATAAAGATCAATAAATGTAGATTTAAGCCGAAACGGAAATAGTTTATTATTTCAACAAAACTAAAGTCATACTTAATGGAAGTTACCGGCAGGTACAAAGGTCTTTTGAAAGCGTGAGAACCGAAAATTGAAGGATCTTCCCAAAAAACAGGTACACATATGCTATATGCGAAATATGCAGTATTACAAAATAACAGGTGCAATTGTTTAGAAAACCTGAGAATTATGTCACAGGTAAACATGTAATATTGCGTTACCACAGGTATATCGGAATGCTTAGGGTCAAGAAGGTTTTGTCCCAAAGGGTTAAAGTATTGGGTATTACCTATCGGGTATGTGCCTAAATATTTAAAAGAACGCATAATCCTCGGATTAGTCTGTGATTGAAAAGTTACAGAGTGACAACGTGTCGTGAATTACTCAGCGAAATTGATTGTGAAAATATTTATATAAAGCAGTGTAAAGTGTTAAAAAAATAATACAGGTTTTACCGTATAAGTTAAAGATAACAAAACAAACTAACTGTACTCCTCAAGAAATTTAAAGATAACAAAACAAACTAACTGTACTCCTCAAGTACACAACCGAATTTCATCAGTAGCAAAGTATCAGCCGTTACAAGGGCTGTGATTGGTCATAGAACGATTGTAGCTTAGCAAAGTACCGCTTTGGCGAGGCGACAGCGTAAGCTGCACTGTCGCTGAGTGTGGTCCGTGGCTAGGTAGAATTTGCAAAAGAATGACTGAGTACAGTTGCGTGCAAAGCGTCGTCGACACAAAAATTCGCTAACGCAGCAAATTGCTTCTCACACAGCTTAGCTTAGGGCCAAAAACTTGTTTTGTAAATTAGTCTTAAATCTCCACCAAATAAAGAACACCTCAAAAATTCGTTGACTTTTATATTATTACCAAAAAAATAATAAAAGGTTTTAACTAGCGCCCGAGCAGGGACTAACTTCGCGCACGATAGGGCAAAACGTTTTCTAAGTGTCGCGTTGTCAAACAATTGTGAAACCGTCGAGACTCATAACCCGTTGGTTATTCGGTTAAAAAACTCGGTAGAACAGACTTTATAGTTTGACTACCCATCGGGGGATTCCCGTACTGAAAGGCCCGTCCTCAGTACACCTTCTGATTGGAGCAGTTGCAGGCCCCCTAGTAGAAGACAACGCGCCTTCAAAAAGGATGACAGCCGGATTGACGAGAAGCGAAACCAAATCAATATTATCATAAGCTATTAATTAAGACAGTTACAAACGAAATAACAAAAAGAATATAAAACAAGTAAGAACGTTACAGTCGAGTTTCCCGACTGTTACAGACCCTGTACAAATTTGGTTATAAACAAAAAAAACAAGTAAAAACGTTACAGTCGAGTTTCCCGACTGTTACAGACCCTGTACAAATTTGGTTATAAGCAAAAAAAAATAAAAAATAAAATTATTATATTTACATCGAGTCCGGTCTGGGATTCGAACCCAAGATCTTCGCGTTTTAAGTCGAACGTCGTAACCATTCGACAAACCCAAACTTTTTGAACCGACAGCTAATACAGTATAAATATATTGAAGACGCACATTCATACATACATACATACATACACATTCGTATGTATGTATATGAAGGCAGTGGCAGCGCAGCTACAGCGGCACTTCCGAGAAAAATCAACCACCGAACGCAAGCGATTTACCGTTTGCGCAAATAAACAGATTTTTGGTGTTTAGCGCCTGTAAACTTTAGGTATTTATTGTGCGCTTTCTAATTAACCAATCTTGATAAAATTTTCAGGATCGGTAGAAATCTATGCTCCAATTGCATGTGTATTTTTAAAAAAATTTTAGCTTGAAAATTGTGCAGTGCAGGGCAGTGCAAAAATTCAAATACAAATTGCGGGGGCGGTGGGCGTGGCACCGACTTAAAAAAATAAACTCTAATTTACTCAGTATTAGAAGAATCTACACTGGTAATACGGTTCTTCTAGCTCTTACAGTTACTGAGATCCGTGTGTTCATCCGGACGGACGGACGGACAGACGGACATGGCTATATCGACTCAGCTCGTCATGCTGATCAAGAATATATATACTTTGTGGGGTCTGCCACGCCTCCTTCTGCCTGTTACATACATTTGCACAAACTTAATATACCCTTTACCCTTTGGGTACAGGGTCTAAAAAAACACGACAAAATTAGTTACAAACGAAGAAAAAAAAATACAAAACAAAAAAGAATTATCAAAACGAAACAAAATTAGTAAAGTTAAGGAAAAAAGTTAAAGTTAAAATACTAGAAATAGGGAAACCCTAAACAGAAAAAAAAAAAAAATAAATCATTCCGAAAAATGCTCTAAGAAAAAAAAAAACAAAAATAAATTTAAATTCAACCGTCAATACAAGTGATCGTGAATTGGTTCTCTAAAGTTAGTGTAGATAAATGTCATATTGATATCAGGCTTATCTAACTAGTTAACTTACTAAACCGCATCAAATCCTACAACACATTCTTCAAATTAATCTTGTTTGCATTGACCTTCCCGAATGGCCAATCAGAATAACTTAATTAGGCCTCCAGTATTGGGATTACAAAACGCAGAAAATACAGTACCACAAAATAGAACAATGGAAAACCTTGAGCAGTTGAATGCAGTTGTGAGTCAAATTTTGGAGGAACAATTGTTTAATCCGACAATGTCAAACTTCTATGCCTAACTTCGCCAACGCAGTTGACCAAGGAATTCTTCCTCAGCATCGTAAAAATATGGCAGACCTCGATCGAGTTCCAGATATTGTTAAAAGTATTCGTGAGTTCTCTGGCGACCCTTCCGAGTTTAACCCTTGGAGAAAAGGAGTCGAGAGAATTCTAGGCACTTATGCAGACCAGATAGGAACACCAAAATATTTCGGTATCTTGCATACCATTCGTAACAAGATAGTGGGTAATGCAGACACGGCTTTAGAGTCATATAACGTGCCCTTGAATTGGGAAGCAATGTCGAAGTGCTTGGCTCTCCATTATGCTGACAAGCGAGATTTAAGAACTCTTGATTATCAGATGACCACCATGGTTCAGAGCAGTCAACAAACGGTTGAAGAATTTCACCAAGCCGTTTATAAGCATCTGTCATTGCTATTGAACAAGATAGGTAGCATGGATCTAGGAAAAGAGGCAGAGTTCACCATGACCAAATTATATGAGACAAGGCATTAGATACTTTCGTGCGAGGATTGCGTGGAGACTTGCCCAGACTTCTGGGTATAAAAGAACCAGCCGATCTCCCATCAGCATTACATTTGTGTCTCAAACTTGAGAATCAAACATATCGCACTAATTATGCTGTGTCAAAAGGTCAACAATCAAACTTCAGGGTGCAGAATCAGAGACCTATACCAGCACCACGTAGTCACCCACCTTCGTTTAATTTTTCTTACCAACAACCGCCACCAGTGCCTCCAAAAAATAATTTCTATCAATACCAACCAAATGCACCTCGGTATGGTAACCCAAATTATAGACAACAACATCCGATACCCATGCCCCGACACAATCCTATAAATTATGGAAACCAACAATTCTCTGCCCCACGGCAAAACTTTGTTTACCAACGCCCACAGCAGTATGCTGCCCCTTCTCACCCTACCGCACCAAAACCGCAACCGCGCCCAGAACCAATGGACGTAGATCCAAGCATGAGAACTAGACACATTAATTATATGAATCGCCCACACTTTGACGCTGGTAAACGTCCTCCAAATCCAAGCCCCCCACAACCAGACGAAAAGAGACAACGTACTTTCAATATAGAGAGTAATGAGACCAATACGAAATAGAATGAACAAGAGACACTTACTACAGAATACGAACAGGTCATTGCTGGCTATGAGGAAAATAACGATTACGATCAAACACTTAATAAGTACCAAGAGCAGTACGTCGACAGCTATGAGACCCAGGAACAATATTCTGACCTACATTTTTTAGAGCAAGTAAGCTCCACCCTACCATATTTCGAAGCAAGAGTGGAGCAAGGGAAAATTTTAAAAATTTTAATTGATACAGGATCTAATAGAAATTATATAAGACCGGAATTAGTTTCAAACCCAATCACTAACAAAGAACCATTTGAAGCCATGACAGTAGGAGGAAATATCACGATTACACACTATAAAAGGACCAATCTGTTCAATATCAAAGAGATACCGATTAAATGTTTTATTCTGCCTTCTTTAAAATCATTTGACGCTATTCTTGGCAGCGATAGCCTCAGAGAGTTAAAAACAGTAATCCAAATAGACAAAAATTATATGATTATTAATAATAGGGTCAAAGTTCACATAAAAGAGAAGAAAATAAATGCCGTTAACAATATAAGTCCACGTACCGACCACATGTCCGAAAACCAGAAAACAGAATTACTTGAATTATTGAAATACTACCCACAACTATTTGCCAGACCTGACGAGAAACTGACCTACACGACTAACGTGATAGCGGAAATACGAACGAATACAGAAACTCCAGTTTATTCAAAGTTTTACCAATATCCGATGTCCCTCAAAGATGAAGTTGACAAACAAATTTTTCAGTTACTAGAAGATGGCATCATACGACCATCGCGGTCTCCGTACAATTCACCTGTGTGGATTGTGCCTAAGAGCTCGACGCTTCAAACGAAAAAAAATATCGCGTAGTAATTGATTATAGAAAACTTAATAAGGTGACAGTAGCAGACAAATACCCCATTCCCGAAATAAATGAAGTGCTTGCTCAATTGGGTAAAAACAAGCTTTTTTCCGTATAAGTTCACACGTCTCCCTTTCGGCTTGAAAAACGCCCCATCAATCTTCCAACGAGCCTTAGACGATATCCTCCGTGAACATAAAGGAAAAATATGGTATATTTATATCGATGATATAATTGTATTCAGCAAAGACGAAAGGTCACATATTGAAAACCTGAGTTTAATATTTGATACATTGTACAAGGCAAACATCAAGTGTCAGCTGGACAAGTGCGAGTTCTTTAAAACAAAGGTAGAGTTCTTGGGATTTGTAATATCTGATAAGGGTATAGAAATCAACCCTGAAAAAGTTTCGGCAATAGCCAATTACCCTCTTCCCTGAACAGTCCGTGAATTGAGAGCTTTCTTGGGGCTCTCCGGATACTACAGAAGATTTTTTAGGGACTATGCCAAGCTCGCAAAGCCACTCACATTGATGTTGAGAGGCGAAGGTGTCATTCTTTGCAAAAGGGCAGCCCTGACAAAAAGAATTAATTTCAGCCAAGACGCAATAGACGCTTTAAAAAAAATCAAAACTACACTGATATCAAAAGAGGTCATATTAGGTTACCCCGACTTCATCAGAGAATTTCATCTTACTACAGACGCCTCTAACTTCGCTATAGGTGCTGTCCTATCTCAAAACAATTCCCCCATATCATTTATATCTCGGACTATATCAAAAACCGAAGAAAATTACGCAGCCAATGAGAAAGAAATGCTTGCCATAATATGAGCCTTGAAAGCATTAAGAAATTACCTTTATGGTAAGGCTAAAGTAAAAATTTTCACTGATCATCAGCCCCTCACCCATTCGTTCAGTAGCTGGAACAGCAATGTTAGAATAAAACGTTGGAAAGCCCATCTAGAAGAATATGATTATGAATTAATCTACAAACCAGGCAAAGACAACGTCGTAGCTGAGGCTCTGTCCCGCGTTCCACAGTCAAATCAAGTAAATTCTGTAACTACCCAACATAGTGATGAAAGCTCAGGACACAATTTAATTCCTAGTATAGAAGTTCCAATTAATGCATTTAAAAACCAAATTTTCCTTCACAAGGCCGAATCTTCAGCTTACAAGTTTAGCATTCCCTTCCCGACCTTTCACAGACACGACATTTACCGACAAAAATATGACTCAGACGAACTAATAACAACACTTCGGAAACACTTGAATCCCTCTATTATAAACGGAATACAAACATCCGAAGATGTAATGGGGAAAATTCAAACAATCTACCCAGATAATTTCGGCAACATTAAAATCCGTTTCACACAATCTAAGGTAATAGATTTGACGAACGAAACTGATCAAGAAAAAGAAATACTGAAAGCTCATAATAGGGCTCATCGAAATTCACAGGAAAATAAACTCCAATTGTCCGACAAATTTTACTTCCCAAAAATGAAACACAAAATAGATACGATAGTAAAGCAATGAAAAATTTGCAAAGAGGGAACATATGACAGACACCCCCCAAATCCAGAACTAAAAGAAACTCCTATACCAGAATATCCAGTTCAAATAATACACATCGATATCTACTCTACAGAAAAAAAAACTAGTACTCACTGCAATAGACAAATTTTCTAAACTAACACAAGTTCGAATAATAAAATCAAAAGCAATAGAAGATATCCGACATCCATTAAGGGACATTCTCTTTTATTTTGGAGTCCCAAAATACGTCATTATGGACAACGAAAAATCGCTCAATTCTGCTTCAATTACTTTCATGCTCACAGATCAGCTTGATATTGAGATCTTCCAAGCACCTCCTTATAAAAGTACCGTAAACGTAAATCGAGCAATTCCATTCTACCCTTCAGAAATAATGAGATGCATAAAATAAAGATAAAACACACAGAAATTTCGAAGATCTTTTGGAGAGGGCTGTTTACGAATATAATTATACAATCCATTCTGTCACAGGAAAAAAAACCACTTGAAGTTTTTTTTGGCAGAGTGATAACAACAAGCCCCGAAGATTACACAAAAACAAGACAAGACAACATTGACCGACTTAAAGAAAAACAGGACAGAGATTTAAAATTTTATAACAAAAATCGTAAAACCATTAAGACATATAAACCAGGAGATGAAATCTACGTGAAAATAAACACCAGACTGGGTTTAAAATTATCCCCCAGATTCAAAAAAGAAACTGTTAGAGAAAATAGGGCCACTACCGTAGTAACAGAAGCAGGTAGAATAGTTCACAAAAGCAACATAAAACGCGACTAAATTTTTTTCCCCTATAGAATAATGATAATACTTGTATGGGCGGTGACCGTAACAAACGGGACTATGGACATTACAAATTATACAGACGCACTTGACAAAATGACATTGCACACGGAACAAAATATCAATAAAATAATTTCAAATAACAACCAACAGGTCATTATTAACAATCAGAAAAAAGATTTAACAGCATAATACAAATCACCAATAGTTTAACAAATGCTATTAGAAAAGATGAGGGAATTATTAGCGAAATTGCCATCAGCATACAAAACCAAATAAGATTAATAAAAGAGGAAATTGTGAACATAAAATATGCCATTCAATGGGCAAAAATAAATATGATAAATACTTTCTTACTTGGAGAAAGTGAAATAGATGAAGTACACAAAATATTTAAAGCTGGTTATATGCCTTTCCTGTCAATCGAAAAATGATTGAGTTTGCAGACGTTTCTATCCTGCACAATAAAACAATATTGCTTTATGTAGTAAAAATACCAAACTTGGAAGAAACAGAGTACGATAACTTAATAATAAAACCCATCGTAAAAGCCAACGTAATTGTCAATTTAAAGTTTAAAGAAATATTATCTAACAAAGAAAACATTTTCGGAATGATAAAGAATTGCTTCTATAATAAAAAACTATAAACTATAATAACGTTAAGATATGTAATAAAAAAGAAATTGTAAACCTTAACAATGGTAAATGTTTGCCTAGGCTCCTAAAAGGAGAAAGATCGCTGTGCGAGTTTAGCAATGCTGAACACATAAAAAAGGTAGAAGAGATCAACGACCTGTGATGCTTAGCGAATTCAACGGAACCGTAAAGTGGCAAAACAACTCGAAAACATCTAGAAGGAACCTACCTCATTAGTTTCTGGAACGAATCTGTCTCCATAAACAACGTAGAATTCAACAACAGGGAAGTAACAGTCATGAGAACGGGAGCTCCCTCAATCCAAATTACCCCGGAGGAATCCGAACGAATTAAAATATTATCTCTAGAAGCTCTGTAAGCCCTACACCTTAACAACACTGAGAAACTGGAGAGCTTACACCCATCAATAAACAGAATTTCGATCCTGAGTCAGGATGCCAGGAATTTAGCTCGCAAATAGGCTACATTTTGGGTAAAAATAGGCTAGAATAGGCTAAAATTCAGAAAAATATGCTGAAAAATAAG
>JAJJHY010009201.1:7114-72184 GCA_021224005.1 Drosophila setifemur
ATTATTATTATACACAAAATGTATACAAATTCATATGAAAAAGACAGACGACAACAGAGCAACATCAAAATTCCAATTCCAAGCCGACGACAAATTACACCATCCCGCTCCCGATGGTAACTGGCGCAGCCGTTAAAAGGAACAAAAATATAGAAATATTAATAATAATTAATTAATTAATATTAATTATAACACTACTTTGCTCGTAAGTTATAAAATTTAAAAGAGTAAAATGTATTAATTGTGCCAAAAAAAAAAAACAAGTAAGAACGTTACAGTCGAGTTTCCCGACTGTTACAGACCCTGTACAAATTTGGTTATAAGCAAAATAAATCTATAAAAAACCAAAATATATATATATTCACGCCGAGTCCGGTCTGGGACTCGAACCCAAGATCTTCGCGTTTTAAGTCGAACGTCGTAACCATTCGACAAACCCAAACTTTTTGAACCGGCAGCTAATACAGTATAAATATATTGAAGACGCACAATCATACAATCATACAATCATACACAATCATACGCACATCATACTTCCGAGAAAAATCAACCACCGAAAGCAAGCGATTTACCGTTTGTTTGAGCAAATAAACAGATTTTTTGTGTTTAGCGCCTTTAAACTTTAGGTATTTATTGTGCGCTTTTTAATTAACCAATCTTGGTGAAATTTTCAGGATCGGTAGAAATCTATGCTCCAATTGCATGGGTATTTTTAAAAAAAATTTTAGCTTGAAAATTGTGCAGTGCAGGGCAGTGCAAAAATTAAAATACAAATTGCGGGGGCGGTGGGCGTGGCGCCGACTTAAAAAAACTCTAATTGCGTCAGTATTTGGAGAATCTACACTGGTAATACGGTTCCTCTAGCTCTTACAGTTGCTGAGATCCGTGTGTTCATCCGGACGGACAGACGGACATGGCTATATCGACTCAGCTCGTCATGCTGATCAAGAATATATATACTTTGTGGGGTCTGCCACGCCTCCTTCTGCCTGTTACATACATTTGCACAAACTTAATATACCCTTTACCCTTTGGGTACAGGGTCTAAAAAAAAAAAAAATGAAAGCTGTGGTGCAAGTGCTGTGTGTGAAGCATAAAAATAAAAAAGTGGCGTGTTTTAAGCTCATGTGGTTTCAATCGCTGATTACCGCCTCCGCAACGACTAGTGAGGCTCATATCATATCATTTACATACATAAAAAAAAAAATAAATAAATAAATAAAAAAAAAATGGCGTGTGATATGCTTGTGTGATTTCAATCGCTGATTNTAATTAACCCTTTACCCTTTGGGTACAGGGTCTAAAAATAAAAAATAAAAAAAAATATATATTTCTCAAATACATACGTGTACAGAAGAAGTGACGTGTGTTGTGCTTGTGCGATTTCAATCATTGATTACCGCTGCCGTAACGATTAGTAAGGCCGAGCATCACACCACGTAACAATAATATCTATACACTCAAATTATGAATATACTACAACATACGTAACGTGTGATATGTTCGCGTGGTTTCAATCGCTGACTACCACAGCCGCAACGATCAACGTACATAAAGTTACAAATAAATACACATATACAAAAATGCGCACCACACGACACCACCCTCATGCTTAAACAAGTTTATACACTCGAATACAAATGCACAATATATATATATTCTGTTCTTTAAAATAATAATTATCACATTAAACAAATTATTAATATACAATATATTACAGAGAATAGCGCCCTACAGTAAATAAATTTTAAACAACAATTAAACATAAACACACAACAACCTCACACACAATAAAAGTAGCGCTTGTCAGAACAACCCAAAATTCATAGAGTAGGAAAAGAAATAAATGTCGAAAAAACTTACTAACACCATAAAGAAAAGCACAAGTGCTGTACTACGGGGAACACCAGGTTTGCAAAGAGTCACACGTGCTAATCCGACACCAGTTGTACTAGACGCAGTTATTGAAGAAAACCCCCAAAATGCAATAACCAACCATCAACATTTACTCAGGCAACGCTTCCGACAACCAACCCAATTCATTGACCCCAACCATTAGCGGAGTTAGCAGTGTTCCAGTAACACTTAGTCCTACGGACATTTTGGCGTTGGTAAAAGAACTCCCAACTTTCGATGGCAACCCCGCTCAACTCAACAAGTATATCACCAACGTCGAGGAGATTATTATGCTTATTAGGGGTACTGACCAAACTCCTTACGGACTACTTACACTCAGGGCTATCAGGAATAAAATAATAGATAGAGCGGATGAGGCCCTTAATTTAGCGAACACACCTCTAAACTGGGACGAAATAAAAAGTAGTCTCTTGAGACTTTACTCAAGCAAGAAAAGTGAGGCCAGCCTTTTCAGCGAATTACAGGCCTACCCAGACAACCTATCACTGGGCCAATTATTCTTCGGACTATCCAGAATCAAAAGTCAACTTTTCTCAATACTTTCAAACAACGGCCAACAATCTAGCGTAATCGAGGCAAAGAAATCCGTTTACAATGAAGTTTGCTTGAATGCGTTCGTATCCGGGCTAAGAGAGCCACTTAGAACCATAATCCGGATAAAAAATCCCAAGAGCATCGAAGAAGCTTACGAATATTGTCAAATCAAACAAGCGTTATTCAACAATAGGAGGGCTTATTCACAAAACATGAACATGACTAGTAACAATCGCTACAACTTCAACCAACAGGGTGAACGTATTAACAGATTTGACCGCACTGACAGAAACAACCGGAACGTTCACGACAATCGCAAATTACCATACTCAAACCAAAATTCAAACTTCCCAAGATCTTACAACACCAGAGACAATAATAAACAACCAGACAACCCCAAATCAAACAGGTTCAACCCATTTAACACCCCAAACCAACCCTCACACAACCTCCATAATATCGAGGAGGTAAACCGATTACTAATGCAGATAACCATCAAAATTTTCGAAGAGATGCCTCGGAGAAACAACAGGATACATAAACCCTGCCAGCCACGGCCCAACATTACCGTACATTTTACTCAAACTCCACGGGAAACAACCCTTAAAATTTCTAATTGATACAGGCGCTACAACCTCATTTTTAGACCCCGAATTTTCCCCACAATCTAACCATTCAAAACTACAAATTCCTATTACAATCAAAATAGCACTAGACAAGTTCCAAATCCACCAAAAAATATCTATAGCCTTTCCCCATGAGTTCAATGTACAGGGAAACGTAGACCTACTCCTTTTCAAATTCCATTCTTACTTCAACGGATTAGTGGGAATGGATTTACTGTCAAGTTTAAAAGCCAAAATAGAGCCTACACAACCAACAATTAATCACACCTCATTCCACTATACCGATCCTCATGTACAAAAATCAGACATCCAACATTTCTAATATCGAAGCGAAATCGAAAACCATTTTACCACTACCCGTACACAACCAACATGGCGAGGTGTACTACGAGACCACACATGTTAACAAAGACAAAGAAATATCAGGCGGACTTTATACTGCACGAGACAACGTGAAGTTCGAAGTAATAAATAACTCGGACAAAGCCCAACTATTATACCTAGTGCAATCACTTACAGGAACACCTTACCATAAAGTCGACTATGTAGAACTCTTTCATATCAACACCAACCCGAAAGTCGACCATAACACACCCTGTCCCGTCAGGCTTCAACAATTACAACATCTTAATACAGAAGAAAGAACCGAATTAACGAAGTTATGCAAACAATTTTCAGATATATTCTACCATGAAAACGACCCTTTGACTTTTACCAACGAAATAACACACTTCATACATACTTCTGACAGTGCCCCTATACATGTTAAATCATATAGATACCCGTTTGTCCATAAACCAGAGGTAAAAAAACAGATCCAATCAATGCTAGATCAGAACATAATTAAATCCAGTCACTCTCCTTGGAGTGCGCCGGTCTGGATTGTTCCCAAAAAAGCTGATAACAACGGCGAAAGAAGATGGCGATTAGTCATCGACTATAGGAAACTAAACGATAAGACCATATCAGATAGATACCCTATTCCAAACATTAACGACGTATTGGACCGTATCGGGAAAGCAACCTACTTCTCAACGTTGGATTTAGCCAGCGGATTTCATCAAATCCAAATGAACGTTGACGACACCCCCAAAACTGCATTCACAGTAAAAGGTGGTCACTATGAATTCGTTCGTATGCCTTTCGGACTAAAAAATGCACCAGCCACGTTCCAAAGGGTAATGGACAACGTTTTGGGCGAGTACATCGGTAAAAGATGTTTGGTTTATCTCGACGATATAATAATATTCTCCCCGTCACTCCAACAACACATGACAGACTTAAGATTAATTTTTCAAGAATTAAGACTAGCGAATTTTAAAGTACAACTACTTAAATCTGATTTCCTCAGGAAAGAAATCGAATTCCTAGGACATATCGTCACTGAAAATGGCATTAAACCCAACCCTAACAAAATCTCCGCAATACAAAACTTTCCGTGTCCTAGAAACAGGAAAACAATTAAATCCTTCCTTGGACTATTGGGTTATTACCGTAAATTCATTCGAGACTTTGCACGTATCACCAAACCACTAACGAAACAGTTAAAAGGAAAGAAGACAGTCAACATCGATAGCGAATTCGTAGAAGCTTTTGAACTTGCAAAACACTCCTTTCCAACGACCCTATACTGGTCCACCCAGACTTCAACAAACCCTTTATCCTAACCACAGACGCGAGTAATTTCGCAATTGGGGCCGTACTCTCACAGGGCATCATTAAACAAGACAGACCAGTTTGTTTTGCCAACCGCTCACTTTTCGATACAGAAATTAATTACACAACAATAGAAAAAGAAATGCTTGCAATTATCTGGGCAGTAAAAAATTTCAGACCCTACCTCTTCGGTGTTAAATTCACCATCGTCACTGATCACAAGCCGCTAATCTGGTTAATGAATTTGAAAGAACCCAGCTCGAAAATAATACGTTGGAGACTCCAACTACTTGGGTACGACTTTGAAATAATCCATAAAAAAGGGTGCCAAAACGTAATCGCAGACGCTTGAAGCCGAACCAATACCGTACTAAACCTCAACGAACTAAGCCCTGAAAACGAAACTCCTGACGACACAACGTCATTGAGCATACCTCCAAACACAAACAAGTAAAAACGTTACAGTCGAGTTTCCCGACTGTAACAGACCCTGTACAAATTTGGTTATAAGCAAAAAAATAAAAATATTATATTCACACCGAGTCCGGTCTGGGATTCGAACCCAAGATCTTCATGCTTTCAATCTAACGTCGTAACCATTCGACAAACCCAAACTTTTTAAACCGGCAGCTAATACAGTTTAAATATATTGAAGGCACACATTCACACATATGTATATGAAGGTAGTGGCAGCGCAGCTGCTGCGACACTTCCGAGAAAAATCAACCACCGAACGCAAGCGATTTACCGTTTGTTTGAGCATATAAGCAGATTTTTTGTGTTTAGCGCCTGTAAACTTTAGGTATTTATTGTGCGCTTTCTAATTAACCAATCTTGATGAAAGTTCAAAAATTCAAATACAAATTGCGGGGGCGGTGGGCGTGGCACCGACTTAAAAAAATAAACTCTAATTGCGTCAGTATTAGGAGAATCTACACTGGTAATACGGTTCTTCTAGCTCTTACAGTTGCTGAGATCCGTGTGTTCATCCGGACGGACGGACGGACAGACGGACATGGCTATATCGACTTAGCTCGTCATGCTGATCAAGAATATATATACTTTGTGGGGTCTGCCACGCCTCCTTCTGCCTGTTACATACATTTGCACAAACTTAATATACCCTTTACCCTTTGGGTACAGGGTCTAAGCAGTGTAACATATCAGACAAACCATTAAACGAATTCAACATACAACTCCAAACAACCACGCCTTTTAAAAACAAAATTAGGAGAGAATACTGTAGACGTTCGTATGACTTGCAAACCGTGACCAACATATTACAGCAAATGTTAAAAACTAACAAAATTTGCGCATTTTTTGCGAACGATATCACATCCCAACTAGTAGAACAAGCATTCACGACTATTTTTGCACATAATAAGAACTTCAAGTTAATACGCTGCATCGAATTTCTGCCGGAAATTACCGACCAAACTGAACAAGGGAAATTAATTACAAACTACCATAGTAATAACAACCACCGAGGAATCGACGAAACATTACTGCACACTTGCCTAAAATTTAAATATGACAGACAACTACAAAAGATCGCATTCCAAACACCCGAAACGCCCAAACAACCCCTTGAGATAGTGCACATCGATATTTACACCATACAAAATAATTACAATTTAACCTATGATCGTTAAAAATTTTCTAAATTCGCGGCAGCTTACCCCCTCTCCAATCGCAACTGTGTTAGCGTCGTCAAAGCTCTAAAACATTTCTTTAGTATGTTCGGCGTCCCTAAAAAACTTATTTATGACCACGGAGCCGAATTTTCAGGGGACATATTTAACAAGTTCTGCTCACAATACAACATCTCCTTGCACAAAACATCGTTTCAACAATCGTCTAGTAACGCCCCAGTAGAACGATTACACTCTACCCTGACAGAAATATATCGAATTATACTAGACACACGGAAACAACAGAAATTAGACAACGATCACAATGAAATTATATCCGAGACCATTTTAACGTACAACAATTCCATACACTCCGCTACCAAACTCACCCCGTATGAACTGTTCACTGGCAGAACACACTTATTTAACCAAACAATACTTGCAAACAACGAACACGACTATCTAAACAAACTCAACTTATTTCGAGAAAAACTGTATACAGAAATTAAAGAAAAACTTTAAAAAGAAACAAAACAAAGGGTAGAAGGATTGAATATGAATAGAACAGAACCAACCTTACAAATCCCTCACACAACAATATTCAGGAAAGAGAACAGAAGAAACAAATTAACACCACGCTTTTCTACCCACACGACAGCGCTAGACAAAAAATACACACTTAAAACAACCAAAGGACAAAAAATACACAAATCCAAAATACGAAAAATAGTTAAAATACAAAAAAACTTACATGTCCTTTAGAACGACACTGTTTTAGATTCACTCTTGGGACAGCCCAACTCTTTACAGTAAAACAACTTCATGGGACGAAATTAGAACTAAGCGAAACACTCATAACAGAAAGATTTAAAACCATCAGACAGAGTCAGACGAAACCCTGACAAGTTCAATTCAAATTTTAAAAGCGAATTTAGACCTTACCCAGTCAAAAAAAAAAAAAAAAAAAAAAACTTTGATTGCATTATCTGAAGACCACAAGGTACAGAATAAATTTAATAACGAAGTAATCAACCAGTTAACTAAACATATAAATAACGAGAGACAGGACCAATCAGCGACATCTTCGAAACCAAAAAAGGCTTTATATTTGTATTTAATGTCGTCAACCTTAAAGTCCAAACATCTAACAATAAACCATCTACCTCAATGGATCAGCCATAATCAATTACGACAACTACACCATCAAAATCAACGAAGTCACCTACCACAATACATTGGAGACTGCATATGAACATCAGGAATTCTTCCTATACCATTTAAACAAAAAATCAGGAACTCCACTACCAAAACCTTGAGTTTAGAAGGACTACATCTAGAGACAATAGAAATAACACGAAGATATCCGCAATACTCGTATGGACAAAATTCCAACTAACATATTTATTCTAAGAAACTACGTCGAGCCGCTTGGGCAGAGATTTATAAAAAAAACATGAATAAAAACTTCACTTCGATCTCGAAGCTCAAACTAGAAGGTTGTCTCTTTATTCTTGATTCTTCGCTGACGACAAATTACACCATCCCGCTCCCGATGGTAACTCGCGCACACACGGTTAACCGATCACTTCTCTCATTCTTGCTTGCACTCGAAGCGTGCAAAAGGAGAAGGCAAAATCAGGAAAAGACCCGTTTCTTGTAACTTGTGTACTTTCCAGTTCACGTTGGCGGTACTAAAGCCAAGATAAGCTCGCTGATTTCATTTTTTGCCGTCTGTTCGTCTCTCTTTGCAGTGAGCTGCTCGAAATATAAATAGTGAACCGCACGTGGATTAGCTTAAAGTTAATTCAACTTACGAATTGAAACCAAGCTATAATCTTACATAATCATACATCTTATTATCGGAACCCTGTTGGAGCAGATCCAACCGCATGTCATTAATGTAGATTAATTTATCAACGGCCGGCCAGAATGCGCTCGGCCTGCCCAAACATTTTTGTGAACCCCCAACTGACGCATTCCTTTTTGACAGTAAATTATACGGAATGCATTTTCGATGGGCCCAACGAATCAGCAACAAACGATGTGTACGTAAGTGATTTTCGCCGTCACCGGTTTATATAAATTCATGCGTAAAGAGCTCAACATGCACAAGCGAAACATACTCGTACAAAGACTGCCTTATAAGTCCTACATGACGATTTTTTTCTGCGATATGTTGTGAGATGCGGCCCACAGAGATTGACTCCAGTTGCAAGGAACGGCTAATCATGCAATAGCGACGGCAATGGGGTAAAGCGCCCATGATCTGTTCCCTTATTTGAGGCCTGCAATTGTAACAGCGTATGAACGCAAGAGAGGTAAGTCATTAACTGCTTAGGAGCCAGTATGCATTTTGACCCTATGGAGCTGCCCTACAAAAATGAATGAATATCGTAATTTCTTGGACGCAACAATGGAATTTTTGTTTCTATTTAGTTTGGTGCATTGGCTAAACGCGCTTCACACTTCGGTTGCCGACTGCATATGCAGCAGCCGAAATCTCGTTGCTCGTTGCATCAGCGAATCCATGTATTTCGCTGTCCAGATTAGGCGAAAAATGTATATATCTTGTATATATCTTATATTTAATAAAGATTCTGGTATTCTGGTAAAATTTTCTGATAGCACGTCTGCCCTAATTCCCACTCTAGACGTTGCATCCAAATTTGTTATAGAAAGATCTGGTATTGTAAAAGACATCCTGATGTGGTATCCATGACATTCCGAGCGCTCTTGTTAAATCCTTGTTATCCAGTTTGAAATAAAATTCGTCCGCGCTCTAATTATCTTTGCTAACATTCTGCACTTAATAGAATCAGCTTGACTTCTGCTATATTGACACTAGCCCTGAGAAACGTTGCACCCATTTGAAAATGTTTCTCAATCGCTGTGTATTTGCTGCTTTTGGTGTTGCTTACATTAAACGACCCAATCTCCCAATATTTTAGCATAGTGCCTTGTGAATTGGCTATTTTAAAAGTATCTTAGCCTTCGTAGTAGTAACCTTCGTAAATTTTACCCCTTTTTATCCATCCGTTTAATGAGTTGAGCAAGCATGGTAATCGAGAACTCAGTATAATTTTGTAATCCCTAAAAATATTAGTGTGCTAGTAATAGTAATAATAAATCAATCTTTTATAGCTTAAAAAATATGAAGTCAGCCAACTTGATTCCTTTAGGGAATTTCCAATCAGATACATCCAATGTACAGGTTGACTAAGTGAGATCGCTCTATCTTATCACTTCCCATAGCGAACGGACGTGTTTTTATTTTGCGCCCCGAAAATTTTCCGTTCAATATCGAAAACCCCGGAGTTTTTATAAAGCAACTCATTTAAGCTATCCCGATCACTATCTGCGGTAATCATCAGCTTTTTCCGTTCGCTACGCGTGTGCATGCACCTGTTTATTCAAATAACTCTGAGCAAGAAATTTTGTGTAAGCTTAGTTGGTTCATCATCTCCGTTTTGCGTGTAAGCCTATTTACCGCAATTCTTATTAAAGTCGCCCTCTCTCTTTGTAATTTGTAAATCTATTTACCACAAAAGTAGTAAAGTCCCTCTCTCTGTCCATACTTCTCTCTCATTCTACACAATTCTCGCCTCTCTTTGCACAGTGGTCCACAGCACTGCAAAAATGTTCGAAATTATCTGATCGGTGAAAACTTGCCGCAAAGCTATTACAGCGAGACAAGCCAGTATCCACTGTTGGATGTGCGATAGTGTCATGCAAGTGCGTGAGCTATTCCGGGCATGTAGCCGATGCTATGGTCCTTAGGACTGGGTTGCATTATTGTTGCGAAGCCGGCCGCAAGATTGAGAACGAAATAAAATCGTTCATGCGGCAAACCAAAGGTGGTTTTAAAAATTTGGTTATTGGTTTTAAACAAATCCATGACCAAATGACGGCGCTCGACGCACAATTTAACAGCCTTCACCTGTTAAATGAGTCGCCGAAGCGAAAAAAACCGCTTCTGGTGAACCCGTGGCCACTACCACACAATCTCGGGCGGCGGAGCAACGAATGATGGTAAAACAGCCGAGGACGGAAGACACCGCACTAGCATCGGCCACAGACGCTATTAAAGATTCAGTTTCCGAATGTGCCAGTCTGGTAGGGCCACAGCCACAGTCCATCCCAGAGCCAGGAGAAATCCCAATAAATCCGAAAGTTCAAACCATCCCAGTCCCCACTCCGTCGAGGCAACTAAGGTACGGACTACCGGCTCCACTTGGTTCCGATAGCATGAAACCTGCAGAACCAAAACCCCTCACGGTTATCCCACCCAAAAAACAATTATTTGTATCTCGGCTTGCCCCTGACCTCTCTGCGACTGACGTCGCTGCTTTTATACGAAGCAAAACGATAGCCCAGGTAAAGGTAGAAAAATATAACTTTTCCTTCGCTAAGGCCATTGCCTCTTTCAAAATAAGTGTCCCATTGGAGTTCTTCAACAGTATTTGCTCTCCCGGTTTCTGGCCAGAGCATATTATAGTACAAGAACACCAAGCTAGGAAAAGAAATAAAAACAATAAAAGGCCAATTGCCATTAAACTTTCCCAGCCAACTGCATCTGCTGTGTATCCAAAAAACTGGCCTCCTCTTTCATTACACCTATCAGAATACAAGAGGCCTACGAAGTAGGCTTACTAAATTGTAGTCTGATAGTTTTTTATTTGGTTCACAGGTGATTGTGTTTACTGGAACCTGGTTAAAACCCGACATTCTCATTTCCGAGGTTTTCCCAGGCAAGTACACAATCTTTAGAATTGATCGTCCTTCCCGGCGGGGTGGTGGAGTATTACTTGCGGTTGACTCCAAACTTCCGGCGTAAGAGATATGCCTTCAAGACTTCGGTGATATCGAATTCATTTGCGCTAAAGTAACTTTCACTGGTAACACGTTCTTTATTACCTGTTCATATATTCCGCCTTCTTCCGAATTATCCATGTACTGGAAGCACTTATAAGCTATCCAATCTGTTTCCAACTCGCTTGCCGACACTGATCAGTTTATTGTTCTTGGTGATTTTAATATATCAGAAGTCAATTGGTCCGACGATACAAAGTCTAACTCTGTATTGCCGATGGCGCAACATGACCTTATTGTTGGCCTGTTGAATTGTCATTGTCGCAAATTAACCATGTGCGAAACTCTTTAGGCCGCTTACTGGATCTGTGCTTTGTATCAGACCCGGACAGCGTGATTCTATCAAGAACCTCCTCTCTAACACAACCCAAAGATCACTATCATCCCTCTTTCGAGATAACGATCGACAATGTGGAAATCGAGGTTTTCAAATCGAATAGGAAAGCCCAGCGTACCGCGTACCAGATGCTTTCCGGCTATGATTGGTCCGACCTCTACTCACGCACCGACATTGTGAAGTGTGCTGAGTTATTTTATAAAAAATTAAATATGTTATTTGACTCATGTGTTCCGCTGCGGTATCCACCTAATTCAGAAACTCCTCCGTGGTTTACCAAACATTTTAAAAATTTAAAAATAATTAAAATAAGACTTTACACTAAATTAAAAGAAACCGGGTCAAGCAAGGTATACGTCAGTACTTAACTGCTCGGTCTAATTTCACCGTGCTAAGCGCTCAGTGCTATTCCCATCCTCTATGTCATTTGAAAACTCATCGGCAAACACCGATTAGGCCATTGCCGATCTTTTTGCTAGATTTTTCAAAACCACATATGAACCCTCCATATTTTTAAACCATACGGATTTCAATGAATTCCCAAGGTCTAATTTAATTTTCTGTCCTGTCATTAACGAAAGCTCGATTATATCCGATCTTCAACGGGTTAAACCTTCCTTCTTTCTTTTGTTATTTAGTCTGTGTCTCGAGTCCTCAACGTTTCCTCGGATATGGAAGGAATCATACGTTATTCCTATCCATAAAAAAGGTAAACGAGGCGATGCAAGCAATTACAGAGGTATCTCTAAAATGTCTGCTACCCGCAAGCTTTTCGAGAAACTTATAGCCCCTCAATTGCAACACCTATGTAGCTCTTTTATTTCTCCATGCCAACATGGATTTATGAAACGTCGCTCGACGACTACTAATTCTTTGGAGCTCTCATCCTTTGTTATCAAGGGCTTCCAGTCAAAATTTCAAACGGAAGTCATTTGCACAGACTCCAGTAAAGCATTTGACTCCGTTAATCACTCTCTTCTTTTAATAAAGCTTGCCAAATGGGTTTCCCTGTAGGCTTACTAAAATTGATCAGCAGTTACCTGACTAATAGAACACAAAGTTATTTTCAAGAGCTCACTTTCTGGTGAAATCCGTGTCACCTCGGGCGTCCCTCACGGTAGTCACCTTGGTCCTTTGCTGTTCACACTTTTTATTAGCGACCTTCCATCGGTCGTGCCTCATTCTCTTCTAATGTACGCGGACGATGTCAAGCTTTGTATTCAATATGTCGTACTTGATGCCAAATTAAAATTTACTGACCACATTTCATGCATGGTAAATAAGGCCATGGGTGTGTTAGGTTTCATATAAAGGTGGTCAAAAGAATTTAATGACCCCTATGTGACTAAGACTTTATACGTCTCGCTTGTCCGGCCAATACTTGAGTATGGATCATGTGTCTGGAGTCCTCAGTATGGAGTTCACCAAGACAAAATTGAATCCGTGCAAAGATATCTTATTTTCGCGCTTAGAGGCCTAAACTGGGAACCAAACTTTCAACTTCCATCTTACTCTAGTAGACTCATGCTTCTAAACCTACCCACACTTACTATTCGTAGAACCATGCTTGGTGTAGTTTTCACCCTCAAACTAATACACAATGAGGTTGATAGTTCTGCCTTGTTAGAACGCATCAACTTTAATGTGCCCCGTAGACGTACAAGAAATTTTATTCCACTAGCCTTAAACCATAGTAGTTCGAATTATGTTCTGCATGAGCCATTTAGTGTACTTTGCTCAGATTATAACGTAGTGCACCAACTAACGTCCGATTTTTCTTCTATTAACGACCTTACGCATATTAAGCCCCTAATTCGTACCTACCTTACTCTTCACAATTCTATGTACTCGTAGTTTTCCTCGAAATCTTTCTACTATTTTCCCTGCATGCTCGGTCCTATCGTCGCGATCGAGCCGTACGTTATGCGGCTGCGCCCCTCGGTCGGTTGGGCGGGAGGTGGGTTGCATCACGTGCAACGGCATTCGCGAAAAAAAAAATGTCCTGCATGAGCTCTTTAGAGTACTATGCTCAGATTTTAACGTAAATTTTAATGTAAAATTAAAATAGTGGAGCTTAGGCAAAGGCCTGCCGCAATAAGATGAAGGTAATAAATGAATAGAAAGAAGATAAATAGATAATGGGAATTTCAGGCGTCTAAACAGGATTTAATTTTTATTCTGACTCTGGCTGCATAACCAAACAAAGATCTTATCGCGAGTCACTATTGGAAACAATAAGGCAAAAAGGACCATACAAACAAATGACAATATGGACCGCTTAGTTGGCAATCATAAAATATTTGAACACTTTATCATTTGGATTCTTATTACTATTTTAGTATCTTAGTATATTTTGGAATTCCAATGGCAACTGATCAATTGTCGTCTGACAGATGTCAGCGGTTGCTCTGGGCTCTGGGGCATACAAACGATAGGATCCTGAGTTATCCTTTACTCTAACTACTGCAGTCGCCAATATGACTGTTAGAGATTATTAGAGTATGATAAGCAGAAGATATTTGAGCAGATGTAGAAACTTGGGCAATTAATGTTTGATTATCAGAGACAATAGTGAGTGATATAGCTTTAAACTTTACAGGTGCTAGATTTGCGCACTGATATTAAATGGTAATTTCGTAAACAATTGATGCATAGTGGAAAGCACTTTACAAATTTATAACGCTTGTGACACGGAATAACTGAAAATGATGAGCATGGCTGAATAAAATGATCATTTGATTGCAGAACAAGTATTTTGGCGAATGAGAACGCTCGCTAGGGTGAGTAACTGCCAAAGTAGTTTTTCTATTTATCTTCGTGCTTACGTGAGCAGATTTCTAAAATCTAAAACTTCTTGATTGCGACTCCTCAACTAATAGATAATAATATCGCTTATTTAAAGATGCCTGACAATCTTCCCACAATGGAAATTAGCTTTAGACAATATTTTCCTCCACTTCGCTCTCCTGTTCGAATCTACCTCTCATAACTTAGTGTATAAGCGTAGAGTTAAATATATTTTTGTCATTTCCCAATCATAACAACGAAATTGCTCTGGCAATTTTGAACAAATTAAGAAGACTCGACGACGCAGGCGATTGCATTTTCGCAATGGAATCAAAAATTATTAGACAGCTTTTGTTGTTTATAAAGTAGCTAGAGCCTTTAGGTAATTAGCTTCACTGGGTATGATTTCACTGTACCTATGCAGAATAATGGATAATTTAACTTCTCCATATTTTAGAGAGGCCTGTCAATTTCAATGAGGTTCTAAAAAAATCCAATAAAGTTTTTATACTCAAAATGTTTTACACTGAATCAAGGCAATTTCATGCATTGCTATGTGAAGCCGTGAATTTCAATGGTTGAAATTGCTGTATTTTGCGGACGTGCTTGCACTTGTCGATTATACTGTTGTAGTATTATACTGTTTTTCACTAAATTTAATTTTTTACTGTTGAACAAAAATAAAATATACATAATACAGTTTTCAGCCTTAAAATGCTAGTCACAATAAGTGTTGGTCTTATTCGCTCACATATACTCGTATTTGAAAATCCTACCATACCCGATTTTACTTGATAACTATATTCTTTTTCAGAAAAATCGATTCTTGACGATCGAGTTTTTTTTGAGAACCAATTCGCAGGAATCGATATATTTTTCGGAAGTGTCCATCCCCAAAATACGCTGGAGGTTGACATTGTTGTGAGTTTTTTTTGCACAAAAGATGAAAAGTTAAAACGAATCACCTCCTACTCCACAAAAAACAAGAAGGGAAGGCTAGCTTCGGTACCCGAAGCTTAGAATACCCTTGCAGACCAGTTGCACTCAATCCGTTCGATCGTTTGTATGGCAGCTATAGTATATAGTGATCTGATTTTTGGTTTTTAATTTTCTAAAACGGCTTTAATGTCTATGAAAACTGTTTTTCTCACAAACGAATTAATTGTCTTGAAAAACACCAGAGTTATGCTCAATGACCCATTTTCTCACATCGTTCCTATGGCAGCTATAGGATATAGTAGTTCTATTTTGATGAAACTTTCAAAATAGTCATTAATAGGAGTTTCCTAAGAAATAAATAAAATATCTTTAACAAGAAAGGAAGGCTAGCTTCGGTACCCGAAGTTAGAATACCCTTGCAGACCAGTTGCCTTCGATCGATTGTATGGCAGCTATAGGATATAGTGATCCGATCTTTGATTTTTAAATTTCCAAAAAGGCTTTAATGTCTATGAAAGCTGTTTTTCTCACAAATGAATTAATTGTCTTGAAAAACACCAGAGTTATGCTCAATGACCCATTTTCACCCATCGTTCCTATGGCAGCTATAGGATATAGTGGTCCGATTATGATAAAACTTTCAAGATATGTTACAATTGCTATTCAATATAGTTTACCAAGAAATAAATAAAATATCTTCAAAAATGGCGACATTTTGGCATTTTTTCCCAATCGTTCCTATGGCAGCTATGTGATGTAGTGTTCCGATTCCGGCCGTTCCGTCTTATATACTACCTGCAACAGATTGAAGGGTTGGTGCAAAGTTTCAGTCCGATAGCTTTAAAACTGAGAGACTAGTTTACATAGCAACCGACAGACGGACCGACGGACAGACGGACAGACAGACGGACACGGCTAGATCGACTCGGCTGATGATGCTGATCAAGAATATACATACTTTATAGGGTCGGAAATGTCTTCTTCACAGCGTTACAAACTTCTGGTCAAAATTATAATATCCTCTGCAAGGTTATACAAATAATATGTATTTGGCCATGAAACAAAAAAAGTATTAAAAACTATTAGAGAGTTTCACCAAGAAATTTTTGATAGAACAATTAACAACTTCAAACTTAATAACTTGGCATGGATGATTTATATTCAGAATCGATAATTTTAAAAGCGATTTATGAAAAAGTATCAGAAGACAAAAATTTTCTTGAATTGAGTACTGGCCGAAAGTGGAGCCATTTATAACACTTCAGAAAAATTTAAAAACATCACAAAAATTGTTTCATATCTACTATCTGATTTACTGAAAGAGTTTTTTCTGTAATTAATGCAAAGTGGCGGGAGGATAGAAATAGAGCAACTATTAATTTGATAAGAAAAGCGCTCCTTTTTTAATTTGAACTGCAATTATTATAAATGTGGCGAAGCTTGAGATTTTGAAAAAAGGATTATAATTTAATTAATTGTGTAAAAAGCTCTAAGAAAATTTTGAAACGGAAACATTCGACTCCGTTAATCACTCTCTTCTTTTAATAAAGCTTGACAAATTGAGTTTAACTGTGGGCTTGATAAAATTTATCAGCAGTTACCTGAGTAACAGAACACAAAGGGTTCTCTTCAAGAGCTCACTATCTGGGTAATCCGTGTCCCTCAAGGTACACCTTGGCCCTTTGCTGACCACACTTTTTATTAATGACCTTTCATTGGTCGTACCTAATTCTCGCGTACTAACGTAAGCGGATTATTTCAAGCTTTTTATTCAATATAATGATCCCTCTCGTCAATCGGTCTTACAGGCCGATCTTAATAACTTACAGGCATGGTGTCAAGCAAAATTCACTAAAATTAAACGGCTCTAAGTGCAAACTGAAGACATTTCACCTTAAAGATCCTCAGTATGCTGCTTACTCTCTAGACGGAGTCTTTCTTGATAGAATCACGCGATGATCTTGGTGTCGTACTTGATGCCAAATTAAAATTTACTGACCACATTTCATGCATGGTAAATTAGGCCATGGGTGTGTTAGGTTTCATATAAAGGTGGTCAAAAGAATTTAATGACTACTATGTGACTAAGACTTTGTACGCCAATTCTTGAGTACGGATCATGTGTCTGGAGTCCTCAATATGGAGTTCACCAAGACGAAATTGAATCCGTGCAAAAAAGATTTCTGATTTTCGCGCTTAGAGGCCTAAACTGGGAACCAACCTTTCAACTTCCATCTCACTCTAGTAGACTCATGCTTCTAAACCTACCCACACTTACTATTCGTAGAACCATGCTTGGTGTAGTTTTCACCCTCAAACTAATACACAATGAGGTTGATAGTTCTGCCTTGTTAGAACGCATCAACTTTAATGTGCCCCGTAGACTTACAAGATATTTTACCCCACTAGCTTTAAACCATAGTAATTCGAATTATGTCCTGCATGAGCCCTTTAGAGTACTTTGCTCAGATTATAACGTAGTGCACCAACTAACGTCCGATTTTGTTTCTATTAACGACCTTACGCTTATTAAGTCCCTTATTCTTACCTATCTGACTCACCACAATTCTATGTAGTTTTCCTCGAAATCTTACTACTATTTTTTCTGCATGCTCGGTTCTATCTTCGCGATCGAGCCGTACGTTATGCGCCCTCGGTCGGTTGGGCGGCATCGCGAGCAACGAGATTCGCGAAAAAAAAAAAAACAAGTGAGAACGTTACAGTCAAGTTTCCCGACTGTTACCGACCCTGTACAAATTTGGTTATAAGCAAAATAAATCAAAACAAAAAAAAATATATATATATTTACAGCGAGTGCGGTCTGGGACTCGAACCCAAGATCTTCATGCTTTCAATCTAACGTCGTAACCATTCAAACACAAAACTTTATAAGTCAGCCGCTAATACAGTAAAAATATATTGAAGGCATATGTATATGAAGGTAGTGGCAGCGCAGCTGCAGCGGCACTTCCGAGAAAATCTACCACCGAACGCAAGCGATTTACCGTTTGTTTGAGCAAATAAACAGATTATTTGCGGTTAGCGACTGTAGACTTTGGGGATTTATTGTACGCTTTCTAATTTCCCACTCTTGATGAAATTTTCAGGATCGGTAGAAATCTATGCTCCAATTGCATGTATACTTTTTCATAAAATTTTAGCTTGAAAATTGTGCAGTGCAGGGCAGTGCAAAAATTCAAATACAAATTGGGGGGGGCGGTGGGCGTGGCGCCGACTTAAAAAAATAAACTCTAATTGGCTCAGTATTAGGAGAATCTACACTGGTAATACGGTTCCTCTAGCTCTTCCAGTTGCTGAGATCCGTGTGTTCATCCGGACGGACGGACGGACGGACAGACGGACATGGGTATATCGATTCAGCGTCATGCTGATCAAGAATATATATACTTTGTGGGGTCTGCCACGCCTCCATCTGCCTGTTACATACATTTGCACAAACTTAATATACCCTTTACCCTTTGGGTACAGGGTCTAACAAGAAAGGAAGGCTATCTTTTGTACCTGAAGCTTAGAATACCCTTGCAGACCTGTTGCTTTAAAACGGTTCGATCGTTTGCATGGCCGCTATGTGATGTAGTGTTCCGATTCCGGCCGTTCCGACTTATATACTACCTGCAACAGATTGAAGGATTGGTGCAAAGTTTCAGCCCAATAGCTTTAAAACTGAAAGACTAATTTACATAGCAACCGACAGACGGACAGACAGACAGACAGACAGACGGACATGGCTAGATCGACTCGGCTGGTGATGCTGATCAAGAATATATATACTTTATAGGGTCGGAAATGTCTCCTTCACTGCGTTACAAACTTCTGGTCAAAATTATAATACCCTCTGCAAGGGTATAATAAAATGAATAACAACGTTATTCCTCAACTTCCTAACAATTAACATTAAGAGCACAGGGTTGCCATACGACGATGCACGATGCAACTCTGTCTGAAATCCTGCCACAATGCAAATCCCTTCTGACCTTAAAAAGAGGATCGAATATCCTATATAGTAATATATTAGGCGATCGAACGATCTGAGAGCGGAAACCGGATCTTCCTTTTAGTTTAATTTAAAAGCATGTCAATAACTAATTAAAACAAGTCAGAACATTGCAATCGAGTTTCCCAACTGCTAAAGACCCTGTACCAATTTGGTTATAAGCAAAATAAATCAAAACGAAAAAAAACAAGAAAGGAAGGGTAGCTTCGGTACCCGAAGCTTAGAAAACAGTTGCAGACCAGGTGCCTTAAAACTGTTTGATCGATTGTATGACAGCTATAGGTTATAGTGATCCGATGTTTGGTTTTTAAATTTCCAAAATGGCTTTAATGTCTATGAAAACTGTTTTTCTCAAAAATGAATTAATTGTCTTGAAAAACAACAGAGTTATGCTCAATGACCCATTTTCACCCATCGTTCCTATGGCAGCTATAGTATATAGTGGTCCGATTTTGATGAAACTTTTAGGATTGGTTAATATAGTTACTTAAAAGTGATTTATAAAGAATCAATCAATTATTTAAAAAAAATTCATATTTACGTTCTGTTTTCCCAGTCGTTCCAATGGCAGCAATGTGACTTATGTGGCCGTTCCGACTTATATAGTACCTGCAACAGATTAAAGGTTTGGTAAAGATTCCGCCCGATAGTTTTTAAAACTGGAGGACTAGTTTACATAGCAACCGACAGACGGACAGACAGACAGGCGGACAGACGGAGATCGCCTCGGATGGTGACGCTGATCCAGAATACATATACTTTATAGGGTCGGAGACTTCTCCTTCACAGCTTCTGGTCAAAATTATAATACCCTCTGCAAGGGTATAAAAAACCGAGTCTGTTCTGGGATTCGAGCCTGAGACTTCGGTGTGTAAAGCCAGAATTCCTAACCATTGCACCACCATATATATTTCAAAACAGTAGGGAATACTGTTTAAATATATTAAAGGTGCACATTCATGCACATGTATATGAAGGTAGTGCGTTCTCAGCGGCACTTCCCTGGAAATACGCCCCCGACCGCAAGCGATTTACCGTTTATTTGAGCAAATGAACAGATTGCTGTTGTTAGCGGCTGTAAACTTTGCATATTTTTGTGCGCTTAACTAACCATACTAAATTAAATTTTCAGGATCGGGAGAAATATATTCTCCAATCCGATGTCTCTGGCTTGATAATTGCGCAGCGGTGCAGCGACTAAAAAGCTAAACTTTATATACGTAATAATTAGGAAAATCTTCACTGGTAATATGGTTATTCTAGCTCATACAGTTTCTGAGATCGATTCGTTTATCCAGACGGTCATGGCTATATCGACTTATCTTGTCATGCTAATCAAAAATATATATACTTTGTGGGGTCTGGCACGCCTCCTTCTGCTTGTTACATACAATTGCACAAACTTAATATAGCCTTTACCCTTTGGGTACAGGGTCTAAAAATCATAAAATAAAATAACCTATTATTAGAAATAATAATAATTAGCAAGATATTCCAATTTGGATCGTCGAACGGTCAATTCTACAGCCGATCGAGTTGGAAGAGCACGAAGATCAGGCGAACAAATCGAAAAAAATAATTAAAATGCGCGTGTGAGCATGGTGCAGTTACGACAATCACAATCGCAAAAGGCACGAGATTAACGGAATCAAAAAAGACAACTACAACGAAGAAGTTAATAGGCGTAGAAGAATTGACCAACTACGCCAAGTTCTTCGAGCATTTACATCAGGCTCATTTCTTCGACTAGCATTCCAGTACGAGCCTGATGATGAATATTATGCTCATTCCAAAGTGATTATTGGTACTTTGGAAAAGGAATGCCTGTGTTGTCATGCACTTAAATTTAAAAATGAGCCAGTTGGGATGTGTTGCTCAGCAGGAAAAGTACAACTACCTCAAATTGAAACACCACCTGAACCATTGCGCGGTTTACTTCTTGTTACAGATCCAGATTCTAGCCTCTTTCTGAAGTCAATTCGTACATTCTATTCATGCTTCCAAATTTCATCGTTTATAGCAACAGAAATAGTTGACAAAATTGATGCAAACGGTCAACAATTTAATCCCACGTTCAAAATCATAGGCCAAGTGTATTACAAATTGGGCTCATTGCTGCCAATGCCAAACGAATCTCATAAATATTTACAAACCTACTTTATGGGTGGCGCGGACTCCAAACGTGCACTTGCCAATCGTGTGAATGCACGTTGCGAATACCATAATCTCAATTCATCTGTTGCCAGGCGTATTATCGGCGAGCTGGACGCTCTATTAAATTAGCACAATGACTTATCGAAATTTTTTAAATCACACATGCACAAGCTAAAAAGTGACACCCACGCTATTGTCATCAATCCTCATAGAACACCAGCTGGAGCGCATATACGAAGATTCAACGCACCTGTTGTGGACGACGTTGGTGGAATTATGGTTGGTGAACATACAGCAACGCGACAAATCGTGATTCAAAGAAGAAATAATGATCTTCAGTTCATCAGTGACACCCACCGTTCATATGACGCTCTCCAATATCCACTAATTTTTTGGAAGGGACAAGAAGGATATTGCGTAAGCATTAAACAACGAGATCCCGTAACAGGTTATTCATTCATTATTAAGAACATAATTAATGTTTTATTAAAGAATAAATCTTCAATTTGAGTAAATATTATTACAGGAGTCGAAACAAATAAGAACGTTAGCTCTTCGAGCTATTCGTATTTTTTTGTTCGTATTGTTTGATGATTAGAGACATCATTTTACGATTTCGTGAGCCTTGTCAACAATTTATGGTCGACATGTATGTGAAGATAGAGCGTGAACGACTACAATACTTGCGACATAATCAAGAGAAGCTGCGTGCGAAAGAATATATCCACTTGCGAGATGCTATTGCGAACAACGCTGACACTGCTGAAATTGGTATCTTACCTTAATCGTACATAGGTAGCCCACGTCACATGCAAGAATACATACAGGATGCTATGCCTTTCGTGCGTGAATATGGACGACCGTGTCTGTTCATTACGTTCACATGTAATCCAAAGTGCCAAGAAACTACATCGTTGCTATTATCAGGACAAAATGCAATACATCGTCAAGACATTACAACACGTGTGCTTAAACAAAAATTAAAGTCTTTAATCAACTTTATTAGCAAATTGTATGTATTTGGGCCCACATGGGTGGTAACATATTCACCTCTACTGAGCAAAACATTCAACGCTCATATTAATGTTGTCATGCAGTTCGGTGAAGTATGTCATTAAAGGAAGTAATATGGCTGTATTTAGAATTGAAAATACTAATGTAAATGCTCCTCGGCTGAATCAAAATGATGAATTAACGAATTATCAAATTGGCCGGCATATCAGCTCCAATGAAGCTGTCTGGCGTATTTTCGGTTTCCAAAATTATGAACGAGATCCAGCAGCTACCCGATCCGCTGCTCAGCGCTTGATCGTACTACAAATCCACCAAAAACTACGCTCACCGATTTTTTTGAACTGTGCAATCGTGCTGAAGCTTTTGGTACCTTCGCACAAACACTGCTCTATTCTGAGGATTCACGATATTTTACATGGGCTCAATCGAATCGAAATAGCTGCCACGCAAAAAAGGGACAGCAGTTGATGCGTGCCCCGGTTTATTCAAATCAAATAGTTGGGGTCGTGTATATACAGTCAATCGACTGTTGTTGGTTAATGTCACCATTGTCATTTCAATATATACGTAAAGTAGATGGTCAACAGTAGCCAACGTATAAGGACTCATGCCTTGCTCTAGGCTTGCTAGAAGACGACAACCATTGGGACAGTATGCTCGCTGAAGTAGGATTTAACAGTACAGGAACACAAATTCGTTTACTATATGCTATAGAACTGACTACATGTTTCCCGGCCCGAGCACAAATGTTGTGGGATAACCACAAAGATTTTATGACTGATTATATGTTGTATCGACTGTCGATGGCTATCGAGGATCTTTGTATTGATATTGCGAATTTACCAATCAGTCATTTCGGTATGACATCACCGAATCGAAGTGCATCTGATTTACTCAACACAGATATGAATCGTGAACTACAGTACGATACTGTAGAAATGGCAGGCATTGTTAGTTGCAATTTTCTAATACTAAATGACGAATAAAAAAATATTTACGACCGCATTATGCTCGCAGTTTCGGCAAGACAAGGAGGATTATTTAATTTGGATGCACCATGTGGAACTGGCAAAACATTTCTTAATTCGCTACATCTAGCCGAGATACTATCAATAAATGGCATCGCATTAGCCGTTGCATCTTCTGGCATTGCAGCAACGTTATTAGATGGAGGCAGAACAGCTCATTCAGCATTTAAGCTGCCATTGAACATTCAAAATAATCCAGATGAAGTGTGCAACATAAAGAAAATCAATCGTCTATGGGATGAATGCACTATAGCACATAAACATATGCTAGAGGCATTGGATAGGACATTGATATCCCTCAATGAAACAATGATAGCTTATTTGGCGGCACTTTGTTCTCTTCCCGTTATTCCTTCAACCTTCAACGCACGCTGATAAAATCAATGCTTGCTTAAAATCATCGCGACTGGCGTGATGTTAATTAATTAATTTTATACCTTTATTTAAGTCAATTTAAAATTGTCGTCCAAATATAAGCTGTTTGGAAACTTCGAATTTGTTCAAAGTCGATCATCAGCTATCCCCGATATTGGCAGCCGATAAATCTATAATTAAATTCCAGGCGATATTTCATGATAGTGAAAAAAAGTTCGCACGGTGCGGACGCATTTTCAGAGTCGATAAAGCGAGGTAAAAAGTAATCACAACTGAAGATAGAGTGGATCAACATGAGTAACAGTCGCAATGAGCAACAAGAATGACAAAGCTCTCCAGCGGCTATTTTACATTTGTTGCATATGAACCAGCAAAAAGTGCACTAAATGCAATAAATACAAAAACATGAAGATTAACCGTGAGTGAAAGAGCACGGTTTCTAACCCACTGCAGTATGCTCAAACGACATTTCATTGACGCAATTGTGGAGTGCTTCATCTATAACACCTACCAGCTGAAATGTAGAGCAGGGCATCAGGCGGTACTTAAGGGAATCGGCCCAGCTGTTCCAGTTGAAGTTGAGAAGTCCAGAAGTGGTTGAAGCTCTTAGGGAAAAAGGCTTTGAAGTAAAGTCAGCGATGAACATAATAAACAGACCACAACCAATGTTTAAAGTTGAGTTAGCACCTGATAGCAAGTCCTCAAAGAAAAAGATCGTTTGATCTATATAATTCATTATCTACTCCATCGTAGAATCATCGTAGAGGAGCCTTATAAGCGAAATGGACCCGTTCAGTGCTCAAACTGCCAAGAGTATGGCCGTACTAAATCTTACTTCACCCTCCGACTTGTCTGTGTTGCTTGCGGCGACTCACACTATACCGAACTATACCGACAGTATACCGAACTATACCGACACTATACCGAAGCTTGCCTTGCCAACAAAAATTACCCATTTGCCAAAAAATCTACACAAAATCAGACACTGGTACATTTTCTCACCTCAATGCAAAGTACGCTATGCGTATCCAAAACCGATTGATGGAAATGATCGCTGGTAGACAACTTACATTTAATCAAATGTTTGCCCCTTTACGGATATGTCTATGGAATCCAAATAGCGCAGTTCTTAAACTATAAAAACATAGACATACTCTCGGACACTCACCTAATAAGTAAATATATCTTCCAAATCTCTGGATATCTATTTTACTCTACATGCCATTCAGATGACAACGCACATGGGGGCACTGGCATACAAATTAAAAGTCGCTTTAAAAACTTCTTAGAGCACCGATTCGAAACAAACTAATTACAATCCAAATCTATAAGTCTGTAACTTAGTTGCGGCTCCGTAACCTTGGCGGCAGTCTACTGCCCTCCTCGCTTCCCGATCTCTGATTATCAATTCATGGACTTCTTTACTCATTTGGTGTACAATTTATTGCAGCTGGCGATGCTGGGGTTCTCTTGTAACCCAAAAAGAAAACAGCTCTATAACGCCATTATTAAAGTAATACACAAACTCGACTATGTTTCCCCTGGTAGCTCTACATACTGGCCAACTGAAAGCTGTCAGATTTTATAGATTTTGCAGCAACCAAAAATATTCCACATTTCGGACCTATCTTCAGACCATTCGGGTGTACTGTTTAATCTTCTCCAACGACCAGAAGCAGAGAAGCAGCCCTACAAAATAACTTCAAGCAGAAGCAACTGACTGATGTATAAAAAGTATGTGAGTTTTCATATTGAGCAGAATTCACAGTTCAATAACGGAGCTAATTTTGATAACTTCACTAACAAATTGGAATCTGTCCTTGTTGTTGCAGCCCGGACCTCGACCAAAGCCGTCATATTGAGCAATTATCACTGTGCATCTCAAAGCATCCATTATGGAGAGCCCAACCAACATTAAGCTCACCAAAAGATACTGGAAAGGCAATGAAGAACTCTGCACCTTCAACATGTGTTTTTTCAAACCCGGCAAAAGTCAATAATCATAATGATACCTATAAGGCCTATAAGCTTACTATCATGTCTATCAAAACTTTTCGAAAAAAGGCCTTCTGACATATATTAATCCTCCTAACATGGAACCACTGAGCAGGTAAACCGTATAACATCCAAAATACGAAGTACGTTTAAGCACCGGGAGAATTGCTCTGCAATATTATTGAAAATCTCCCAAGCATTCGACAGGTTAGATTAATGTACAAAATCAAAACTATACATCCCTTGAACACCCACAATCTCCTGAAATCTCCCATACGAAAGAGAATTTGCTGTAAAATGCAACGCATTGGCCGAATACCCACAATCAAAGCCGGAGTCCCTCAAGGAAGTGTACTTGGTCCAACCCTATATATTCTTCACACATCCAGATGTTCCAGATGTAATATCCAGGCGACAAATCACCTTGCCTTTTTTATACTTATTATATATATTTTATTTTAGCAATAAAGTAATTGTACCTTCAACTCTAACTTGTTGAGTGTAATTGAATTGGGTAGCCGTAGCCAACCGTGAAGTCATCGTGAGAAACCCGGTGATCAGTCCTGTCGATCAAAACCTCAAAAGCCGCCGCTGTGCGGATTGCTACCGCCGGGCGCGCCATATTAGAGGACAGTTTGGGGCTCTGGTAATTCTAGCCATATAGCAGTGACATGGACATTAAACTAAAATATACCTTCTTGTCGTTACATTAAAAGAACAATATACAAATAAAATAAATAAATAAGTATTTTATGTGCAACTGTTCCGGAATTAGCAGGGTTTATTGCGCCAGATTAAGCTATTGAGCTCAGCTATAGGATAAGTGGTAACATCATGCAAAACAAGTTTTCTATCAAGGTGCGATTTTTTTGTAAAGCAGTGGTATTTTATATATATATATATATATATATATATTAAGTTTGTGCAAATGTATGTAACAGGCAGAAGGTGGCGTGGCAGACCCCACAAAGTATATACATTCTTGATCAGCATGACGAGCTAAGTCGATATAGCCATGTCCGTCTGTCCGTCTGTCCGTCTGTCCGTCTGTCCGTCCGTCCGTCCGGAACACACGGATCTCAGCAACTGTAAGAGCTAGAGGAACCGTATTACCAGTGTAGATTTTCCTAACACTGACGCAATTAGAGTTTATTTTTTTAAGTCGGCGCCACGCCCACCGCCCCCGCAATTTGTATTCGAAATTTTGCACTGCCCTGCACTGCTCAATTTTCAAGCTAAAATTTTTTTAAAAATGCGCATGCAATTGGAGCATAGATTTCTACCGATCCTGAAAATTTCATCAAGATTGGTTAATTAGAAAGCGCACAATAAATACCTAAAGTTTACAGACGCTAAACACAAAAAATCTGTTTATTTGCGCAAACAAACGGTAAATCGTTTGCGTTCGGTTGTTGATTTTTCTCGGAAGTGCCGCTGCAGCTGCGCTGCCACTACCTTCCTATACATATGTATGAATGTGCGCCTTCAATAAATTTATACTTTATTAGCTGTCGGTTCAAAAAGTTTGGGCTTGTCGAATGGTTACGACGTTCGAGTTAAAACGCGAAGATCTTGGGTTCGAATACCAGACCGGACTCGGTGTGAATATATATATTTTTTTGGTTTTTATTTATTTTGCCTAAAACCAAATTTATACAGGGTCTGTAACAGTCGGGAAACTCGACTGTAACGTTTTTACTTGTTTTTACCAGAAGTTTGTAACGCAGTGAAGGAGACATCTCCAAACCTATAAAGTATATTATTCTCGATGAGCATCACGATCAGCATCATTTAAACTAGTCTCTCAGTTTTAAAGCTATCGGGCTGAAACTTAGCACCCATCTTTGTGTTCCGAAATACTACATCACATAGGAACGCTTGGGAAAAAGTGCCAAAAATTCTAAAAATTTTTATATAACTAGTTTCTTCTTTAGAAATCACAATTTAATGACTATTTTAACATATACTGAAAGTATCATTCATTCTTGAGAAATAATGTCATAGACATTAAATACGTTTTAGAAAATTAAAAACCAAAAATCGGTCAACTTTGTCCTATAGCTGCCATACAAACGATCGAACGGCTTGACGGGGCCCCGAATATAGCCTTGGTTTCTTGTTATACCCTTGCAGAGGGTATTATAATTTTGACCAGAAGTTTGTAACGCAGTGAAGGAGACATTTCCGACCCTATAAAGTATATATATTCTTGATCAGCATCACCAGCCGAGTCGATCTAGCCATGTCCGTCTGTCCGTCTGTCCGNTAAATATATATATATTATAATAATGCATAGTTATTAAAAAATTGTATAATCCTTTAGTGCAATATAGGTAATAAGTAATTGTAAATTTCCCCCTCTTGGATTGAGACCTTGTCGTGGTGAGGGGGCTGAGTATGTGAAATTCCAAATAAATATCACAGAAACCAGCAGCAATCCTTTTGTTTTAATCGGGTAGTTTACAAAATTATTAAATTAAATAATCTTGAATCTGCAAGGGTATTCAAAGCTTCGGGTACCGAAGCTAGACTTCCTTTCTTGTTTAGGTTACAATTTGGGATTTATCGATCGAACGTAGGCAAGCGGTCACAATGAGGCCGTGCAGTCGTACCGAGATAAATTCTATATATAAGCGGAAACAAATTGGCCGAGCAGTCGTACCGAGATAATTTTTATATATCAAAAGTCGCAAGCGGACCCGACTTGGCCGTGCGATCGCTACAAAGGCGAAAACCGAATAGAATGATGAAAAATTATAGAACTTAGGCAAAGAGCCGCCGCAATGAGATGAAGGTAATAACGAATAGAAAGAACAGAAATAGATGAAGGGAATTTAAGAGAGTCTTAAGACCCTTAAGAGTCTGACTCTGGCCGCATAACCAAACAAACATAAGACCCTGTTTTAAAATAATTAACTCCGTTTCGGGAATATGCATTGGTTCCTTGGTTTGTTAGAGCATCATGTGCTGCTCCTATTATTAGACCCTGTACCCAAAGGGTAAGCAAAGTATATATATTCTTGATCAGCATGACGAGCTGAGTCGATATAGCCATGTCCGTCTGACCGTCTGTCCGTCTGTCCGTCCGTCCGTCCGGATGAACACACGGATCTCAGCAACTGTAAGAGCTAGAGGAACCGTATTACCAGTGTAGATTCTCCTAATACTGACGCAATTAGAGTTTATTTTTTTAAGTCGGTGCCACGCCCACCGCCCCCGCAATTTGTATTTGAATATTTGCACTGCCCTGCACTGCACAATTTTCAAGCTAAAAATACACATGCAATTGGAGCATAGATTTCTACCGATCCTGAAAATTTCATCAAGATTGGTTAATTAGAAAGCGCACAATAAATACCTAAAGTTTACAGACGCTAAACACAAAAAATCTGTTTATTTGCGCAAACAAACGGTAAATCGTTTGCGTTCGGTTGTTGATTTTTCTCGGAAGTGCCGCTGCAGCTGCGCTGCCACTACCTTCCTATACATATGTATGAATGTGCGCCTTCAATAAATTTATACTTTATTAGCTGTCGGTTCAAAAAGTTTGGGCTTGTCGAATGGTTACGACGTTCGACTTAAAACGCGAAGATCTTGGGTTCGAATCCCAGACCGGACTCGGTGTGAATATATATATTTTTTTGGTTTTTATTTATTTTGCCTAAAACCAAATTTGTACAGGGTCTGTAACAGTCGGGAAACATGACTGTAACGTTTTTACTTGTTTTTACCAGAAGTTTGTAACGCAGTGAAGGAGACATCTCCAAACCTATAAAGTATATTATTCTCGATGAGCATCGCGATCAGCATCATTTAAACTAGTCTCTCAGTTTTAAAGCTATCGGGCTGAAACTTAGCACCCATCTTTGTGTTCCGAAATACTACATCACATAGGAACGCTTGGGAAAAAGTGCCAAAAATTCTAAAAATTTTTATGTAACTAGTTTCTTCTTTAGAAATCACAATTTAATGACTATTTTAACATATACTGAAAGTATCATTCATTCTTGAGAAATAATGTCATAGACATTAAATACGTTTTAGAAAATTAAAAACCAAAAATCGGTCAACTTTATCCTATAGCTGCCATACAAACGATCGAACGGCTTGACGGGGCCCCGAATATAGCCTTGGTTTCTTGTTATACCCTTGCAGAGGGTATTATAATTTTGACCAGAAGTTTGTAACGCAGTGAAGGAGACATTTCCGACCCTATAAAGTATATATATTCTTGATCAGCATCACCAGCCGAGTCGATCTAGCCATGTCCGTCTGTCCGTCTGTCCGTCTGTCTGTCTGTCTGTCTGTCTGTTTGTCTGTCCGTCTGTCGGTTGCTATGTAAACTAGTCCCTCAGTTTTAAAGCTATCGGACTGAAACTTTGCACCGACCCTTCAATCTGTTGCAGGTAGTATATAAGTCGGAACGGCCGGAATCGGAACACTACATCACATAGCTGCCATAGGAACGATTGGGAAAAAGTTCCAGAATTTCGACATTTTTAAAGATAATTTATTTATTTCTTGGAAAACTCTATTTAATAGCAATTTTAACATATATTGAAAGTTTCATCAAAATTGGACTACTATATCCTATAGCTGCCATAGGAACGATGGGAGAAAATGGGTCATTGAGCATAACTCTGGTGTTAAGAATTAATTCATTCTTGAGAAAAACAGTTTTTATAGACAGTAAAGCCTTTTTAGAAATTTCAAAACCCAAAAATCGGATAACTATATCCTATAGCTGCCATACAAACGATTGAACGGTTTGAAAGCAACTAGCCTGCAAGGGTATTCTAAGCTTCGGGTACCGAAGCTAGCCTTCCTTTCTTGTTTTTTCTATTTTTTCTGAAATTGAATCGTTCAATCAGGAAATGAAAACTCAGAGAGCATTGCTTCTATAATTTTATTAGCTTCTATGGTGATACATTATGGTTTTGTTCGTTCTCTTATTTAATTTATTATAAAAATCGGTTATGGACATTGTTGAGTCAATGAGCTTTTTCATTGGCTATAATTTCCGCAATAATCACAAGTAATTATATTAGTTTAATTTCAATTTATTAGGCCACGAGAGGCAATGTTTTTATACCCTTGCAGAGGGTATTATAATTTTGACCAGAAGTTTGTAACGCAGTAAAGGAGACTTCTCCGACCCTATAAAGTATATATATTCTTGATCAGCATCACCAGCCGAGTCGATATAGCCATGTCCGTCTGTCCGTCTGTCCGTCTGTCTGTCCGTCTGTCCGTCTGTCCGTCTGTCTGTCCGTCTGTCTGTCTGTCTGTCTGTCCGTCTGTCGGTTGCTATGTAAACTAGTCCCTCAGTTTTAAAGCTATCGGACTGAAACTTTGCACCGACCCTTCAATCTGTTGCAGGTAGTATATAAGTCGGAACGGCCGGAATCGGAACACTACATCACATAGCTGCCATAGGAACGATTGGGAAAAAGTTCCAGAATTTCGCCATTTTTCAAGATAATTTATTTATTTCTTGGAAAACTCTATTTAATAGCAATTTTAACATATCCTGAAAGTTTCATCAAAATCGGACTACTATATCCTATAGCTGCCATAGGAACGATGGGAGAAAATGGGTCATTGAGCATAACTCTGGTGTTTTTCAAGACAATTAATTCATTCTTGAGAAAAACAGTTTTCATAGACAGTAAAGCCTTTTTAGAAATTTAAAAACCCAAAAATCGGATAACTATATCCTATAGCTGCCATACAAACGATTGAACGGTTTGAAAGCAACTAGCCTGCAAGGGTATTCTAAGCTTCGGGTACCGAAGCTAGCCTTCCTTTCTTGTTTTTTTTTTTTTTTCTGAAATTGAATCGTTCAATCAGGAAATGAAAACTCAGAGAGCATTGCTTCTATAATTTTATTAGCTTCTATGGTGATACATTATGGTTTTGTTCGTTCTCTTATTTAATTTATTATAAAAATCGGTTATGGACATTGTTGAGTCAATGAGCTTTTTGATTGGCTATAATTTCCGCAATAATCACAAGTAATTATATTAGTTTAATTTCAATTTATTAGGCCACGAGAGGCAATGTTTTTTAGGTTACAATTTGGGATTTATCGATCGAACGTAGGCAAGCGGTCACAATGAGGCCGTGCAGTCGTACCGAGATAAATTCTATATAGTTTTATAAAGTTGGGGATTATCGATCGAACGTAGGCAAGCGGAAACAAATTGGCCGAGCAGTCGTACCGAGATAATTTTTATATATCAAAAGTCGCAAGCGGACCCGACTTGGCCGTGCGATCGCTACAAAGGCGAAAACCGAATAGAATGATGAAAAATTATAGAACTTAGGCAAAGGGCCGCCGCAATGAGATGAAGGTAATAACGAATACAAAGAACAGAAATAGATGAAGGGAATTTAAGAGAGTCTTAAGACCCTTAAGAGTCTGACTCTGGCCGCATAACCAAACAAACATAAGACCCTGTTTTAAAATAATTAACTCCGTTTCGGGAATATGCATTGGTTCCTTGGTGTGTTAGAGCATCATGTGCTGCTCCTATTATTAGACCCTGTACCCAAAGGGTAAAGGGTATATTAAGTTTGTGCAAATGTATGTAACAGGCAGAAGGAGGCGTGGCAGACCCCACAAAGTATATATATTCTAGATCAGCATGACGAGCTGAGTCGATATAGCCATGTCCGTCTGTCCGTCTGTCCGTCCGTCCGCCCGGATGAACACACGGATCTCAGATTCTCCTAATACTGACGCAATTAGAGTTTATTTTTTTAAGTCGGTGCCACGCCCACCGCCCCCGCAATTTGTATTTGAATATTTGCACTGCCCTGCACTGCCCAATTTTCAAGCTAAAAATACACATGCAATTGGAGCATAGATTTCTACCGATCCTGAAAATTTCATCAAGATTGGTTAATTAGAAAGCGCACAATAAATACCTAAAGTTTACAGGCGCTAAACACAAAAAATCTGTTTATTTGCGCAAACAAACGGTAAATCGCTTGCGTTCGGTGGTTGATTTTTCTCGGAAGTGCCGGTGCAGCTGCGCTGCCACTACCTTCATATACATATGTATGAATGTGCGCCTTCAATATATTTTTACTGTATTAGCTGTCGATTTAAAAAGTTTTTGTTAGTCGAATGGTTACGCCGTTTGATTGAAAGCGTTGAGATCTTGGGTTCGAATCCCAGACTGGACTCGGTGTGAATATATGTATATATATTTTTATTATTTTTTTTGTTTATAACCAAATTTGTACAGGGTCTGTAACAGTCGGGAAACTCGACTGTAACGTTCTTACTTGTTTTATTTAGCAAAAGTGGTTAAAATGGTAAAGAATTGTTTGCTCTGCATTTTATAAAGGCTCATTGCTTTTTCTACAGAATCACTCAAACCTACAGATGGTTCTCCACTAAATTTTGGTAAGGATTTTATTACCTTTAGTGTAATTTCACATTTTATTTTAGGGTCAATTTTTCTTATACCATGTTTGGTGTAGTATTTTCTTCTACGCTGTACATTTTTTCACTAAATACACTCGTATGTTAATTGGTCGGTTAAATAATTCCATAGTTAAGCTACTTCTAGGGCTTAACCGTTACCAGGAAGGGTTGGTGATGGACCTCCGGTCGCCATTGTCAATTTCAATTCTTGAACATTTTCTAGCATTTGTACCACTGAAAACATTCTAAAGAAATTGCAAATAAAGTATATGAAGGTAGTGGGTGTTCAGCATCCACTCGAGTCAGTCAAAACATAAAAACGTTAACGTTCAAATTTATGGACAGTGGGCGTGGTACCAACAAAAAAAAATCAAGTAAGAACGTTACAGTCGAGTTTCCCGACTGCTAAAGACCCTGCACCAATTTGGTTATAAGCAAAATAAATCAAAACGAAAAAAAAATATAAAAATCTGAGTCTGGTCTGTCTGGGGCTCGAACCTGATACCTCCATCATGTTAAGCAGACATCCTAACCATTGGACCAAAACATACTTTTCGAACCGGTAGCTAATACAGTAGAATATATATTAATATATTAATATATATTAAAGAAGCACATTCATCATATGTTTATGAAGGTAGTGGCAGCGGCAGCGTCACTTCCGAGAAAAATCAACCACCGAACGCAAGCGATTTACCGTTTGTTTGAGCAAATAAACAGATTGCTTGTTGTTAGCGCCTGTTAACTTTGGGTATTTTTAAAAAAATAAACTTCACCTGCGTTAGTATTAGGAAAAACTGCACTGGTAATACGGTTCTTTTAGCTTTTACAGTTGCTGAGATCAGTGTGTTCATCCGGACGGACGGACGGTCAGACGAACATGGCTATATCGACTCAGCTCATCGTGCTGATTAAGAATATATATACTTTGTGGGGTCTGCCACGCCTCCTTCTGCCTGTTACGTAAATTTGCAAAAACTTAATATACCCTTTACCCTTTGGGTACAGGGTCTAAATACTTAATCTACGTCAGTAATTTTTATTTTTATTTCACTTTAATTTTCCAAGTGAGGCAAATTTTAAAATGTATAAAACTATTTAGTGGAAGAGCAATCAGGCACGACGTTGCAAAGGTCGAACGAAAAAGGGCAGCTATCCCGAATTTGCCGTGAAAAGAGACGATTACTGATTACAGTGCTTAGGCAAAGGTCCATAGCAATGAGATAAGGATTCTAAGGGAAAAAATATATAGAGAGGATTGAAGATAGTTTTAAATTAGTTATTTTTGCTCTAACTCTGGCTGCATGGCCAAACATTCTCCCTGCGTTGGAACGCAAGGGCTTTCAACAAAACCACACAAAGCTTGCGGGTAGCTCTTTTGTTGATCCAAGGCTGTATTCAACACCCCACTCCAATGGCATCTTCATCTGCTCATGGTATGAGCACCAGTACACCGTGACACAAGACCAGCAGAACAGTGGCAAGGAAATGCGCAAAAGTCCAAACGTCCAGATCTACAGGGTTTTCTGAAAGAGGTCAGAAAAATCTGGAACTGATGATTGCAATGTGGCAGACAAGAGCGCGGAGCTCGTCAAATGACAGCAATAATGGTCCAACAACTCGATGGAGTGGTATTTTGCTGTTTTAAGTGCTGCTTTCCACAAATCACCAGTGTGGAGCCCGAGAAGAAATGAAGCGCCTTTCGATGCTATATGCAAGGCAAAAGTCTATCACCGCTTTGGTGAGAGAATCGCTCTGGCCCAGGCATCTCAATTCAATCATCTCGCTCTTGGCACCAACAAAATTCGTAGCGTTATCCGACCAGATACAAACAGGCTTGCTTCGGGTTAGTATAAATCTTCTGAGTGCATTAAAAAACTCTGAAGTAGACAGATCCTAAACGAGTTACAAATGTACCGCCTTGGTCGCAAAGCATATGGTGCCTTGTTCCGAATTTTGATATCCACCATAACGTGGATGTCGCGGTTACACGATCCTCGGAGAGATCTGCAATCATAGGCTCGGCATGCCGAGGTTAAAGCACGGTGCACTTGCTTACAGCACTGGCTACAGTCTTGCTGTTACTATTAGCCCAATATTGAAGCCTAATATTTGCAAGCTAAATACTGCATGCAAATTCCTCCGATGAGTATATTATCACAGAGTGGCCTTAGCTTTTTTCAGGAGTTGACAAATTTTCAATCGGCTTACACGTTGCTTTCTGCTCCAGCACCAACTGAAACGATTTTCTTTAATTCGGCAAGCAACTTAATAGGAAGGAAGGACTCAGGCCAGGAATCCTGAGGTTCTTAGATGAAGGCCGGACCATGGAACCATCGGGAAGATAACAGAAGTTGGCAGGGAAGAACTCCTCTGGGCAGGGTGTTAGCCGCTTCGGATACTGGTATCACTAAAGCCATGGATCTTGAGGGCTCAGTTTAAGAACAGGACACGACAAGAAAATCTTAAATGCAGCGTAGAGCCACATTGACGCCAACGAAATGGAGACTTTTATCCCAATTGAGCTTAAATTTCGCTATCTATGGGCTAATAAAATAAATTGAATTATTTATTTATTTTTATTTATTATTTATTTATTTTTATCAAAATATATATTGCCAGTAATTTGGTGTTAGAGCAGCTAGGTACGACGTTGCATGCGCTGAAAAACAAATAAGGTAGGTGGAAAAGTACTAAATATCGAACAAAAAGGCCGTGTGATCTTAAAAAGACACGATTAATTGTTGATTATAGTGTTTAGGAAGAAGCCGAGGCAATGAGGAATTCAGAGAATTAAATTTAATATTTTTAGACCCTGTACCCAAAGGGTAAAGGGTATATTAAGTTTGTGCAAATGTATGTAACAGGCAGAAGGAGGCGTGGCAGACCCCACAAAGTATATATATTCTTGATCAGCATGACGAGCTGAGTCGATATAGCCATGTCCGTCTGTCCGTCTGTTCGTCCGTCCGTCTGTCCGTCTATCCGTCTGTCCGTCTGTCCGTCCGTCCGTCCGGATGAACACACGGATCTCAGCAACTGTAAGAGCTAGAGGAACCGTATTCCCAGTGTAGATTCTCCTAATACTGAGTCAATTAGAGTTTATTTTTTTAAGTCGGCGCCACGCCCACCGCCCCCGCAATTTGTATTTTAATTTTTGCACTGCCCTGCACTGCACAATTTTCAAGCTAAAATTTTTTTAAAAATAAAAATTGGTGCATAGATTTCTACCGATCCTGAAAATTTCATCCAGATTGGTTAATTAGAAAGGGCACAATAAATACCTAAAGTTTACAGGCGCTAACCACAAATAATCTGCTTATTTGCTCAAACAAACGGTAAATCGCTTGCGTTCGGTGGTTGATTTTTCTCGGAAGTTCCGCTGCAGCTGCGCTGCCACTACCTTCATATACATATGTATGAATGTGCGCCTTCAATATATTTATACTGTATTAGCTGTCGGTTCAAAAAGTTTGGGTTTGTCGAATGGTTACGACGTTCGACTTAAAACGCGAAGATCTTGGGTTCGAATCCCAGACCGGACGCAGTGTGAATATATATTATTTTTGGTTTTGATTTATTTTGCCTATAACCAAATTTGTACAGGGTCTGTAACAGTCGGGAAACTCGACTGTAACGTTCTTACTTGTTTTGTTTTGTAGATAACCACCACGAATTTATTATCGACTATTTTTACTTTTTTTCATTTGTGACACCATTCCAGTGTTTTGTCTAAGATGACTTGCAGAGCTGGGCTGGCAGTTTAAAGTCTTGTGTGGGAAGACAAGAGGATGGTGTCATCAGCGAAGGTATCATCGCACTCTGCTGGGAAAAGATTGGTATAACAAAACAAACATAGTGAACAAACTGTAGAGAAGTGTCACACTTTTTCAAAAGCCTAGCAATACCCCAACGCAGAGTTTTTTGTCGTCAATGTCATTCAATATTTTGTTGGTTACACTACGGGATTGTTTGATCGTTGAGTGGTTACGTTTGAAACTAGATGGGTAGTTAGGGATCATATGGTTTCGATTGAGTTGGAAATAACTATGATTTCAGCCATCTTTAATACTTTGGGTAAGTAGCGTTGAATATATTGCGTATAAAGTGTATTGTTGTAAGATGTAATTTGCGAAAAATGCTGGCCCTTATTTAATAATGTTCTGCTTTTTTCGAGTTTGTGAAAAATTTGATGAAACTTTTAATTTCTTTCGACAGTTAGTGTCTAGTTATTTGTTGCAATGTTGTCGCTCATTGTTGTTTTTAAAGTCGTCTTGTGTGCAGTGGGAGTTTTATGTGAAAACTGTTTCATGGTAGTCTGCTAGTAAAATGGCTTCTTCCATATCTGTATTTGCGAGGCGGTCGGTAAGTAGTAAAATTAGTTTGTTATTAGTTGCTTTCTAACAAAATATTAGTTTTACTCGTTGATATAAGATCTCTATTTGATTGTAAATTTGTTTGCACATTGCAGCCTTTTTGAATTGGAGTGTGGTCTGAAGATAGCTCTAGCGTAGAAGATATGTGTGACTTGTCGAATGTATAAGTGAATTAGGTCTGATCTTTTCCTGATGTCCGTGGACCAATAAATGGGATCATGTGCATACATACATGATTTGCATGTAGCAATGGCAAAGCTTGAAAAAGTCAACGGAATTTTTTTTTTTCAAACTTGTTTGCACAATATATTCTCTAGATTAATTATTTTATAGTTAATATAATATTAATGATTGAAGTGAATGAATGAATGATTGAGAGGCTCTCGACTAACTGGTCTCTCAGTTTAAAAGCTATAAGTCGCAACAGATTTGGAACACATAGCTGCCGTAGGAATGATTGGTCATAAATTCGTCAATTGTACAGATAATTTATTGATTCTTATTAAAATATATTTTAGCCTAATCCGAAAGTCCCACAAAAATCGGACCATTATATCCTATAGCTGCCATAGAAACGATGAAAGAAAATGGGTCATTAAACATTTTTCAAGACAATTAATTAATTTTTGGAATATGAAGTTTTCATAGACATAAGGCCATTTAAAAAAATGAAAATAAAAAAATCGGATCATTATATCAAATAGCTGCCATACAAATGAATGAACGGTTTGAAGGCAACTGGTCTGCAACGGTATTCTAAGCACAGAAGCTAGCTTCCTTTTTTTTGTAATCTTATAGCCTATAAATATCTAAGCTATGGTAAAGTTTTTAGGTAACCCTACGCTCTTAATTTAAATCGGCACAGCATGGACAAAAGAAGGAATAAAGGACCGTCGAGCTGAGTAAGCAGAAGTATTGAAATGAAATGATGCTATAATTTATAAAACTCAAAATACGTAGTTTTTTATGCCACTCTATGTTATTACAATTTGGGGGTTCAACAGGGATTTGCATTAGTAAGCAAATGGGTCAATATTGAAGCTAATAACACCTGTAATCAAGTTTACAAATATAAATAAAGGCTAATAATATATTAAACAAGAAAGAAAATCTAGCTTCGATACCCGAAGCTTAGAATACCCTTGCAGGCTAGTTGCTTTCAAACCGTTCAATCGTTTGTATGGCAGCTATAGGATATAGTTATCCAATTTTTTGGTTTTTAAATTTCTAAAAAGGATTTACTTTCTATGAAAACTGTTTTCTCAAGAATGAATTAAATGTCTTGAAAAACACCAGAGCTATGCTCAATGAACCATTTTCTCCCATCGTTCCCTATGGCAGCTTTAGGATATAGTAGTCCGATTTTAATGAAACTTTCAGGATATGTTAAAATTGAACAAAGTTTTCCAAGAAATAAATAAATTATCTTTAAAAATGGCGAAATTTTGGCACTTTTTCCCAATCGTTCCTATGGCAGCTATGTGATGTAGTGTTCCGATTCCGGCCGTTCCGAATTATATACTACCTGCAACAGATTGAAGGGTCGGTGCCCAATAGCCCAATAGCCTTAAAACTGAGGGACTAGTTTACATAGCAACCGACAGACGGACAGACAGACGGACATGGCTAGATCGACTCGGCTGGTGATGCTGATCAATAATATATATACTTTATAGGGTCGGAAATGTCTCCTTCACTGCGTTACAAACTTCTGGTCAAAATTATAATACCCTCTGCAAGGGTATAAAAAGGAACACGTCCATTCAAAAAAACAAGAGCACTACAGTCGAGTGTCTTAATTGTTAAATACCCTATACCAATTTTTGCTTAAGAGCCGTTAGAAATATATTAAGAATTAAAAAAGAACGAAATATATTAAGTATGAAAATAAATAGAAATTATAAAATAAAATGTTCCGGCAAAAGTTATTTTTCAATAGAAATGATTTTTCTGATGAATTTATAGTGTTGAAAAATAAACAACTAACTTATTAAAAGTGTGTAAGAATGCGGTATATCAGTGAAAGGCTGTGAACGATGAGGACATATAAAAATAACAAAACACGAAACATTGTTTTTTAAATGTATTCCTTAAAATTCTTAATATCATGAAATAAATACGAGAGTAATACTAACAAACAATATCAATCTCCTAATTGTATAGCGTGAACAATATTTTTTGTTGCACATCTTTCGCCAAACAAACTGGATGGTTCACCCACTCGAGAGCATGCCTATTTATTGTGCGGGGATAAGCTATACAATTTCAATAGTGGCTCAGTTGGTGGCTTTATCATCATTCGTTACACAGTCAATAGATTTGAATGAATGCAGTGTTGAAATTAGTTCATTCTGAATTATTTAGCTTAAGTTATCTTCATCTTAATTCTTAGCCGTCAAAATTGTAGCTCACTCAACCATTCATTATTCTTGTGGTTAGTAACGATGTTGATCTTGTGTACAATCAATGCGTCTCCGGGATGTTTTAACTCGAGTCATTGCGTTGATTTTCAATGTTCGGGCAAGTGCTTCTAATGCACTAATGCACCATTCCACCGCCTTATAGTACGGAGAAATGATTGACATGCCTCCAATTTGAACAAATTTATCTGCGCTGCACATTTGAACGACTTCGACGATCAGCTCGTTTTTTTGTCCAACTCCATTGGATGGCGGTGTAAATACTTGTTCTTTGGCTTACCCGTTAATCCCAGTTTGTTGTGTTAATCCCACCTTGCTCAATGTTCCCCAACCTCTGTGGCGTCGAAACAAATTATTAAGGAAGGCAATTGGGTAGGTAGTGCCCAATTCTCAGATCTACTGAAAATGCATATAAAATTTCATATAAATGAGTTTCAGAGGAAATTCCGCAAATAATCACAAATAAATTATATTAATTTAAGTTCCATTTATTTGGCCACGCAGGGCAATGTTTTTGGTATTAACGCTCGAACGAAGGGCAAGCGGTCGCGAATCGGACGTGCTGTCGTACCTAGATAATATAACATTTCAGATCGAGAAAGGCAAGTGGAACCGAATTGGCCGTGCGATCGTTACAAAAAATATCGAACACAAATGAAAATTATAGAGCATAGGCAAAGGGCTGCCACAGTGATATGAAGGTAATAAAAGAATGGAATGGCCCCTTTGAATGCCCCGTTAATATTATTGCTTTCACTACATTATTCATAAATTTTTTTAACTGCGAATCGCGTAAGAGTTTCGGTTGTTTGATATTTGTATAATTGGCACACACATCTTCAATTTCAATATTCCTGGCATCAAGTGAGTTCAAAAATTCAGTTGCTGGACTGAATAGCATCATTAAGATGATAGACATCTTTATTTTTGCCGCAAATTCGGGCAGGCACGACGGCGTCAAGCGGGTCATTACAAACTACGTCATCTCTTATTTCTATTGGTCTATAGACCTTAATCTAAGGGGCTTCTGTCATTGTGGGTGCGGTTTGTATAGCCGCCACTTGGTTGGCTAGCTGTTCTATAATTTGACGTAGCTCATTTTCCCTACGTTGGCTGTCTGTGGCCGCTTCTTGCAGGGCATGGTTAACGGCAGCCTGCACGACAGTCTTTATTTGTTCTCGAATTCTCAAAGAATTCAAGTATAAGCGAAGAGATGTATAAAAGCGGAATTAAATGCACACAATTAACGGTGTTTTTTATACCCTTGCAGAGGGTATTATAATTTTGACCAGAAGTTTGTAACGCAGTGAAGGAGACATTTCCGACCCTATAAAGTATATACATTCTTGATCAGCATCACCAGCCGAGTCGATCTAGCCATGTCCGTTTGTCTGTCTGTCCGTCTCTCTGTCTGTCTGTCTGTCCGTCGGTCTGTTGCTATGTAAACTAGTCTCTCAGTTTTAAAGCTATCGGGCTGAAACTTCGCACCGACCCTTCAATCCGTTGCAGGTAGTATATAAGTCGGAACGGCCGGAATCGAAACATTACATTACATAGCTGCCATAGGAACGATTGGGAAAAAGTGCCATAAATTCGCCATTTTTTAAGATAACCAATTCATTATTTAGAAATCTATTTTTAATGACTATTTAAACGTATCCTAAAAGTTTTATAAAAATCGAACCACTGTATCCTATAGCTGCCATAGGAACGATGGGAGAAAATGGGTCATTGAGCATAACTCTGGTGTTTTTCGAGTTAATTTGTTCATTCTTAAGAAATAAAGTTTTCATAGACCGCTTTTTTCATAGACATTAAAGCCGCTAATATAGCTGCCATACAAATGATCGCACAGTTTTAAGGCAACTGGTCTGCAAGGGTATTCTAAGCTTCGGGTGCCGAAGCTAGCCTTCCTTTCTTGTTTTTTATTAACTCTATTAACAAACTAACTAGCTCAATCAGTTTTTTGCTTGCATCAATTATTAAACTTTGTAAACTTTATGTTGTAGGTTTTTTTTTATACACAGGTTTTATATATGTATAAAATGGAATTTTAGAATTTATTCTCGCGGTGTAAAAAAAATGCAGATGTGAAATGTTTGAATAAAGTTGCTCACTTACATGTTTTGCAAAGGTTTTTAAAGAGGGTTGTTATTCCCGTTGGGCGCCAATGAAACAAATCCTGCTGCTACGGGGGGATCCCTCGCTCCGGTCAGTGGTGTGTGGAAGCCGGTGTGGCTTGTGCGTCAGGTAATCCTGGGCCGGTTGGCCGTGGCACTCCTATGCTGAGATGGGATGTTTAGGATGGAAGCGGAACTGTCCTTCATATACTGCTGGCCTAGAGACTCAGTAAGTATGGATTTAATAAAATGTGTTAACGGCTATTTGCCGGAGTTTCATTTAGTTAGCTTGTGCTCTTTATTATTTGAATATTCAAAACGAACTGAACTTAAGAGCTAACATAAATGAGCTTCATAGCGGCCTATGCACAGGCTTCCGGCCAAACGGCCAAATAATCATCTGGCAAATAATAGTACAACCGCATCGTTGAGATACAAATTGGGGTAAAAAAGAAATAGCAAAAGGAGAATATAACCCTCAAATAAGCTTTTTAGATGTCCGATTTAAGCCAAAATTTAATGTCAGTTTCCAAAATCGCAAAACAACGAAAGTTAATTTTCGAAACAATTATACAGCTATTATGTGTGATCAACATTATCTCGATATGTGACCTTATAGGATGAGTCACCTAAATAAGTGCGACCTAAAATATGTGGCTAAAAGCAAAAAAGCCTACGGCATAAAGTAAGTGACAGCGCCAAGCTATTAGGTGGAAAATTTCCTGTAGCGAAAAGAAAGCTAAAAGAGTGTGCTCTTTTAGTGATTTGCTAGAAATAATACATAGCTACGTGTGCGGCCCAATGAGAAAGCAATCATTGGAGGTTGCAAATATTTTGTAACCTAGATCGTTGAATTTTGCGGTATTGTTAAGTGGATTTAAAAATAAATCGGAGAAAATTTGGTGTTGCAAATTGACTACGAAGCTGCAAGCTGCGGGCAGGGAATGAAAATTCTCATAGTCACGATCTACGATTCATACAGATTGGTTGCAGCAGATCCAGGTTGTCCTAGGAAAGGCGTTCGAGATGAAAAACCTGAGTCCTGTGGGTCCTAAGCAACTTGGCCCGCGATTTAAACGAACAGGTTGTCGATTGGGACTTGGGTGCCAATTTAACCGACAGGCGATCCAACTCTGGACAGGCGTTCAGTCTGGCAGGTTTTGTCATATGCTGGGAGGCCCAACAACGCACTGTTGCACTATCGAGTACTGAGGCCTTTATCTGAAGGCCTCCTCAATTGCATGCGAAGACAATGATAACCACGGCAACTAAAGTGCACAAAAATTCGTCCTAGGTTTTGGGCTTTATTCACTCACCAAACACACAAAGTGGCCAAGTATATGCAGACGGAACTAGTGCCCGAAGATGTCCAGACGAAAGGTTTAGCAGCGCCAAACGTCGTAGATGTATTTCGTCATTGGGCGTAACAAATACTAAAGGTTATTTTTGGGATCGCAAGATTGATACTTTGAGTTCAAAATCCATCCATGTATTTAGATAAGTAACAATCTAGCAACCCTAATATCTATTGTTTTCAATTCATCCCGAATTCATAACGCCCACAAGAATAAATAAACTCTATTTGTAAGTCCACTTTAAAAACTATATCGTGTAGCTTATACCGTGTAGATTATCTGTTTCGCTGGTTGGAATATGCGTATTTGATCTAGTATTCCAAAAGCATGGGCCTTACAAAATCAAAAAAAAAAAACATCTTTATGGCGTAGGTATGAAAATACAAACAGACCATCAATCCTTATCATTCACGATTAATGTGAATTTTTATACCCTTTCAGAGGGTATTATAATTTTGACCAGAAGTTTGTAACGCAGTGATGGAGACGTCTCCATCACCAGCCAAGTCAATCTAGCCATGTCCGTATGTCTGTCTGTCCGTCTGTCTGTCTGGCCGTCTGTCTGTCCGTCTGTCTGTCTGTCCGTCTGTCGTTTGCTATTTAAACTAGTCTCTCAATTTTAAAGCAATCGGGCTGAAACCTTTCACCGACCCAATCTGTTGCAGGTAGTATATAAGTCAGAACGGCCGGAATCGGAACATTACATCACATAGCTGTCATAGGAACGATTGGGAAAAAGTGCCATAAATTCGCCATTTTTTAAGATAACCAATTCATTATTTAGAAATCAATTTTTAATGACTATTTTAACGTATCCTAAAAGTTTCATCAAAATCGGACCACTATATCCTATAGCTGCCATAGGAACGATGGGAGAAAATAGGTCATTGAGCATAACTCTGGTGTTTTTCGAGATAATAAATTCATTCTTGAGAAATACAGTTTTCATAGACATTAAAGTCCAAAAGTCCAAAAATTAAAAACCAAAAATTGGATCACTATATCCTAAAATAGCTGCCATACAAACGATCGAATGGCTTAAAGGGAAATGGTCTGCAAGGGTATTCTAATTGTATACTAGGTCTGTTTTAAGAACTCCTTGGTATCTACTAGTATTTCGAGATGGCTGGAAACTTTCTGCGTATATGGCATTTTAGCATTTTTAGACCCTGTACCCAAAGGGTAAAGGGTATATTAAGTTTGTGCAAATGTATGTAACAGGCAGAACGAGGCGTGGCAGACCCCACAAAGTATATATATTCTTGATCAGCATGACGAGCTGAGTCGATATAGCCATGTCCGTCTGTCCATCTGTTCGTCTGTCCGTCCGGATGAACACACGGATCTCAGCAACTGTAAGAGCTAGAGGAACCGTATTACCAGTGTAGATTCTCCTAATACTGATGCAATTAGAGTTTATTTTTTTAAGTCGGCGCCACGCCCACCGCCCCCACAATTTCTATTTGAATTTTTGCACTGCCCTGCACTGCACAATTTTCAAGCTAAAATTTTTTTTAAAATACACATGCAATTGGAGCATAGATTTCTACCGATCCTTGATTTCATCAAGATTGGTAAATAAGAAAGCGCACATTAAATACCCAGATTTATATATATTTATACTGTATTAGCTGCCGGTTCAAAAAGTTTGGGTTTGTCGAATGGTTACGACGTTCGACTTAAAACGCGAAAATCTTGGGTTCGAATCCCAGACCGGACTCTGTGTGAATATATGTATATATATTTTTATTATTTTTTTTGTTTATAACCAAATTTGTACAGGGTCTGTTACAGTCGGGAAACTCGTCTGTAACGTTCTTACTTGTTTTTTTTTGGTTTTGATTTATTTTGCTTATAACCAAATTTGTACAGGGTCTCTAACAGTCGGGAAACTCGACTGTAACGTTCGTACTTGTTTTGGTATAAGTTTTTTAGATACTCCTGTTGTGTTATTAATGTTTTTAAGCTAGAGTATTCTGCTTTTCATAGGCAATTCGAGCACACATTTCTAACGAACCTAAAAAGTTAATCAAGGATGGTTAATTAGAACGCGGACAAAAAATATGCAAAGATCGCTTGCTGTCGGGAGTTCCAATCCTTTTTTTTAATAATGCAATTTTTTTTGTAGTATTATTTCTATATTATATGCTACGAAACACGGAAAAATTGAGTGGTTCAAGCTGACTTTTGTAGAGAGTGCCTCTGTGAACGCACTACCTTCAAATACATATGAATGTGTGCCTTAAATATATAAGCTATTCGTTGTAAAATGTATTTGGTGGCGCAATAGTTCGAACGTCTGACTCATAACACGCTGGTCTCCGGTTCGATCCCCAGACTCGGTAGTTCTCTTTGTCATTTTTTTTCATTCTTTATTTATTTGGCTTATAACAAAAATATTATTTCTATTTGTATGTTACGAAATAATGCAATACAGATTTTTCAAGTTGAGTTTTATAGAAAACAGTGTACCTTCATATACTGTATTTGCTATTTTCATTAGAATGTACGAGTATTCGGTGGTGCATGTGTTAGGATGTCCGTTTCGTGCCCTTGGAGGCACTGGTTTAATCCCCGACGCTCGTTATTTTTGACTTTCTTTAACCTGCAATGTTTGATAATGTGGATTTATTTGTTTTTTCTTTTATCATTCTTGATATATTTCGTAGTCGGGACACGACTTTTTAGTTTGGAATCCATTAGGTATTTATTCGGTAATAACGAATTTGTCCGAACTATTCTTCAATATTATTTTGAAATACCTAACAGTAGTTTTTGGGTGCTGACTTCCTATGAGCATTGGGCTACTAAACATCTACTACCGTACTGCCACAATCATAGCACGGCTTGCGGCCCTAGGCGTAATGCCCCTTAGCGTTATAGTTGTGACATTTGAAGCTTGCCTTTAGAACAGTGCTTATAAATTTTGCATAGCCGTCTGACAATCTCTGCTTGGAAAGATGGATGATCGCAAAGGTTTGATGGTTCAGTAAAGTACTGCACACGTACACGTATGATGCCGTTCGATTTTTTTCTCACATTTTTAGACCCTGTACCCAAAGGGTAAAGGGTATATTAAGTTTGTGCAAATGTATGTAACAGACAGAAGGAGGCGTGGCAGACCCCACGAAGAATATATATATTATTGATCAGCATAACGAGCTGAGTCGATATAGCCATGTCCGTCTGTCCGTCTGTCCGTCCGTCCGTCTGTCCGTTTGTCCGGATCAACACACGGATCTCAGCAACTGTAAGAGCTAGAAGAACCGTATTACCAGTGTAGATTCTGCTAATACTGATGGATTTAGAGTTTATTTTTTTAAGTCGGTGCCACGCGAACCGCCCCCGCAATTGGTATTGGATTTTTCGCACTGCCCTAGAAAGCGCACAATAAATACCTAAAGTTTACACAAAAAATCTGTTTATTTGCGCAAACAAACGGTAAATCGCTTGCGTTCGGTGGTCGATTTTTCTCGGAAGTGCCGCTGCAGCTGCGCTGCCACTACCTTCATATTCATATGTATGAATGTGCGCCTTCAATATGTTTTTACTGTATTAGCTGCCGTTTCAAAAAGTTTGGGTTTGTCGAATGGTTATGACGTTCGATTTAAAACGCTAAAATCTTGGGTTCGAATCCCAGACCGGACTCGGTGTGAATATATATATTTTTTTGGTTTTGATATATTTTGCCTATAACCAAATTTGTACAGGGTCTGTAACAGTCGGGAAACTCGACTGCAACGTTCTCACTTGTTTTTTATTTGTATTTACTTACATGTAGGACGAGGTATATATTACGGGTCTTATTTATTTACACCTACTTGACTTGTGGGAGTTATTATTTTATTTTTATACCCTTGCAGAGGGTATTATAATTTTGACCAAAAGTTTGTAACGTAGTGAAGGGAACGTCTCCGACCCTATAAAGTATATATATTCTTGATCAGCATCACCAGCCGAGTCGATCTAGCCATGTCCGTCTGTCTGTCTGTCTGTCTGTCCGTCTGTCCGTCTGTCTGTTGCTATGTAAACTAGTCTCTCAGTTTTAAAGATATCGGGCTGAAACTTTGCACCGACCCTTCAATCTGTTGCAGGTAGTATATAAGTCGGAACGGCCGGAATCGGAACACTACATCACATAGCTGCCATAGGAACGATTGGGAAAAAGTGTCATAAATTCGCCATTTTTCAAGATATTCTATTTATTTTTTAGGAAACTGGTTTTAATGACTAATTTAATTTATCCTAAAAGTTTCATCACAATCGGACCACTAAATCCTATAGCTGCCATACAATCGATCAAACAGTTTAAAGGCATCTGGTCTGCAAGGGTATTCTAAGCTTCGTGTACCGAAGCTAGCCTTCCTTTTTTGTTAGTTATAGGAACAGCTTTTATAGGATATGTCTTACCTTGAGGTCAAATATCATTTTGAGGAGCTACAGTAATTACAAACTTACTATCAGCTATCCCATATTTAGGTATAGATTTAGTACAATGAGTTTGAGGAGGATTCGCAGTTGATAACGCTACTTTAACTCGATTTTTTACTTTTCATTTTATCCTGCCTTTTATTGTATTAGCTATAGTAATAATTCATTTATTATTTTTACACCAAACAAGAATAATATTTTTAACTTTTAGTGTATGTGAAGGAGCTTTAGGTTTATCAATTTTAGTATCAATAATTCGAACACATGGAAATGATTATTTTCAATCTTTTAGAATTATATAATGTTAAAAATTATTTTTTTTTTGGTATTTTTATTGCCTGTTTGTTAATAATATATATTGAATGGTGCAAGTTATATTATTTTTTATTAGTTTTATTTTTTTATTAATAAATAATTTTATAAATTATTGATCGGAAATTTCTTATTTTTTAGGGTGCGATATATTATCTTACGGGTTAGTGATATTAAGTTTGTGAATTTGTTCATTAATATTATTAGCTAGAGAAAGAGTTAATAAATATAATAATTATAAAAATTTATTTTTATTAAATATTGTTATATTATTATTATTATTAATTTTAACATTTAGAAGTATAAGTTTATTTATATTTTATTTATTTTTTGAAAGAAGTTTAATCCCCACTTTATTTTTAATTTTAGGGTGAGGTTACCAACCTGAACGTTTGCAAGCTGGTGTGTATTTGTTATTTTATACATTATTAGTTTCCTTACCTATATTAATTGGTATTTTTTATTTAATAAATAAAATTGGTTCTATAAATTTTTATTTATTAAATAATTTTATATTTAATTATGATTTATTATATTTTTGTTTGTTATGTGCTTTTTTAGTTAAAATACCTATATTTTTAGTTCATTTATGATTACCTAAGGCTCATGTAGAAGCTCCTGTTTCTGGGTCTATAATTTTAGCTGGGATTATATTAAAATTAGGGGGGTATGGTTTATTGCGAGTTATTTCTTTTATCCAATTAATAAATTTAAAGTATAGATTTATTTGAATTAGTATTAGATTAGTGGGGGGGGTTTTAGTTAGTTTAGTTTGTTTGCGTCAAACTGATTTAAAAGCTTTGATTGCTTATTCTTCTGTAGCCCATATAGGAATTGTTTTATCTGGGCTATTAACTATAACATACTGAGGTTTGTGCGGGTCTTACACTTTAATAATTGCTCATGGGCTATGTTCTTCCGGATTATTTTGTTTAGCTAATGTTTCGTATGAACGTTTGGGAAGTCGAAGAATATTAATTAATAAGGGGTTATTAAATTTTATGCCGGCTATAACTTTATGATGATTTTTATTGAGATCTGCTAATATAGCAGCTCCTCCTACGTTAAATTTATTAGGAGAAATTTCTTTATTAAATAGAATTGTGTCTTGATCATGGGTTTCTATGATTATACTATCTCTTTTATCTTTTTTTAGAGCTGCTTATACTTTGTATTTATATTCATTTAGTCAGCATGGAAAATTATTCTCAGGAGTTTATTCTTTTAGAGGGGGTAAAATTCGAGAATATTNGACAGACAGACGGACAGACAGACGGACAGACGGACAGACAGACGGACAGACGGACATGGCTAGATCGACTCGGCTGGTGATGCTGATCAAGAATATATATACTTTATAGGGTCGGAAACGTCTCCTTCACTGCGTTGCAAACTTCTGGTCAAAATTAGAATACCCTCTGCAAGGGTATAACAAGAAAGGAAGGCTAGCTTCGGTACCCGAAGCTTAGAATACCCTTGCAGGCTAGTTGCTTTTAAACCGTTCAATCGTTTGTATGGCAGCTTTAGGATATAGTAATCCGATTTTTAAATTTCTAAAAAGGCTTTACTGTCTATGAAAACTGTTTTTATCAAGAATGAATTAATTGTCTTGAAAAACACCAGAGTTATGCTTAATGACCCATTTTTTCCCATAGTTCCTATGGCAGCTATAGGATATAGTAGTCCGATTTTAATGAAACTTTTAGGATTGCTATTAAATAGAGTTTTCCAAAAAATAAATAAATTATCTTAAAAAATGGCGAAATTCTGGCACTTTTTTCCAATCGTTCCTATGGCAGCTATGTGATGTAGTGTTCCGATTCCGGCCGTTCCGACTTATATACTAACTGCAACAGATTGAAGGGTCGGTGCCAAGTTTCAGCCCGATAGCTTTAAAACTGAGGGACTAGTTTACATAGCAACCGACAGACGGACAGACAGACAGACAGACGGACAGACAGACGGACATGGCTAGATCGACTCGGCTGGTGATGCTGATCAAGAATATATATACTTTATAGGGTCGGAAATGTCTCCTTCACTGCGTTGCAAACTTCTGGTCAAAATTATAATACCCTCTGCAAGGGTATAATTGGGAGGATATGGTTTATTGCGAGTTATTTCTTTTATCCAATTAATAAATTTAAAGTATAGATTTATTTGAATTAGAATTAGATTAGTGGGAGGGGTTTTAGTTAGTTTAGTTTGTTAGCGTCAAACTGATTTAAAAGCTTTGTTTGCTTATTCTTCTGTAGCTCACATAGGAATTGTTTTATCTGGGTTATTAACTATAACATATTGAGGTTTGTGTGGGTCTTACACTTTAATAATTGCTCATGGGTTATGTTCTTCTGGGTTATTTTGTTTAGCTAATGTTTCATATGAACGTTTGGGAAGTCGAAGAATATTAATTAATAAGGGGTTATTAAATTTTATGCCAGCTATAACTTTATGATGATTTTTATTGAGATCTGCTAATATAGCAGCTCCTCCTACATTAAATTTATTAGGAGAATTTTCTTTATTAAATAGAATTGTGTCTTGGTCATGGGTTTCTATAATTATATTATCTCTTTTATCTTTTTTTAGAGCTGCCTATACTTTATATTTATACTCATTTAGTCAGCATGGAAAATTATTTTCAGGAGTTTATTATTTTAGAGGAGGTAAAATTCGGGAATATTTATTAATATTATTACATTGATTACCTTTAAATTTATTAATTTTAAAGAGAGATATTTGTATATTATGATTATATTTAAATAGTTTAAAAAAAATACTAATTTGTGGTGTTAGTGATATGAAAAAATTCATTTTAGATCGTGAAATATTTATCAATTTGTAGAATTAGATTTGTAAATTTAATTTCTATTAGTTTATCTTGTTTTTTATTAAGTTTATATTTTTTATTAAATAATATAATTTATTTTATTGAATGAGAAGTAATTTCATTAAATTCTTCTAGAATTGTTATGACTTTTTTATTTGATTGAATAAGTTTATTGTTTATATCTTTTGTATTAATAATTGCTTCTTTAGTAATTTTTTATAGAAAGGAATACATAAGAGCAGACGAAAATATCAATCGATTTATCATATTAGTTTTAATATTTGTGTTATCAATAATATTATTAATTATTAGACCAAATTTAATTAGAATTTTGCTAGGATGAGATGGTTTAGGGCTTGTGTCTTATTGTTTAGTAATTTATTTTCAAAATGTAAAGTCTTACAATGCTGGGATATTAACTGCTTTATCTAATCGAATCGGGGATGTTGCTTTTTTATTAGCTATTGCTTGAATGTTAAATTACGGAAGTTGAAATTATGTTTTTTATTTAGAAGTTATACAAAATGAATTTGAGATATTATTAATCGGTAGATTAATAATATTGGCTGCTATAACAAAAAGAGCTCAAATTCCTTTTTCTTCTTGGTTACCAGCGGCTATAGCCGCCCCTACTCCGGTTTCCGCGTTAGTTCATTCATCGACTCTAGTTACAGCTGGAGTTTATTTATTAATTCGATTTAATATTATTTTAAGTTCTTCTTGATTAGGTCAATTACTTTTATTGATATCTGGTTTAACTATATTTATAGCTGGTTTAGGGGCTAATTTTGAATTTGACTTAAAAAAAATTATTGCTTTGTCAACTTTAAGTCAATTAGGTTTAATAATAAGAATTTTGTCAATAGGATTTTATAAATTAGCTATATTTCATTTATTAACTCATGCTTTATTTAAAGCTTTATTATTTATATGCGCTGGGGCTATTATCCACAATATAAATAACTCTCAAGATATTCGTTTAATAGGAGGGTTGAGAATTCACATACCTTTAACTTCTGCTTGTTTTAATGTTTCTAATTTAGCTTTATGCGGGATACCATTTTTAGCAGGATTTTATTCAAAAGATATAATTTTAGAAATTGTTATAATTAGAAATATTAATATATTTTCTTTCTTTTTATATTTTTTTCTACTGGGTTGACGGTGAGATACTCATTTCGATTAGTTTATTACTCTATGACTGGGGATTTAAATTGCGGTAGTTTAAATATATTAAATGATGAAAGATGAATTATATTGCGGGATATAATAGGTTTATTAATTATAAGAATTATTGGAGGTAGTATATTAAATTGGTTAATTTTTCCTATCCCGTATATAGTTTGTTTACCTTTTAATATAAAATTATTAACTTTAATTGTTTGTATTTTAGGAGGGTTATTAGGTTATTTAATTTTTATAACAAAATTATATAGTTTAAATAAGTCTTTATTAAATTATAATATTTCTTCATTTTTAGGTTCAATGTGGTTTATACCTTATATTAGAACTTACGGTATAATTTTTTACCCCTTAAATTACGGGAAATTAGTTATTAAAAGTTTTGACCAAGGTTGATCTGAATATTTTGGTGGGCATCATTTATACCAAAAATTAGTTAGTTATTCTCAGATTTTATTTTTAATACATAATAATAGTTTAAAAATCTATTTTATNTTATGTAAAGTTAATAAAATTGAATTTCAAAAAATATTGTATCGTGACGGTATAAGTCAATAGATCGAAGGAATTATTAAAAGACCTAAAAATGTTCTAATTCAATTTAAAGATAAACCAAAAATTGCTGAAGGGTCAAATACAGAGAATAAATTTGTTATCATTTTCAGTTTATAGAATTTAAATTAATATTTTTTAATTCGTTAGATTTAGGTGAAGAAGGTATATAAGAATAATAATTAATTGAGCAAAATAAAATAAAGACAATAGAAAAAATAATAAATAAAATTAATCATCTAATCGGGGCTATTTGTGGGATTAAAAAATATTAATAATTTAATAATTTCAGTTTGACATTCTGATGTTATACTTTAACTAATTTTTTAAAAATTTCATTAGAAGTAATTGCTAATTTACTATAAAATGGTTTAAGAGACCAGTACTTGCTTTCAGTCATCTAATGAAGAATTATTTCTAGAAATTCATTTAATAAAATAATTTACAGGAACTCTTTCAATTACAATTGGCATAAAACTATGGTTAGCCCCACAAATTTCTGAACATTGCCCGTAAAATAACCCTGGCCGGTTAATAAAAAAATTAGTTTGGTTTAATCGACCTGGTGTACCATCAACCTTTACTCCTAAGGCAGGAATTGTTCAAGAATGAATTACGTCAGCGGCTGTTACTAAAATTCGAATTTGAGAGTTTATAGGTAAAACTACTCGGTTATCTACGTCTAATAATCGGAATCCTTCTGTAGATAATTCATTTGTAGGAATTATATAAGAATCAAATTCGATATTATTAAAGTCTGAATATTCGTAACTTCAATATCATTGGTGCCCAATTCTTTTTAAAGTTACTGAGGGCTCATTAATTTCGTCTAATAAACATAATAAACGAAGAGAAGGTAAAGCAATAAATAATAAAATAATTGCTGGTAAAATTGTTCAAATTATTTCAATAAGTTGACCATGTAAAAGAAATCGATTTACGTAACTATTAAAAAATAATATAAATATTAAATAACCTACTAATATTGTAATTATTACTAAAATTAATAAAGTGTGGTCATGAACAAAAATTAATTGTTCCATTAGAGGAGAAGCTCTATCTTGTAAACCTAAATTAGCTCATGTAGACATTTATTTTCTAATAAAAGTAAAATACTTTATATATGGAGCTTAAATCCATTGCACTAATCTGCCATATTAGAAATTAATTTGTTAAAAGAGGTAATTCAGAATAACTATGCTCAGCTGGCGGAGTATTTTGATATCATTCAATTGAAGAATTTAATTGAATTGGGTAAATTACTTGTCGTTGGGATACTAAACTTTCTCAGATAATATAAAAGAAAAACAAAATTCCTAAAAGTGAAATAGTTGAACCAATTGTTGAAACTACATTTCATGTAGTATAAGCGTCAGGGTAGTCTGAATATCGTCGCGGTATACCTGCTAACCCTAAAAAATGTTGAGGGAAAAATGTTAAATTTACTCCAATAAATATAATAATAAATTGACTTTTTAATCATTTAGTATTTATAGTTAATCCTGTAAATAAAGGGTATCAATGAATGAAACCTGCCATAATAGCGAATACGGCTCCCATTGACAGTACATAATGAAAATGTGCTACAACATAATAAGTGTCATGAAGGATAATATCAACTGATGAATTAGCTAAAACTACTCCTGTTAATCCCCCCACTGTGAATAGAAATACAAATCCTAAAGCTCATAAAATAGCTGGGGAATAAGTTAATTGAGTTCCGTGTAAAGTTGCTAATCAACTAAAAATTTTAATCCCAGTAGGAACAGCAATAATTATAGTTGCAGATGTAAAGTAGGCTCGTGTATCAACATCTATACCTACTGTGAATATATGATGAGCTCAAACAATGAATCCTAATAAACCAATAGCAAGTATAGCGTAAATTATTCCTAAAGAACCGAATGTTTCCTTTTTCCCCGATTCTTGACTAATAATATGGGAAATTATCCCAAACCCAGGTAAAATTAAAATATAAACTTCTGGGTGTCCGAAAAATCAAAATAAATGTTGGTATAAAATTGGGTCTCCTCCCCCTGCCGGGTCAAAAAATGAAGTGTTTAAATTTCGGTCTGTTAGTAATATAGTAATAGCCCCGGCTAATACTGGTAAAGATAATAATAATAATAAAGCTGTGAAAACAACTGATCATACAAATAAAGGTATTCGGTCTAAAGTAATTCCTGTAGATCGTATATTAATTACTGTTGTGATAAAATTTACTGCACCTAAAATAGAAGAAATTCCGGCTAAATGTAAAGAAAAAATTGCTAAATCTACAGATGCTCCTCCATGAGCGATCCCTGACGATAGGGGAGGTTAAACTGTTCATCCAGTACCAGCTCCATTTTCGACCATACTACTGACTAATAAAAGAGAAAGAGCAGGCGGTAAAAGTCAAAATCTTATATTATTTATTCGTGGGAATGCTATATCGGGGGCTCCTAATATTAAAGGAACTAATCAGTTTCCGAATCCCCCGATTATAATTGGTATAACCATAAAAAAAAAACAAGTAAGAACGTTACAGTCGAGTTTCCCGACTGTTACAGACCCTGTACAAATTTGGTTTTAGGCAAAATAAAAAAAAACCAAAAAATATATATATACACCGAGTCCGGTCTGAGATTCGAACCACAGATCTTCGCGTTTTAAGTCGAACGTCGTAACCATTCGACAAACCCAAACTTTTTGAATCGACAGCTAATACAGTATAAATATATTGAAGACGCACATTCATACATATATACACATTCGTATGTATGTATATGAAGGTAGTGGCAGCGCAGCTGCAGCGGGTCTTCCGAGGAAAATCAACCACCGAACGCAAGCGATTAACCGTTTGTTTGAGCAAACAAGTAAGAACGTTACAGTCGAGTTTCCCGACAGTTACAGACCCTGTACAAATTTGGATATAAGCAACAAAAAAAAAAAATATATATATATATATTCACACCGAGAGTCCGGTCTGGGATTCGAACCCAAGATCTTCCCGTTCTAAGTCGAACGTCGTAACCATTCGACAAATCCAAACTTTTCGAACCGACAGCTAATACAGTATAAATATATTGAAGACGCACATTCATACATATGTATATGAAGGTAGTGGCAGCGCAGCTGCAGCGGAACTTCCGAGAAAAATCAACCACCGAACGCAAGCGATTTACCGTTTGTTTGCGCAAATAAACAGATTTTTTGTGTTTAGCGCCTGTAAACTTTAGGTATTTATTGTGCGCTTTCTAATTAACCAATCTTGATGAAATTTTCAGGATCGGTAGAAATCTATGCTCCATGTGTATTTTTAAAAAAATTTTAGCTTAAAAATTGTGCAGTGCAGGGCAGTGCAAAAATTCAAATACAAATTGCGGAGGCGGTGGGCGTGGCACCGACTTAAAAAAATAAACTCTAATTTACTCAGTATTAGAAGAATCTACACTGGTAATACGGTTCCTCTAGCTGTTACAGTTGCTGAGATCCGTGTGTTCATCCGGACGGACGGACGGACGGACGGACGGACAGACGGACAGACGGACAGACGGACATGGCTATATCAACTCAGCTCGTCATGCTGATCAAGAATATATATACTTTGTGGGGTCTGCCACGCCTCCTTCTGCCTGTTACATACATTTGCACAAACTTAATATACCCTTTACCCTTTGGGTACAGGGTCTAATTATGATAAAAGCATGCGCTGTTACAATTACATTATAAATTTGGTCATCACCGATTAAAGCTCCGGGATGTCCTAATTCAGCTCGGATTAAAATACTTAGAGATGTCCCTACTATTCCAGCTCAAGCTCCGAAAATAAAATATAACGTTCCGATATCTTTATGATTTGTTGAAAATAATCATTGTCGCGAATTGATTAAGTGGCTGAAGTTTAGGCAATAGATTGTAAATCTATTTATAAGATATATTCTTCTTAATCAAATATTTACGAGATTATTTATAGGTCTTATAGTCAACAATGATATCAAACTGCAATTTTAAGGAGTAAAAATTTACTAAGGCTTAAAGGCATTCCTATATTTACAGCTTTGAAGGCTATTAGTTTTATTAACTTAAAGCCTTAAAGTATAAAAAAAAAACAAGGAAATTAAAAATAGCCCAAAAATTGAAAAAAAAGTTATTGATAAATATAAATTAGTATTAATTCTATTTATGTTTAATTTTAAAATTCAATTATTTTCATAATAATTTAATATGAATGCTGAGTAACAAATTCGTAAATAAAAAAATAATGTGACTAAAGTAGATATTATTATTAAAGTTAATAACAAATATTGGTTACATAAAGTTAATTGTTGAATTACTAGTCATTTTGGTAAAAATCCTAAAAATGGGGGCAACCCTCCTAAGGATAGAAAATTAATTATTAAAGAAAATTTTAAAATTTTTCTATTTATAAATCAAGAAAATAATTGATTTAAATGAAATAATTTAAAAATATTAAATATAAATGTTAAAACAAAAGATAGAAATGAATAAAATAAAAAATAAATTAATCAAATTGATTCTCTAATTATTAAAGAACTAAGTATTCATCCTAGGTGATTAATAGATGAAAAAGCTATTAATTTTCGGAACGAAGTTTGGTTTAATCCTCCAATTGCACCAATAATTACTGATAAAATTACTCTAATTAATAATAAATTTTTGATATTTAAATAAGAAATTAATATTAACGGAGCAATTTTTTGTCAAGTTATTAGTATCAACGCGTTTATTCAAGATAACCCTTCTATTATATTAGGAAACCAAAAATGAAACGGAGCGGCTCCTCTTTTTAATAATAAAGATGATATAATAATTATTGATGTAAATGATTCATTTATTTCATTATTTATATTATTCTTAAACATTAACAAAATTGCTGAAAATAAAAGAACAGTAGACGCTAAAGCTTGGGTTAAAAAATATTTTAAAGAAGCTTCTGTAGATATTAGATTGTTATTGTCTCTTAGTAGGGGGATAAAAGACAACAAATTAATTTCTAAACCTATTCAAGCTCCTAACCAAGAGTTAGATGTTACCGTAATTAATGTTCCAATAATTATAATTGTGATAAATAAAATTTTTGAAGAATTATTAAAAATTAAAAAGAAAAGGATTATAACCTTTAAAAATGGGGTATGAACCCAGTAGCTTAATTAGCTTATCTTTTTATTAAAATTTATTACAAATCTAAACATTTATTTATATAAAAATTATTCAATGTTATATTTTGGTGTATGATGCACAAAAGTTTTTGATACTTTTAGAAATAGTTTAATTCTATTAAATATAATTTCTTTATAAAAAAAACATCAAAACAAGTCAATGAATGCAGAAAACTGCATGATTTACCCTATCAAGATAATCCTTTTCATCAGGCAATTCATTAATAATAAGAAATTCTTCTTTTTTTTTTTTTTTTTTTCTAATTTACACTTATTTTTTTAAAAAAATAAGCATTAAAAAAATAAATTGATTTTTCTTTAGTAATTTATTTTAGTAATTTTTTTATTGGTTTTAAAAAGTGTTGAAAATAATTTAAATTTTCTATATATATATATATGTTATATAAATTATCAACAATATATAAATATATAAATATATAATAATTAATTAAATAGTTATATTATTTATATAAATTAAATAAATTTTAGAAAAATATTTGAATATAAGTTTTGTTTACATATTATATCAACATTTTTAAATTGCGAAATTTTTTATTTAAATTGTTAACTATATTATAATTAATTAAACATTTATATATATATAGATTATCTATTAATTATGAACTTAGTATACAAAAAATTTTTTTTAAAAAAAAAAAAAAGAATGTAGCTTTTGAATAATTTTGATGTTTTTTTAATAGTTAAATATATTTATTTAGTTAATAAGTTATAAATAATTTTATTTATTATTATTTTTTATTACTTTGATTAATAATTTTTTTTAAAAAAATTTTGTTTTTCTTTAAAATTTTTAACGAAATTGGTACTAATTACAATTATTGAGAAAAAAAATAATTTAATCTTATTTATTAAATATAAATTTTAATATACTGTATAAAAAAAATTAATTTTTTTTAAAAAAATTAATGATAGGGGAAAATATCTCAGATTTAGTAATTAATTTTAATTATTTTCTTTGCGGTATAATTAATAAGAATTTAATAAAAATTAATTTTATTTATTGTGTTTAATATTTTTTTTAAAAATTTAACTATTTTTAATTATTTAAATTTAATGAATTTGTAAAAAATTTTTATAAAATTATTAAATTAAAATTTTAAAGTTTTATTTTGGCTTAAAAATTTGTTATTAATTTGATTTATATGTAAATTTTTGTGTGAATTTATATTTATTTTAATAATATTTATAAAATATTATTCGCAGTAATTAATATTATTAATTAAAGAAATTTAGAAATAGCAATATTAAAAAGTATTGACTAAATTGGTGCCAGCAGTCGCGGTTATACCAATAATACGAATAACTTTTTTTAGTAATAGTTAAATTGGTTATTCAAAAATAAAATTAAATATATTAAGTGAAATTTTATATTTAAAATATTTTTTATAAAAATAATTGAAGCTAGAAAATTTTAATAAAAAACTAGGATTAGATACCCTATTATTTAAAATGTAAATTATTTATTAAAGTAGTAATAGTTATGTTCTTGAAACTTAAAAAATTTGGCGGTATTTTAGTCTATCCAGAGGAACCTGTTTTGTAATCGATAATCCACGATGGACCTTACTTAAGTTTGTAATCAGTTTATATACCGTCGTTATCAGAATATTTTATAAGAATAATAATATTCAATAATTTTTATGAAAATTTATATCAGATCAAGGTGTAGCTTATATTTAAGTAATAATGGGTTACAATAAAAATATTTATACGGATAAAATTATGAAAAAGTTTTTGAAGGTGGATTTGGTAGTAAAATTATAAAGATTAATAATTTGATTTTAGCTCTAAAATATGTACACATCGCCCGTCGCTCTTATTATTAAGGTAAGATAAGTCGTAACATAGTAGATGTACTGGAAAGTGCATCTAGAATGACAATTTAAAGCTTATTTAGTAAAGCATTTCATTTACATTGAAAAGATTTTTGTGCAAATCAATATAAATTGATTAGATTTTATTTATTAATTATAAAAATTTGTGTTTTAAATATTAGAAATAACTATAAATTTTAGAGTTTTAGTATTGTTTAAAGAAAAAATAATTTTAATAATAGTTTAATAGTATTGTAAAAGAAAATTGAAATAATTTGAAAAAATTTTATTTTATAAGAAAATTTAATTTATTGTACCTTGTGTATCAGCGTTTATTAAATAAAAAATAAATATTTATTTTTCTCGATTTTAAAAGAGTTAATATAATATATAAGTTAATGTAACAAAATTATTTAAAATATTATATTAGAAATGAAATGTTATTCGTTTTTAAAGGTATCTAGTTTTCTAAGAAATAAATTTAATTTAGAAATTGTAAATTTATTTATTTATTTATAAAATTAAATAATTTACAATTTTAATATTTTATGGGATAAGCTATAAAATAAATTTTTAAAAATAATAAATAAATTTAATAAATATATGCTTAGAATTAGCAATTATTAAAAAATGTGTTATAATTTATTTTATAAATTAAATTATTTATTAAATTTTAATTATTTATTAGAATATTAATTTTAATTTTTAAAATTAAGAAATAATGATAAAATTAGTATATTGTATTGTTTAAATAAATTTAAATGAAAAGTTTAAGTAAAGAATTCGGCAAAAATAATATTCGCCTGTTTAACAAAAACATGTCTTTTTGAATTAAATATAAAGTCTAACCTGCCCACTGAAAATTTTTAAATGGCCGCAGTATTCTGACTGTGCAAAGGTAGCATAATCATTAGTCTTTTAATTGAAGGCTGGAATGAATGGTTGGACGTAATATTAACTGTTTCATTTGAAATTTATATAGAATTTTATTTTTTAGTCAAAAAGCTAAAATTTATTTAAAAGACGAGAAGACCCTATAAATCTTTATATTTTGTTTATTTTAATTATAAAGATTAATTTAATTTTAATAAATTAAAATATTTTATTGGGGTGATATTAAAATTTAAAAAACTTTTAATTTTTAAAAACATTAATTTATGAATTATTGATCCATTAATAATGATTAAAAAATTAAGTTACTTTAGGGATAACAGCGTAATTTTTTTGGAGAGTTCATATCGATAAAAAAGATTGCGACCTCGATGTTGGATTAAGATATAATTTTGGGTGTAGCCGTTCAAATTTTAAGTCTGTTCGACTTTTAAATTCTTACATGATCTGAGTTCAAACCGGTGTAAGCCAGGTTGGTTTCTATCTTTAAAAAATTATAATATTTTAGTACGAAAGGACCAAATATTAAAATAATTATATTTTTAAATATGAATATTATTAATATAAAATAAAACTATTTTGGCAGATTAGTGCAATAAATTTAGAATTTATTTATGTAATTTTTATTACAAATAGTACTTGTTTTATATAGAATTTATTTTATCATTAATCGGAAGTTTATTATTAATTATTTGTGTATTAGTTAGTGTAGCTTTTTTAACTTTGTTAGAACGAAAAGTATTAGGGTATATTCAAATTCGTAAGGGTCCTAATAAAGTTGGTTTAATAGGAATTCCTCAACCTTTTTGTGATGCGATTAAATTATTTACAAAAGAACAAACTTATCCTTTATTGTCTAATTATTTAAGATATTATATTTCTCCAATTTTTTCTTTATTTTTGTCTTTATTTGTATGGATATGTATGCCTTTTTTTGGGAAACTATATTCTTTTAATTTAGGTTTACTATTTTTTTTGTGTTGTACAAGTTTAGGAGTTTATACTGTCATAGTAGCTGGTTGATCTTCTAATTCTAACTACGCCTTACTAGGGGGTTTACGGGCAGTTGCTCAAACTATTTCTTATGAAGTTAGTTTAGCTTTAATTTTATTATCTTTTGTTTTTTTAATTGGTAGATATAATATAATTTTTTTTTATTATTATCAAATGTATATCTGATTTTTAGTAATTTTGTTTCCCATGGCTTTAGTTTGATTAACTATTTCTTTAGCAGAGACTAATCGTACTCCTTTTGATTTTGCTGAAGGTGAATCTGAGTTAGTTTCTGGGTTTAATGTAGAATATAGAAGAGGAGGTTTTGCTTTAATTTTCATAGCAGAATATGCTAGAATTTTATTTATGAGAATATTATTTTGTGTAATTTTTTTAGGTTGTGATGTGTTTAATTTATTTTTTTATGTTAAATTAACATTTATTTCTTTTGTTTTTATTTGAGCTCGTGGTACATTACCCCGGTTCCGTTATGATAAATTAATATATTTAGCTTGAAAATGTTTTTTGTCATTTTCTTTAAATTATTTATTATTTTTTATTGGGTTTAAAATTTTGTTATTTTCTTATTATAATAATTATATTTAGTAAAGTTAATAGAAAATTGAATTCTATCTTATGTTTTCAAAACATACGCTTATTCAAGCTCATTAACTAATTAATTTAATAAATTATCTCATCATTTATTATCCAATGGGTTAATTAAATAATATAAGAAATATATAACAGTTAAAATTTGTCCTAATAGAACATAAGGTTCTTCAACTGGCCGTGCTCCGATTCATGTTAATAAAATTACTGTGACTACTATAATTCAAAATAAAATTTGGTTTACTGGGTAAAATTGAATACCACGAAATTTTCTTAAGTTATAAAATGGCAAAATTATTAAAATTGCGATTGAAAGAACAAGCGCAATTACTCCTCCTAATTTGTTAGGGATTGATCGTAAAATAGCGTATGCGAATAAAAAATATCATTCAGGTTGAATATGAGCTGGTGTTACCAAAGGGTTGGCTGGAATAAAATTATCTGGGTCTCCTAGTAGATTAGGACTAATTAAAACAAGAGAAATTAAAAAAAATACTATTAATACAAATCCGACAATATCCTTAAATGTAAAATAAGGGTGGAATGGGATTTTATCAATATTTGAATTTAAACCAATTGGGTTATTAGAACCTGTTTGGTGTAAGAATAATAAATGAATTATTACTATAGCTAATACAATAAAAGGTAAGATAAAATGAAAAGTAAAAAATCGAGTTAAAGTGGCGTTATCAACTGCGAATCCACCTCAAACTCATTGTACTAAATCTATACCTAAATACGGGACAGCTGATAATAAGTTTGTAATTACTGTAGCTCCTCAAAATGATATTTGACCTCAAGGTAAGACATATCCTATAAAAGCTGTTCCTATAACTAACAAAAAAGGAAGGCTAGCTTCGGTACACGAAGCTTAGAATACCCTTGCAGACCAGATGCCTTTAAACTGTTTGATCGATTGTATGGCAGCTATAGGATTTAGTGATCCGATTGTGATGAAACTTTTAGGATAAATTAAATTAGTCATTAAAACCAGTTTCCTAAAAAATAAATAGAACATCTTGAAAAATGACGAATTTATGACACTTTTTCCCAATCGTTCCTATGGCAGCTATGTGATGTAGTGTTCCGATTCCGGCCGTTCCGACTTATATACTACCTGCAACAGATTGAAGGGTCGGTGCAAAGTTTCAGCCCGATATCTTTAAAACTGAGAGACTAGTTTACATAGCAATAGACAGACGGACAGACGGACAGACAGACAGACAGACAGACAGACGGACAGACGGACATGGCTAGATCGACTCGGCTGGTGATGCTGATCAAGAATATATATACTTTATAAGGTCGGAGACGTCTCCTTCACTACGTTACAAACTTCTGGTCAANTTCGAAGTGGGCCTTTAAATAATTTACTAATTTTTACAACGACAATTAATGTGATTAATAGATAATTTATTAATAAAATTGTGATTAAATTAGTTGGAAAACTATTTAATTTATTTAAGGATAAAGAATTTTCTATTAAATAAGAATTTTGGTTAAAAAATTATTTTATTTCGTTATTAATTAAAAACAAGAAAGGAAGGCTAGCTTCGGTACCCGAAGCTTAGAATACCCTTGCAGACCAGTTGCCTTTAAATTGTTCGATCGATTGTATGGCAGCTATAGGATATAGTGATCCGATCTTTGGTTTTTAAATTTCTATAAAAGCTTTAATGTCTATGAAAACTGTTTTTCTCAAGAATGAATTAATTGTCTTGAAAAATACCAGAGTTATGCTCAATGACCCATTTTCTCCTATCGTTCCTATGGCAGCTATAGGATATAGTGGTCCGATTTTGATGAAACTATCAGGATATGTAAAAAATTGCTATTAAATAGAGTTTACCAAAAAATAAATAAATTATCTTGAAAAATGACGAAATTTTGTCACTTTTTCCCAATCATTCCTATGGCAGCTATGTGATGTAGTGTTTCGATTCCGGCAGTTCCGTTTTATATACTACCTGCAACAGATTGAAGAGTTGGTGCAAAGTTTCAGCCCGATAGCTTTAAAACTGAGGGACTAGTTAACATAGCAACCGACAGACGGACAGACGGACAGACAGACAGACAGACGGACAGACAGACAGACGGACATGGCTAGATCGACTCGGCTGGTGATGCTGATCAAGAATATATATACTTTATAGGGTCGGAAATGTCTCCTTCACTGCGTTGCAAGCTTCTGGTCAAAATTATAATACCCTCTGCAAGGGTATAACAAGTGAGAACGTTGCAGTCGAGTTTCCCGACTGTTACAGACCCTGTACAAATTTGGTTATAGGCAAAATATATCAAAACCAAAAAAATATATATATTCACACCGAGTCCGGTCTGGGATTCGAACCCAAGATTTTAGCGTTTTAAATCGAACGTCATAACCATTCGACAAACCCAAACTTTTTGAAACGGCAGCTAATACAGTATAAACATATTGAAGGCACACATTCATACATATGAATATGAAGGTAGTGGCAGCGCAGCTGCAGCGGCACTTCCGAGAAAAATCGACCACCGAACGCAAGCGATTTACCGTTTGTTTACGCAAATAAACAGATTTTTTGTGTTTAGCGCCTGTAAACTTTAGGTATTTATTGTGCGCTTTCTAATTAACCAATCTTGATGAAATTTTCAGGATCGGTAGAAATCTATGCTCCATGGGTATTTTTAAAAAAATTTTAGCT
>JAJJHY010009201.1:76624-93233 GCA_021224005.1 Drosophila setifemur
GTATAAATTAATGGATTGTCAGTGATCAAACTTAAATAATATTTGATCTTAAAAAGTATATATTTAGTTTTAACTAATCTATCTATAATATAAAAATGCACAAAACACGATATACGAATTTGTTTCGTGTATCAGTTGACAAAAGCAAACTCAGTAGATTAGGTAACAGACAACTTTTTTTTTTTTTTTAATTTGATATGACTTGTTTGGATATAAATTTGGATATTAAAAATAACAAAACACTGTTGGTAACGCGATTTTTGTTTGACTGATGTAATGACGTGGAAACTGATGCATTTTATCTCGCGTGCCGAAACTAATACAAAAGAAACGCGAGTTTCGGAACGCGACATTAAACTCCTCCAACTATGTATTCTGTGCTCCAACGCACACACGCACATTGTTTTGATAGATATGATCTTTGACGTTAGGAACACACCTACATTGCTTAGGCAACAGTGAGTGCTTGTAATTTAATATGAACTTTATACCATAGCAATAAAGCTCAAATTGACTACGTTTTAGTTACAAATCATTTGTATGGGAAAAGAAAAGGGCTATTTTTAGGATTTTTCCAGCAATAATTCTAATTTTTCTCGCCGTAAAAACCATCCTTGAACTTCAAAGAACATTTAAAAAAAAGATTTGGCCAAATTGGTCCAGGCGTTGTTGAGTTATGCGCTTACCAACACATTTTGCGATTCATTTTTATATTATAGATTAATGAAATAATAAATAATAAATATAACAAAATTATTGAAAATAAGGTTAATTTAATAGATAGATTAAATATTTCATTTGAAGCTAGAGATGTAACATAAATAAATAAAACTAGTATCCCCCCTAAAAAAATTTGAAATAAAATATACGAGTATCAAAAACTTTTAGTTATTACTCCTGTAATTAAACAAATAAAAATTGTTTGAATTAATAAGTAAAGTCCTATAGAGGTTGTAAAAATTAATGAGTATAATGTTAATTGAATAATTTCAAGAGGTAGTTTATTTAAAATATTAATTTTGGGGATTATTGAAAAAGAAATTTCTTTTCTCTTGAAGTTTTAAAAGAAATAATCTTATTTTTGATTTACAAGACCAATGTTTTTGTTAAACTATTAGAACTAATGATTATAATTTTATATTGAAGTTTACCTATAATTAGACCCTGTACCCAAAGGGTAAAGGGTATATTAAGTTTGTGCAAATGTATGTAACAGGCAGAAGGAGGCGTGGCAGACCCCACAAAGTATATATATTCTTGATCAGCATGACGAGCTGAGTCGATATAGCCATGTCCGTCTGTCCGTCCGTCCGTCCGGATGAACACACGGATCTCAGCAACTGTAAGAGCTAGAGAAACCGTATTACCAGTGTAGGTTCTCCTAATACTGACGCATTGTATTTGAATTTTTGCACTGCCCTGCACTGCACAATTTTCAGCTAAATTTTTTTTAAAAATACACATGCAATTGGAGCTTAGATTTCTACCGATCCTGAAAATTTCATCAAGATTGGTTAATTAGAAAGCGCACAATAAATACCTAAAGTTTACAGGCGCAAAACACAAAAAATCTGTTTATTTGCGCAAACAAACGGTAAATCGCTTGCGTTCGGTGGTTGATTTTTCTCGGAAGTGCCGCTGCAGGTGTGCCGCCACTACCTTCATATACATATGTATGAATGTGCGTCTTCAATATATTTATACTTTATTAGCTGTTGGTTCAAAAAGTTTGGGTTTGTCGAATGGTTACGACGTTCGACTTAAAACGCGAAGATCTTGGGTTCGAATCCCAGACCGGATATAATATTTTTATTTTTTATTTTTTTTGCTTATAACCAAATTTTTACAGGGTCTGTAACAGTCGGGAAACTCGACTGTAACGTTTTTACTTGTTTTAATATAATCCCACCTAAAATTATAGACCCAGAAACAGGAGCTTCTACATGAGCCCTAGGTAATCATAAATGAACTAAAAATATAGGTATCTTAACTAAAAAAGCGCGTTTCTTCGCGTTTTAAGTCGAACGTCGTAACTATTCGACAAACCCAAACAGTACAAATTTATTGAAGGCGTACATTCATACATATGTATACGAAGGTAGTGGCAGCGCAGCTGCAGCGGCACTTCCGAGAAAAATCAACCACCGAACGCAAGCGATTTACCGTTTGTTTGCGCAAATAAACAGATTTTTTGTGTTTAGCGCCTGTAAACTTTGGGTATTTATTGTGCGCCTTCTAATTAACCGATCTTGATGAAATATTCAGGATCGGGAGAAATCTATGCTCCAATCGCATTTAGCTTGAAAATTGTGCAGTGCAGGGCAGTGCAAAAATTCAAATACAAATTGCGGGGGCGGTGGGCGTGGCGCCGACTTAAAAAAATAAACTCTAATTGCGTCAGTATTAGGAGAATCTACACTGGTAATACGGTTCCTCTAGCTCTTACAATTGCTGAGATCCGTGTGCTCATCCGGACGGACGGACGGACAGACGGACAGACAGACAGACGGACATGGCTATATCGACTCAGCTCGTCATGCTGATCAAGAATATATATACTTTGTGGGGTCTGCCACGCCTCCTTCTGCCTGTTACATACATTTGCACAAACTTAATATACCCTTTACCCTTTGGGTACAGGGTCTAATTAGGAGGGTATGGTTTATTGCGAGTTATTTCTTTTATCCAATTAAAAAATTTACAATATAGATTTATTTGAATTAGAATTAGATTAGTAGGGGGAGTTTTAGTTAGTTTAGTTTGTTTGCTTCAAACTGATTTAAAAGTATTAATCGCCTATTCTTCTGTAGCTCATATAGGAATTGTTTTATCTGGGTTATTAACTATAACATATTGAGGTTTGTGTGGGTCTTACACTTTAATAATTGCTCATTGATTATGTTCTTCTGGGTTATTTTGTTTAGCTAATGTTTCATATGAAAGGCTGGGAAGTCGAAGAATATTAATTAATAAGGGTTTATTAAATTTTATGCCAGCTATAACTTGATGATGATTTTTATTGAGATCTGCTAATATAGCAGCTCCTCCTACATTAAATTTATTAGGAGAAATTTCTTTATTAAATCGAATTGTGTCTTGGTCATGAGTTTCTATAATTATATTATCTCTTTTATCTTTTTTTTAGCGCTGCCTATACTTTATATTTATATTCATTTAGTCAACATGGAAAATTATTTTCAGGAGTTAATTCTTTTAGAGGAGGTAAAATTCGAGAATATTTATTAATGTTATTACATTAATTACCTTTAAATTTATTAATTTTAAAGAGAGATATTTGTATACTATGATTATATTTAAATAGTTAAAAAAAATACTAATTTGTGGTGTTAGTGATATGAAAAAATTCATTTTAGATCGTGAAATATTTATCAATTTGTAGAATTAGATTTGTAAATTTAATTTCTATTAGTTTATCTTGTTTTTTATTAAGTTTACATTTTTTATTAAATAATATAATTTATTTTATTGAATGAGAAGTAATTTCATTAAATTCTTCTAGAATTGTTATGACTTTTTTATTTGATTGAATAAGTTTATTGTTTATATCTTTTGTATTAATAATTGCTTCTTTAGTGATTTTTTATAGAAAAGAGTACATAAGAGCAGACGAAAATATCAATCGATTTATTATATTAGTTTTAATATTTGTATTATCAATAATATTATTAATTATTAGACCAAATTTAATCAGAATTTTGTTAGGATGAGACGGTTTAGGGCTTGTATCTTATTGTTTAGTAATTTATTTTCAAAATGTAAAATCTTATAATGCTGGGATATTAACTGCCTTATCTAATCGAATTGGGGATGTTGCTTTTTTACTAGCTATTGCTTGAATGTTAAATTACGGAAGTTGAAATTATGTTTATTTAGAAGTTATACAAAATGAATTTGAGATATTATTAATCGGTAGATTAATAATATTAACCGCTATAACAAAAAGAGCTCAAATTCCTTTTTCTTCTTGATTACCGGCGGCTATAGCAGCTCCTACTCCGGTTTCTGCATTAGTTCATTCATCGACTTTAGTTACAGCTGGGGTTTATTTATTAATTCGATATAATATTATTTTAAGTTCTTCTTGATTAGGTGAATTACTTTTATTGATATCTGGTTTAACTATATTTATAGCTGGTTTAGGGGCTAATTTTGAATTTGACTTAAAAAAAATTATTGCTTTGTCAACTTTAAGTCAATTAGTTTTAATAATAAGAATTTTATCAATAGGATTTTATAAATTAGCCATATTTCATTTATTAACTCATGCTTTATTTAAAGCTTTATTATTTATATGTGCCGGGGCTATTATTCATAATATAAATAATTCTCAAGATATTCGTTTAATAGGGGGGTTGAGAATTCATATACCTTTAAACCGACCGGAGTCGAATATATATATTTTTTGGTTTTTTTTATTTTGCCTAAAACCAAATTTGTACAGGGTCTGTAACAGTCGGGAAACTCGACTGTGACGTTCTTCCTTGTTGATCCTTTGTTTTTTGAGGTTATTTCTTCTTAACGCTTTGCGACGTTAGTTCAGTTTTATTCAAATATTTTTGATTTTTAGACCCTGTAACCAAAGGGTAAAGGGTATATTAAGTTTGTGCAAATGTATGTAACAGGCAGAAGGAGGCGTGGCAGACCCCACAAAGTATATACATTCTTCATCAGCATAACGAGCTGAGTCGATATAGCCATGTCCGTCTGTCCGTCTGTCCGTCCGTCCGTCTGTCCGTCTGTCCGTCCGGATGAACACACGGATCTCAGCAACTGTAAAAGCTAGAAGAACCGTATTACCAGTGTAGATTTTCCTAATACTGAGTCAATTAGAGATTATTTTTTTAAGTCGGCGCCACGCCCACCGCCCCCACAATTTGTATTTGAATTTTTGCACTGCCCTGCACTGCACAATTTTCAAGCAAAAATTTTTTTAAAAATACACATGCAATTGGAGCATAGATTTCTACCGATCCTGAAAATCAAGATTGGTTAATTAGAAAGCGCACAATAAATACCAAAAGTTTACAGGCGCTAAACACAAAAAATCTGTTTATTTGCTCAAACAAACGGTAAATCGTTTGCGTTCGGTGGTTGATTTTTCTCGGAAGTGCCGCTGCAGCTGCGCTGCCACTATCTTCACATACATATGTATGAATGTGCGTCTTCAATATATTTATACTGTAATTGCTGCCGGTTCAAAAAGTTTGGGTTTGTCGAATGGTTTCGATGTTCAACTTAAAACGCGAAGATCTTGGGTTCGAATCCCAGACCGGACTTGGTGTGAATATATATATATATATATATTTTTTTTTTCTTTTTTTTTTGCTTATATCCAAATTTGTACAGGGTCTGTAACAGTCGGGAAACTCGACTGTAACGTTCTTACTTGTTAATTTTGGGATGAGGTTATCAACCTGAACGTTTGCAAGCTGGTGTTTACTTGTTATTTAACACATTATTAGTTTCTTTACCAATATATATCGGTATTTTTTATTTAATAAATAAAATTGGTTCTATAAATTTTTATTTATTAAATAATTTTATATCTAATTATGATTTATTACATTTTTGTTTATTATGCGCTTTTTTAGTTAAGATACCTATATTTATACCCTTGCAGAGGGTATTATAATTTTGACCAGAAGTTTGCAACGCAGTGAAGGAGACATTTCCGACCCTATAAAGTATATATATTCTTGATCAGCATCACCAGCCGAGTCGATCTAGCCATGTCCGTCTGTCTGTCCGTCTGTCCGTCTGTCGGTTGCTATGTAAACTAGTCCCTCAGTTTTAAAGTTATCAGGCTGAAACTTGGCACCGACCCTTCAATCTGTTGCAGTTAGTATATAAGTCGGAACGGCCGGAATCGGAACACTACATCACATAGCTGCCATAGGAACGATTGGGAAAAAGTGCCAAAATTTCCCCATTTTTTAAGATAATTTATTTATTTCTTGGAAAACTCTATTTAATAGCAATTTTAACATATCCTGAAAGTTTCATTAAAATCGGACTTCTATATACTATAGCTGCCATAGGAACTATGGGAAAAAATGGGTCATTAAGCATAACTCTGGTGTTTTTCAAGACAATTAATTCATTCTTGATAAAAACAGTTTTCATAGACAGTAAAGGCTTTTTAGAAATTTAAAAATCGGATTACTATATCCTAAAGCTGCCATACAAACGATTGAACGGTTTAAAAGCAACTAGCCTGCAAGGGTATTCTAAGCTTCGGGTACCGAAGCTAGCCTTCCTTTCTTGTTTTAGTTCATTTATGATTACCTAGGGCTCATGTAGAAGCTCCTGTTTCTGGGTCTATAATTTTAGGTGGGATTATATTAAAACAAGTAAAAACGTTACAGTCGAGTTTCCCGACTGTTACAGACCCTGTAAAAATTTGGTTATAATCAAAAAAAAATAAAAAATAAAAATATTATATCCGGTCTGGGATTCGAACCTCCAAGATCTTTTCTCTTCCGAGAAAAATCAACCACCGAACGCAAGCGATTTACCGTTTGTTTGCGCAAATAAACAGATTTTTTGTGTTTAGCGCCTGTAAACTTTGGGTATTTATTGTGCGCCTTCTAATTAACCGATCTTGATGAAATATTCAGGATCGGGAGAAATCTATGCTCCAATCGCATTTAGCTTGAAAATTGTGCAGTGCAGGGCAGTGCAAAAATTCAAATACAAATTGCGGGGGCGGTGGGCGTGGCGCCGACTTAAAAAAATAAACTCTAATTGCGTTAGTATTAGGAGAATCTACACTGGTAATACGGTTCCTCTAGCTCTTACAGTTGCTGAGATCCGTGTGTTCATCCGGACGGACGGACGGACAGACGGACAGACGGACAGACAGACAGACGGACAGACGGACATGGCTATATCGACTCAGCTCGTCATGCTGATCAAGAATATATATACTTTGTGGGGTCTGCCACGCCTCCTTCTGCCTGTTACATACATTTGCACAAACTTAATATACCCTTTACCCTTTGGGTACAGGGTCTAATTAGGAGGGTATGGTTTATTGCGAGTTATTTCTTGTATCCAATTAATAAATTTACAATATAGATTTATTTGAATTAGNAATTGAAGGAATTATTAAAAGACCTAAAAATGTTCTAATTCAATTTAAAGATAAACCAAAAATTGCTGAAGGGTCAAATACAGAGAATAAATTATCATTTTCAGTTTATAGAATTTAAATTAATATTTTTTAATTCGTTAGATTTAGGTGAAGAAGGTATATAAGAATAATAGTTAATTGAGCAAAAAAAAATAAATACAACAGAAAAAATAATAAATAAAATTAATCATCTAATTGGGGCTATTTGTGGAATTAAAAAATATTAATAATTTCAGTTTGACATTCTGATGTTATATTTTAACTAATTTTTTTAAAAATTTCATTAGAAGTAATTGCTAATTTACTATAAAATGGTTTAAGAGACCAGTACTTGCTTTCAGTCATCTAATGAAGAATTATTTCTAGAAATTCATTTAATAAAATAATTTACAGGAACGCTTTCGATTACAATTGGCATAAAACTATGGTTAGCCCCACAAATTTCTGAACATTGTCCGTAAAATATCCCGAGCCGGTTAATGAAAAAATTAGTTTGATTTAATCGACCCGGTGTTCCATCAACCTTTACTCCTAAAGCAGGAATTGTTCAAGAATGAATTACATCAGCGGCTGTTACTTAAATTCGAATTTGAGAGTTTATCGGTAAAACTACTCGGTTATCTACAGCTAATAATCGAAATCCTTCTGTAGATAACTCATTTGTAGGAATTATATACGAATCAAATTCGATATTATTAAAATCTGAATATTCGCAACTTCAATATCATTGGTGTCCGATTCTTTTTAAAGTTACTGAGGGTTCATTAATTTCGTCTAATAAATATAATAGACGAAGAGAAGGTAAAGCAATAAATAATAAAATAATTGCTGGTAAAATTGTTCAAATCATTTCAATAAGTTGACCATGTAAAAGAAATCGGTTTATATAACTATTAAAAAATAACATAAATATTAAATAACCTACTAATATGGTAATTATTACTAAAATTAATAAAGTGTGGTCATGAAAAAAAATTAATTGTTCCATTAGAGGAGAGGCTCTATCTTGTAAACCTAAATTAGCTCATGTAGACATTTATTTTCTAATAAAAGTAAAATACTTTATATATGGAGCTTAAATCCATTGCACTAATCTGTCATATTAGAAATTAATTTGTTAAAAGAGGTTATTCAGAATAACTATGTTCAGCTGGTGGAGTATTTTGATATCATTCAATTGAAGAATTTAATTGAATTGGGTAAATTACTTGTCGTTGGGATACTAAATTTTCTCAGATAATGTAAAAGAAAAACAAAATTCCTAAAAGTGAAATAGTTGAACCAATTGTTGAAACTACATTTCATGTAGTATAAGCGTCAGGGTAGTCTAAATATCGTCGTGGTATACCTGCTAACCCTAAAAAATGTTGAGGGAAAAATGTTAAATTTACTCCAATAAATATAATAATAAATTGACTTTTTAATCATTTAGTATTTCTAGTTAATCCTGTAAATAAAGGGTATCAGTGAATGAAACCCGCCATAATAGCGAATACAGCTCCCTTTGACAATACATAATGAAAATGTGCTACAACATAATAAGTGTCATGAAGGATAATATCAACTGATGAATTAGCTAAAACTACTCCGGTTAATCCCCCAACTGTGAATAAAAATACAAATCCTAAAGCTCATAAAATAGCTGGAGAATATGTTAATTGAGTTCCGTGTAAAGTTGCTAATCAACTAAAAATTTTAATCCCAGTAGGAACAGCAATAATTATAGTTGCAGATGTAAAGTAGGCTCGTGTATCAACATCTATACCTACTGTGAATATATGATGAGCTCAAACAATGAATCCTAATAAACCAATAGCAAGTATAGTGTAAATTATTCCTAAAGAACCGAATGTTTCCTTTTTCCCTGATTCTTGACTAATAATATGAGAAATTATACCAAACCCAGGTAAAATTAAAATAAAAACTTCTGGGTGTCCGAAAAATCAAAACAAGTGTTGGTATAAAATTGGGTCTCCACCCCCTGCCGGGTCAAAAAATGAAGTATTTAAATTTCGGTCTGTTAGTAATATAGTAATAGCTCCGGCTAATACTGGTAAAGATAATAATAATAATAAAGCTGTTATAACAACTGATCACACAAATAAAGGTATTCGGTCTAAAGTAATTCCTGTTGATCGTATATTAATTACTGTTGTGATAAAATTTACTGCTCCTAAAATTGAAGAAATTCCAGCTAGATGTAAAGAAAAAATTGCCAAATCGACAGATGCTCCTCCATGAGCAATCCCTGATGATAGGGGAGGGTAAACTGTTCATCCAGTACCAGCTCCGTTTTCGACCATGCTACTGACTAATAAAAGAGAAAGAGCAGGTGGTAAAAGTCAAAATCTTATATTATTTATCCGTGGAAATGCTATATCAGGGGCTCCTAATATTAAAGGAACTAATCAGTTTCCGAATCCCCCGATTATAATTGGTATAACTATAAAAAAATTAAAATAAAAGCATGTGCTGTTACAATTACATTATAATTGGTATTAAAGCTCCGGGATGTCCTAATTCAGCTCGAATTAAAATACTTAACGATGTTCCCACTATTCCAGCTCAAGCTCCAAAAATAAAATATAATGTTCCGATATCTTTATGATTTGTTGAAAATAATCATTGTCGCGAATTGATTAAGTGGCTGAAGTTTAGGCAATAGATTGTAAATCTATTTATAAGATATATTCTTCTTAATCAAATATTTACGAGATTATTTATCGGTCTTATAGTCAACAATGATATCAAACTGCAATTTTAAGGAGTAAAAATTTACTAAGGCTTAAAGGCATTCCTATATTTACAGCTTTGAAGGCTATTAGTTTTATTAACTTAAAGCCTTAAAGTATAAAAAAAAAACAATGAAAAAACTGTTTTTCTCAAGAATGAATTAATTGTCTTGAAAAACACCAGAGTTATGCTCAATGACCCATTTTCTCCCATCGTTCCTATGACAGCTATAAGGATATAGTAGTCCGATTTCGATGAAACTTTCAGGATATGTTAAAATTGCTATTAAATAGAGTTTTTAAAGAAATAAATAAATTATCTTTAAAAATGGCGAAATTTTGGAACTTTTTCCCAATCGTTCCTATGGCAGCTATGTGATGTAGTGTTCCGATTCCGGCCGTTCCGACTTATATACTACCTGCAACAGATTGAAGGGTCGGTGCAAAGTTTCAGCCCGATAGCTTTAAAACTGAGGGACTAGTTTACATAGCAACCGACAGACGGACAGACGGACAGACAGACAGACAGACGGACAGACAGACAGACAGACAGACAGACAGACGGAAATGGCTAGATCGACTCGGCTAGTGATGCTGACCAAGAATATATATACTTTATAGGGTCGGAAATGTCTCCTTCACTGCGTTGCAAACTTCTGGTCAAAATTATAATACCCTCTGCAAGGGTATAAAAATGGTTAACTGATTATAAATATCCATTGACACGCATCGATGAATTATTTTCTAAATTAGACCTTTCGAATGCTTACAACCAAATTGTTTTAGATGTGAAATCGCACTTGGAATTAGCAATTTTCTCAAAAGACATCGGAAAGTACTTTAAGTAACATACCAGAGGATAGAATAGTTACTTAAAAACTTACAAGAACATATTAAAACACAAAATTGTATTAATTTTTATTTAATTCTTTTTTGGTTTTTATTATATAAATATGCTTTAATGTATATGGGTATGCAAATAATACTTCAGTCTCGGGTATATTAGCACACAATAATAATATATTAATAAATTAATTATCCAAATAATGACACTAAGCCTGTGGCATTTCTATCACGATCGCAAACAAAAACTATAAGAAAAAACTTTAGAAGAAGCAGCACTAGCTATTAAATTTAGTTATTTTTAGGTACAAATATTATTTTTCAGCTTATGCAAATGCTTAAAGCATGACTTATACTAATTTAAATCTAAACGTAAATTTTCATGGAGTTTAAAAAATAATTTTTTATAACATTTTTAATAATTAGGCTGACTCAAGAAGTCAAAGCGTACATTAATGGTTAAAGCGTTGTACCACTCTAAGGACCGACAAATGGGTAAAGCGTTGTACCACTTTAAGGACCGACAAATAGGTTCCTTTGAGTCATAAACATTCCTTTGTGTTCCCGTATTACATATTGACACTGCTCCTAAAAAATGGTACAGAAAATGGGATGACACTAAATAAGGCTGAACAATCAGATAATTAATGATCAGCGATTACCCGCCTGTCTTCCAAAATGGAAAGATGCACTAATGGGCACCATAATGTTTAATGGAAACAGTAAATTTTAAAAACTGCTTCTGCAGTCGCTCAAGCCTTTTGACATGAAAAGCTGCAGACGGGTTCCATATAATAAGTCGGAAGTGAACAAAAGCAGAATGAACTGCCAGTCTCGTATAAGGGTCTCTGAGATGGGCGGTGTTCCGTTTAACAAATCACAGCAGTAAGTAATCCAGATGACTGGAAAACAAGAATTTTGAGTCAAAAATCATTCGCAAATCAAGAAATTCCAGTTTGGTCATAAGAGCACGACCACCGATGAATATGTTGCTATAAGCGGATACAATCTTTTAATGTACCTGATGTGAATACATTTATCTAAATTGAGTGACAGCAAATTTCGTTTATAAATATGACAAACAATAGCTCGCCAAGTATACTGCCTTGCGGAAATCCAGAGGTAGCAACAAACACATTCGAATATTTGCCATGGCGACTCCATACGATTTGCGTCTAAGATAAGACCAGAAGCAATTCAGCAAAGAAGAATGCAAATGAATTTTGGAAAGTTTCTTAAGCAACGCACTATGGAAAACTTTATCAAACGCTTTATCAAATTCTGTGTAAACTTTGTTTGTATTTTGCTGAATACGGCCGTTGTTGATCTACCTAGTATAAATCCGAGTTGGCTTTGATCAATCTAAGATTTAGAATGATTCTTTCAAGAATCTTAGATAAACCGAAACTGCTCTAAAATTAGTAATATAATCTATAAGACCTTTTTTGTAAATAGTGGTTATTGTGGCGACTTTTCATTTCTTGATGAAATGACCTGACGTAAGAGACTTTGAGAATAACGTCATAAGTGGGTTACTCAATTCGCGTTCGAATTTCTTCAGCAGGATTATAGGGAGGTCGTCACGGTCAGGCTTACAGGAGTAATTGCACAAATATATTGCATAAATTACGTCCTCTTCAGTAAAATGAAGGTTTTCTGCATTTGAAAAGGGTGGAATAGAATTTAAAGATTCCAAATCATCCCAGTCACACCAAGGCTCGAAATTAGAGTTTAATAAGCTGGCAAAGTGATTAGAACTCCCTGAAGCAGAGCTAGATGAAAGCGAATGAGATAGTTGATGGTATATCAGCTGTACTCTTTTTCGAGTTGATAAAATTCCAGAACGACTTAGAATTAATTTTGATTCCTCACCAAAATGTTAATAATGTGTTGATTATATAGATTTTATTTAAAAATTCGAATTCAAATTTGTAATGCCTATACATTTTCCCGTCTAAAAGGTTGAGGAGAATGCGATTGTTAATGCGATAACCATGTAGTCCAATTAACGCTAAAGATATGTTACAATGCTTTAAACCATCAAAATTACACTTATTAAAATTTAAGTTTTTATCAGCTATTTGTGCAGAAGGCAAGAACAAATATAAATTTAACCTTATATGCATATCACATACATTGAAAAAGTATGAATATCTAAAGAATAATAAATATTATTATTAACATAAAGTATGTCCAATATTTTGTACAAATTATTATAAAAAGTATTAATTTGGGTTAAGCCCATACTAAAACAAGTAAGAACGTTACAGTCGAGTTTCCCGACTGTTACAGACCCTGTACAAATTTGGTTTTAGGCAAAATAAAAAAAAACCAAAAAAATATATATATTCACACCGAGTCCGGTCTGGGATTCGAACCCAAGATCTTCGCGTTTTAAGTCGAACGTCGTAACCATTCGACAAACCCAAACTTTTTGAACCAGCAGCTAATACAGGTAGTGAAGGTAGTGGCAGCGCAGCTGCAGCGGCACTTCCGAGAAAAATCAACCACCCAACGCAAGCGATTTACCGTTTGTTTGCGCAAATAAACAGATTTTTTGTGTTCAGCGCCTGCAAACTTTAGGTATTTATTGTGCGCTTTCTAATTAACCAATCTTGATGAAATTTTCAGGATCGGTAGAAATCTATGCTCCAATTTCATGTGTATTTAAAAAAAAAATTTGGCTTGAAAATGGGCGTGTGGGCGTGGCACCGACTTAAAAAAATAAACTCTAATTTACTCAGTATTAGAAGAATCTACACTGGTAATACGGTTCTTCTAGCTCTTACAGTTGCTGAGATCCGTGTGTTCATCCGGACGGACGGACGGACGGACGGACAGACGGACAGACGGATAGACGGACATGGCTATATCGACTCAGGTCGTCATGCTGATCAAGAATATATGTACTTTGTGGGGTCTGACACGCCTCCTTTTGTCTGTTACATACATTTGCACAAACTTAATATACCCTTTACCCTTTGGGTACAAGGTCTAAAAATTAATCAGTTTAAAAAATTTCAATATACGAGGGCTGTTCAAAAAGTATCGCGAATTTTTTTTTTTTTTCAAAAGTTATTTATTTATTTATGAATATCTATTTTGTCGCCTTTAAAATAATCCTCATTAGATATTATACACTTGTGCCAACGATTTTTCCAATCTTCGAAGCACTTCATAAATTCATTTTTTTTAATCTTGTTCAGCTCTTCCTTCGATGCCGTCTTTATCTCGTCAAGCGTAGCGTAACGTCGTCCTTTCATGGGCCTCTTCAGTTTAGGGAACAAGAAAAAGTCACAGGGGCCCAGATCTGGGGAATACGGTGGCTGCGGCATCATTAGTGTGTTGTTTTTGGCCAAAAAGTCGCGCACAAGCTACGATGTGTGAGCAGGTGCGTTATCGTGGTGCAAAAGCCAATATTTGTTCTTTCACAAATCCGGCCGTTTCCGGCGGATTGCTTCGCGCAAATTGCGCATAACTTGCAGGTAATATTCCTTATTTACCGTTCTTCCCTGTGGCAAGAACTCATGATGCACCACGCCCCTGCAATCGAAGAAAACTGTCAGCAAAACTTTCACATTCGACCGAACTTGGCGCGCTTTTTTCGGTCTTGGTGCAGCAGCTTCCATCGAGATGATTGAACTTTGCTTTCCACGTCATAACCGTAAACAAACGATTCGTCACCAGTTATGACCCTCTGGAGCAAGTTTGGGTTGTCGCGGACAGAGTTTAACATCTCATTAGCAGTGTTCATGCGATGCTGTTTTTGGTCGCAATTGAGCAATTTTGGTACGAATTTCGCGGCGAAAAATCGAAAAATCGAAGACGATACAAAACACGTGCAAGCAAAGCAGCTGTCAACAATTAAGTGAACATTAAAAATGGCCGAGCTTGTCGGCATAAGTGAGAGACATGTGTACCAACATACCGCCACAAAAAAAACGAAATTCGAATATACGTAACCCACGAAAATTCAAAATTCGCTATACTTTTTGAACAGACCACGTACGTTAGACGGCATTATAGTTGTAGAGTACAGAAAGGGCGCTATAAGTTTGCCAAGAATGAAGTCACCAACAACGCACAAATGCTCAGATTTGCGCAGTTGCTGCTGAATATGCGAAGCATGCGCAATTGGACGGTATATAAGATGCACATAGATATATGCACTCGGTAGGTCCAACAATCAGCACCGAAAGTTGGTCCAGAGTTCTGTCGTCATGATGTAAATGTACTGATCTGCAGTGCAATCTCCGCCGCACAGCAAATATAACACCACCTCTCGAGCCGCTGCGGATTAACAGTGTCCCTGTCTTTTCGAAGACCTAAAAGAAGCTGTTCAGCGTCATAGAAACATGAGTTGAGCCAAGTCTTAACTAAAACTATGACATTAAAGTCATGAAGTCCAGCAGCCGAGCGAAAAACCAACTCAGTCGATGTAGCGATATGAAAAAGGCCAAGCATATCATAATAGAGGTTCCGGCACTCCAAGTTTAAAGTTGACAAACCGAAGTCCGCAGTAGTCACACTGCCACAGCAAGTTTTACGAGGATGTCAATAGTAGAGCAAAGCTATGCGGCAGTCACCTCCGACTTGCACTTCACGCACAATTTAAAAGGCATTAGTAGCGGACAAATGCACGTCTGAACGCAATCGATGCTGGCTGACGACGTATTTAGCGGAAGTAAACTAGAACAGTATTTACTTGGAGATAATTTTATATTGAAAAACCATAAAATTGTATTTGATAAAGGTAAGGGCTAACTATTAATGGCTTCCTCCAGAATTCAAAGATAGGCATTTATTTTATCAAGGTCAATTGCTCAATTGAGTATATCAAAGGCAAAATGAATGATGCTGATGAACCATCAAGAATTCCATACTAAAAAACGACAGTTGATATAGAAGAATGTAACTTTGTAGATTATAGTGAATCAGACAATCATTTGCATTTGTCATAAGAAGCAAGTCAAAACATAGCAGTCGAGTTTCCCGACTGTTAAATACCCTGTACCAATATGGTTATAAGCTAAATCAATCAAGAACGAAAAAAACTCTTATATAGCGAGTCTATTCCGGGATTCGAACCTGAGACCTACGTGTTATCAGCCAGACGTCCCAACCATTGCACCACCACATACACTTCGAATTAAGTAGCTAATACAGTATAAATATATTGAAGGCGCATATTCATACACATGTATATGAAGGTAGTGCGTTCTCAGCGGCATTTCCTAGAAAAATCAGGAGTGACCCAATTTTAGCTAAAGTCATGCAAGCCCTACGTACTGATCAGCCAGATTCTTTAACAGAAAAGAATATAAATTTTTTTAAATAAAGCCATTGAACATTCAGTGCTTGATGAACTACATCGTTCACACATGGGCGTAGTCAAAACCAAAGGTTTGGCCAGATGATAAGTTTGGTGGCCTAAAATAGACTCTGATATAGAAATTGATATAACAAATTGTATATATTGCCAAGAGCTGAGCTCAAGCCTGGAAAAATCACTTTAATACCTTGCCAACCAACTAATTCAGCTTGGAATAGAATACACATAGACTACGCAGGTTCAATTAATAACTATTACTATTATTAGTAATCATTGACTCGTATATGAAGTTATAAAATTCCTTCAAACTATTCTATAAAATCTCCGGAATATTTTTTATGGAGATACGGATTAGTATTTGCATTTGCGTGTGACAATGGTCGACAATTTACTTCAAAAAAAAGTCATGCGCTTACTTATAAAAACTGTATTAACTGTATTATATTAAATCAATTTATTTTTGATTATCGAAATTACAAACATTGTACCACTGGTGAAAGTCCTTCAAAATTTTTTTTGGTAGATTACTTAAATCTAAATTTAGTTTAC